>OX030949.1:160251827-160486827 GCA_943735915.1 Pherbina coryleti | reverse complement strand
TTTGTTGTTGTTGTTTTTCTTGATTTTCTTCTGTTTCGTTTTTTACTTCCTTCATTATGGCCCACAGCAGGTGGCCAAATATTCTTGTTGAGTTAAAAAGGAGCAACTGTTTTTGGATGCTGTGCAGCAAACAACATTTTCTGCTCACGTAGAGTTGCCAACTTCAGGTGGTATGTTTTGTTTTTATTCTCTTACTGTCGTTGCCTTGAATCCACTCAGGATTTTCTGCTTTATTTAACTGGCGCAGTTATGTTGCTGTTGTTGTTGATGTTGTTGATGTTGTTGTTGTCGTTGTTGAATGCATTACTTAAGCGCATTTTACTTAATTTTCTTTTATATTCCTTTCTCTTTCGAAAAGTGCCATTTTTATTTTGCAGACTTTCTTATCGCTGGCTGTGTGTGAATTGCCTTTTAGATCAACCATTATTTCAATGGGTACACTGAGTTCTTTCGGTAAAATTTTAAACTTGAGGCTATAAGAATGTTTAAACAAATGCTTTACAGTATTTCTCAATAAAACTTTTAAACTTTTTCTTTACTTGTCTGCTTTAAGAATTTAAGCCACTGAACCGATTTGTTTCAAATTGGGTTGTAGCATGTTTATTTTTGGCCACGCCCCTCCCACCGTTTAAAAATAATCAAAATACCACTGAACTGATTTGATTCACATTGGGTTGTAGCATGTTTATTTTGGGCCACGCCCCTACCGCCCATTAAAAATAAATTAAATCTGAAAAATTTCCAATATATAAGTCTTATAAATCATTTCAAACACATGAGAATAAGTTATGTATGTGATAGTCTTTTAAAAAAAAATGTCTACAATTTTTAGAAATTTTTGGTTTTAGAAATATCTGCAAGAAATAGCTGGACTTTATTTGTCTCCATCTAAAAATACTCAAAATAATTAAATTTTCTAGGCAATATATTCATACGATCACGCGCATTGTGTCAAAGCCACATTAACTTTGTCACACCGTTTGAAAGGCCTATAAGAAGGCGTGGCAGGTCACAATTGCATCCGACACTTTGAAGACATTGTAATAAAATTTTATATACAAGCTGATTTCTAAATAAGAGAGATTATGTTTGAAAATCAGCCAAATCAGATGAAACCCACTCCTATTTTCCATGCAAAGTGACGTCATCAAAATGATAAAATCTCTACAAAGTCCAAAAAATTCACCTAAATGCTTGAAATTTCTCATCAGCTTTGATTCCGAATGAATTTGACTCTCAGTTTGAACTTTATTTAATCGAATAAAAATTACACCTCCTTTCTATGCAATGTGACGTCATTTAAATGGTGAGATTTTTAAAAATTCCACAAATAGTAGTCTAAAAACTATCAAATATTCTGAAAAAGGCAGATAAGGTTTGATTCAAAATACGTAATCTAAGTTTGAGAATTGGCAGAATTTTATAAAACCACCTCCAGCTTTCATACAAGGTGACGTCATTAAAATGGTGGAATCTGTAAAATTTCCACAAAAGGTGTTCTTAAAAAATTTAAATTTTGAAATCAAAGCTTATGGATACCAAATTAAAACTGTAAGCTTGAAATGTGGCAAAATTTATATAAAAATTACACCTACTTTCCATACAAAGTGACGTCATCAAATAGCAAAACCTTCATAGATTCCACAAAAATTAATGTATTCACTTGATATTTTACACATAAGCTTTGATACTTAAGGCGTACAATGAAATTTAAATTTCGATATGTTGAATGAAAACCACGCCTATACAATGTGACGTCATCAAAATAATGAAATATTCATAGCTTAGTATATTATGTATATATTTACTTAGTGATATGCACACGAGTATACTTTGGCCAAGCTAAAGCTAAGAAATTTCTAACTAGTTTTTTAATTGTTTTTATACCATTAATTTTATTCGGTAGTTGAAGCTTCGATTCAGCTTCTATTGAGCTTGCAACTAGAAGCTTAACCCTTTTAGTGCCATAAATATTTTGTCAAAATATACTGAAAATGCCCATAAAAAGTGAATTTTTATAGATAATTTATATAAACAAGAAAAACATTTACCATTTCTATTACTATACACTACTTTTTATAATTTTTTCAACATTCTCAATAGAGAATGTGTTTCATACAAAACATAGAGTTTCAAACTATGATGAAAAAAACATAGAAATTGAATACTACATATTTATTGACAAGAAAATAACAGAAAATATATGAAAAGTGAACTGTCAAAACGAGCGCTATCGTGACACTGGCATTTTTCACACACCCACCTATGAGCGCCATGGTGCTTTTCGGCACTATAAGGGTTAATTTCTGCCGAAAGCAGACTCGGACTTCATATTAAACCTGCAATTTTGTCGCCCCAGCTTGCGCAGTGAAAGTCAGAAGCTTTATAGAGGTTTAAAACAAAGTATTCAATATGTTCGTTTACGGAAAATATTTTAAGTTTTTCCGTAAAGCTTTTAGGGAAGCTTTTACTATCCGGCAAAGCGGTTAGTTTACTTATTACTTTTGATTTTTTATCAAAATCATCTAAAAATGTTAGAGTTAAATAAACCCAGAAAAATAGAAATAATTGCTTAGTGGAGTACCCAACATTTTTACTAAAATACAAAAATGTATAAAACCAAGATGGCGGATTAAATATAGCGTATCAACGCTAATAATACAGATTGCAGTGCTGCCTGTGTAAAATACAGTGTGTTCACCAAGAAATAAAGAGTACATATAGTATATTTCTGTATAGCATTTATTTTCCTCATATCTTTATGGTTTTGATATAAAATTCTATATATACCATAGCTTTATGATACAGAATGACGGCATAGGATGATAGCATAGTCTCGGTAGTCGACTAGGTAGCGTGCTCGACTGCTACCTCAGAGGTCCCGGGTTCGATTTCCGGCCAGGCCATGGTCCTTCGCTTTAAACCTTTCTGAATTTTTTGTCCTCATTTCTAATCAACTGAAATTAAAACTTCATCAATATTTACAACTTGAAGTTGTAGTTGATGGTAGAGAAGTTTGTGGATGAGATTGCCTTTTAACTTGAATTGTCTGAGGTAAAGGCATAAGACTTGCCTCTGATTCAAATTCACATGCAAAAAAAAAAAAAAAAAAAAAGTTGGCTGTGCCGTGGACACACCCGTAGGTTTTGACGTGACGAATTTTCTTGCTGTTGTTGTTAATGTTGATGTTGATGTTGATGTTGATGTTGATGTTGATGTTGATGTTGATCTTGATGTTGATGTTGATGTTGATGTTGGTGTTGGTGTTGGTGTTGGTGTTGGTGTTGGTGTTGGTGTTGGTGTTGGTGTTGGTGTTGGTGTTGGTGTTGGTGTTGGTGTTGGTGTTGGTGTTGGTGTTGGTGTTGGTGTTGGTGTTGGAGTTGTTGTTGGATTTGGAGTTGGTGCTTTTCGTTTAGCTTTTTTTGCTTCCCCATTGGTTGTGCTCTAATTTCAATTAATCCAGCAAAAGTGATGCATATGCGTCACATTAGGCGGTTCCCTGAGGGTTTTTGATACGCCGTAACATTTTTTTTTATTTTTGTCATATGCCCGAAGACATCACCTTTGTTTTCGTTCCTTAAAATTTACCGTTGCACCAGTAGTCACAGAGTTAAGAATCCATGCAACGTTTTTTCATGGCTGTAGCATTTTTACTGCATTTTGTGTTTGCATCCCTAAAATCATGACAACAAAATTTTTTTTGTAGTTTAGTTGTGAAGCGTAATTACGCATCCCTGCTGTCGTAAAACAAAATTTTACGGAATTTTTTTTTTATTTTTGTCGTAAAGCCATGTATAAAAACTTTATTTTCCTTTTTAAACTTTTATCGTAGCTTATATACTCATTGAGTTAAAATTCAATGCAACGCCGTTGCATGAATGTTGCGTTATCGATCTTTGACGCGCTCTCTCAGCGTCCCCATGATGTCAGAAATTTTTTGTCTAATTTGGTTGTGAGGGCTTTCAGTAGGCCTTTATTGGCGTATCGTATTTTTAAACCTAGCACTAATACTCAGCGAGTAATAATTCCATGTAACAAATTTTCAGTTGCGTGGCTTACGCAGCTCCCACTACGTCCCTATGCCGTATTAATTTTTTTTTTTTTTTTTAATATAGTCAAAGAATTAACCTTTATGGTCATACTATTTTTTTAATCATAGCTCTTATACCCAGCGAGTAACAATTCAATGAAACGCAGATGAATTTTTAAAAATTCTTTTTTCAACTTTTTTGGAAACTAGAGCAGTACAACGTAACTTCGTCACGTCAAAACAAAAACAACATTTCATTACTACTTTGCTGGCAAGAATACATAATCAATAAACATATGAAAAGAATGTAGATCACCAATATCTGTGCCTGACTTTCCTTAGAAATTACTATAGAAATATTCGCAGTATGTTCCCAACACTATGTTAGTTCATATAAGCAAAAAAAAAAAAAAAAAAAAAAAAAGTAAAAATTTCTCTAAAAAAAATTTTTCTTAGGTAAAAGGTGGCCTTAAGTTTTCCACAAACATGTATTTACTGCCTTGGTATTGTAAAGTCCTCACGAGTCCTCTCCACCCACAGTTTCGATTTTCTTCAATATACGTTATTGATTTACGTTAGATTTTATAAATATTTTGGCTATAACAAGAAAAGCAGCGTAAAATTGAACGCAAATAGCTGAGATCAAAAAGAAATTCTATTAAATTTTATGTAAAGTCATCATCATCATCATAATCATCAGATCAACATACTAAGTAGCTGTAACTGGGAAGACAAACACACACAAACTCATACACACACACACAGCCATTAAATTAAAAATTTTGAGCTTATTTAAGCATAAAATTATGTCAACACAAATGATGTCGTTTTGAGGTAGAAAGAGAGAGAAGAAAAAAACAATCATTAGTCTGAAAATCATGGAGGGTAAAAATTAGCTGCAACTCGTTTTCAAAGGAGCAGCAACAGATGCATGTTCATCAATTAAAATTATACTAGCCAGTAGTGTCCACTCTGGATGGCGATTGGCGCGCTATTGTTGCCACGCAACTCTTGCAGCGTTGCCAGCTGTAACGTATTTTCGGCGAAAAACTCTTAATGTGCATTAAATTTATAGCAACGAGTCCCAGTCCTTGGTGTGTAACAATTTCTTCGCTCATTTGTTATAATTAAATAAAGCATTTTGTGCACAGTGGGCTGGCTGTAACATCTTGACAAGAATAAGTGCTGCAATAATCCGATGGAAATTGGTGTTATGTCAATAAAAATTAAGAATTATGCGTGTAGCAAGAAATAAAAAAAAATAACAAAATAAAAATAAAAAACAAAATAAAATAAAATAAAAGTTGTGAATGAGATAAATAAATAAAGCTGTCAAATTTTATGATGGCTTACATTGTTGCTCTACAGAGAGAGAAAACTGAGAAAATTAAGTAACATGGACTGTAAATGTATCATAACTCAATGGATCTGTGTATCGAAGTGACTTAATGTAAAGACTTAATGTACACGATAATGCTTAAAAGCAAAATTAAGAATACATTATAAAACTAATTTATATTTATTATAAATTTAAACATTAATATCAAGAATTTACAATTTAATTTATAAGAATTAAAATAATTTCCAGGTATGATGTTAACTTGTTAATTCCGGATCTCTTCTTAATAGTTAATAGATCGATTGATAAGAGCAGTGGTCACATATGTGAGGCTGATAATCAAGTTCTAATGTGTGTTGATTCATGTAATTAAGGATAAGAGCAAAGCTCACATATGCAAGGTTAGACAAGGACGGAGTTTAGCTCAGGCATATGCCAGATGAGGCGGACATGGTCATGTTCTGAATAATCAAGTTTAAATGAAGTCAACTTGATAATAGTATTACCAAACATAGCCCGGGAAATATGAGGTATTCTCGGGAGAGCATTATCCAAATCAACTTCGATACTGGAGATAATCTAGAATCTTAATTTCAATTAATTTCTTGGATGAATTAAAAGACATAACGTCTGAAACAAAATTAAAGTTACCACAAGCACTTCTCACCGGTTCATTTTGCAAGTAACTTGTTCTCCAATAGGTCATGTAAAGTAACTCAAAATATCTTCTTGGATGAAGTGGAATATAAAAGTAAATTTAACTTAAGGAATATGGACTGTCTTCATATCCATGTAGAAGCTTAAAAATCGAACAAACACTTAGTATAGTTCTCCGATTTTTTAATGTTGGAAGATTTAAGAGCTGTTATCGATATTCATAAGGTGGTAAATGAAAATTACAAGAAATGTTTTCTGAACTGATTCAATGACGTCAATGTAGCAACCATATCGTGGACACCATACAATTGAAGCACATTCTAAAGTTGGCCTCACTACTGAAGTGAACAAAGTTCAAGTTTTAAAGCAGTGATGTTCACGTAGTACCACGTGTGGTGAGACTCGACGGCTTTATTCGAGAATCGAAACACGTACACGATCACAAGCACGCAGTTCTCTCAATCAGTGGGCGCAGAAACTTCAAGCAAAAGGTTCCCGCCGCTTGGTCGTGTGTTTTGCACTGCACAAAAAGTTTGAGGTGTATGAAAATTAGTTTTTGTGCAGTTATGAGTGCAGAATAATATTAACAATAATAATAATGACGATGATAATATAAGTGATAATGATCATGATACTGATAATTATAATGATAATTATAACACAATTCTTGCTTAATACCTACACTACAATTTTTTTCAGTGCATAGAGCGGGGGAGCTACTAACACAAGTACAAAAGTTGAAATTTATAGTAGTATGCGTGTGAACACCACTGTTATAATCAGTGTTGCCAGATTGAGGTAAATTTCCCTAATTGAGGTAATTTTTGACTCAATTTTTGGGCAGAGGTAAAATAGGTAATTTTTGACCAAAAGTGGTAAATTTTGCGGAAATAATAATTTTTTTAGACTTGTTAATTTTTTGAGTTATTAGAGTAGGCAACACTGTTACCTCTCTGAACATACTCACAAGTAGTTTAAGAGCCCGAACAGTAAGAAAGCGTCTCGTAGGATCACGGAAAAATCGACTGAGAATCGACAGAACATGGCACAATTATGAGCCCGAACAGAATCAAATATCGTTGCGACGGACGATCCTCTCTGATCGTTGATGGCAGAGAACACATCTAGAATGAAACGACTGGGACTGACGATTAAAAATTGCTTTTATTTAGTATTTTTTTAGTTATTTTTTCTATTTCATTTCAATGTATTGGTCTCTTCAATTGTGTGAATACAACACACACAAAAAGAAACGTCAAGACATAATTAAAACTAAGGAAATGTCTTTGAACATATCCCATTTCTAGCAAAAATATGGCAATATTAATAGCACTCAGAGAGAAAATCGTCGGTGGTAAGAGAAAAAATAGAATATATTCTAATTGTGCGATATATCGTTGCGGCTGCCTTCCTGCGATTTCATTGTGGAAGTGATTATACATTTTCATGCATTCTATGTATTGCTTTGCGATGTCGTAAATCGCAACGATTTTTGATTCTGTTCGGACTCTATACAAGGTAGGAGTGACAACTGACTATTTTCTCACGAGTGTCTTGTACCGACTGTAATTTTCGTGTATATTTTGCTTTCTATTTTCTTTTTTACTTTTTTCGTTCTCTAATTTATACTACTTTTAAGACTTTTCGGTGCAAGACGAAAGAACTGTCACTCCTACCTTGTACAAATTGTATCATGGTCCAGAATAGGAACAGTTGTCCGTTCAGCTTTTCGCTGTGTGAAGTGGACAAATGTTATTTTTTCATGTTTTTATTGTTTCTTTATAAATATGTGTATACTAACAAAAAAATTCTTACGGGTTTTAATCATTAAATTAAATTTTTTTTAATTTTTTTTTTAGGAAAAGGTAAATTTTCTCCAAAAATGGTAATTTTTTCCCAAAAAGTGGTAAATATCAGTACATCTCTCTGGCAACACTGGTTATAATACCCTACAGCAGTGGTGCTCACACGCATAGTACTACAGTTTTCGACTTTTGTGCTTGCGTTTGTAGCTCTCTCGCTCTCTGCACTGACAAAAATTGTTATGCAGGTATTAAGCAAGAATTGTGTTACAATTATCATTATAACTACCAGTATCATTATCATTATCATCATAACTCTCATTATCATTATTTTTATTATTATTATTAATATTATTCTGTACTCATAACTGTACAAAAACTCATTTTTATATACCTCAAAATTTTTGTTCAGTGCAAAACACACAACCAAGCTGAGTAAACCCATGGTATAATAATACAAGGTTGCATTGACAGTTGCTTGGGAAAATATCTCCTGTCAAAAAATATACTCAAAAAGAGAGCGTTTACAATCCGCAATTGAAAATACAAACAATGTTGAAAACGTTGAAGTGAAAAAAACAACAACCTCAGCAGCTGCAGCTGCAGATGCATTTTCACAAACAGCTGTTTTTGACAGGAGATGTTTTTTTGTAGAAGAGAAAATAAGCGGTTGTCAATGCTACCTTGTATTATTTTACCATGGAGTAAACCTTCTTACTTGAAGTTTCAGCTCCAACTAATTGAGAGAACTTCGTGCATTCGATCGTGTACGTGTTTCGTTTCTCGAATAAAGCTTTTGAGTCTCACCACGCGTGGTACTACGTGAACATGACTGCCCTACAGCCAGTCCTTAAAGAAAAATTAACAAGTCTTGGGAGGTTTTAAAAATATGAAACAAACTTAATTGGTGAAATTCGTGGCCAAAAAATCTGTTGTTTATGCAGATGTCTATTTATGTCAGCATTTGTAGTTGTTTTTTTTTTGCATTTTGTAGCCTCTTCAAACAAATTTTTCGCTTTTTAAGTTTTTCTTTTGTCGTGCGAAAACATTTCCATGATTTTTACAAAATTGCATTGCAAACAATTAAAAAAATAAAAAAAAATAAATAACTGGCCATTTCAGCCCTTGAAACGACTTTGACCTAGCTTCTTATGATCAATTGTGTTGTGCGTGTTATTAAGTGTGTACACAATTGACCGAGAACCGGACCTACATGCTTAACGCCGACTCCGAACGGAGATGAACGGAATGTTCTCGTTCTCAAGAAGCTTTACATGGCATTTTGATTACTCTCTGAGGTTTGCCATAGTCTGCAGAGAGGTGGAGGCCGTACAGAAAAATTATTTTAATTCAAATAACTTTCTATCGCTGCTGGGGTTCGAACCTGGGTCTCCAAAGTTCGTTGACATAGCGGCCACGCACTTTAACCAACTACGCCACGGACGCCACATTGCAAACAATTAACAAACTTAAAATACAGTTTAAAATTTTCAAATTAACCATTTCGCATTTTCAATTTTTTTTTTTATTTATTCCAAAATGTAAACGAACAAAGCTGTCAATTTGAAACTAGTTCAGGCAATGTGAATGGCTGAGTTAAATGAAAAAGCTTTTTTGTTTAACATGTTAAATTAAGTCTATCTGAACGTACTATTAAAATAGCTCTAAAACAGTGGTGTTTACATGCATACTACTACCATTTTCAACTTTTGTGCATTTGTTTGTAGCTCTCTGCACTGACAAGAATTGTTGTGCAGGTATTAAGCAAGAATTGTGTTATAATTATCATTGTCATCATCATTATCTTTGTCAATATCATTATCATTATCACTATCATTATCATTGTCACTATCATTATCGTTATTATTATTATTATCCTGCAAATAACGCATTTTCATATACTTCAAACATTTCGTGCAGTGCAAAACACACGATCAAGAGGCATGAACCTAAAAGCTTTAAGTTTCAGCGCCAACTGATTGAGAGAACTTCAGGCCAAAACACATAGGAGGCATGCATGCTTCAAGCATCTGACATTTGTGATTGAATATACATATTCTAATAAAGAAGCCCACATTAAAAGCATGCTTGAAGCATGTCTGAAGTTGGCGAACTTTTAAGTTTTTGCAAGCATCAAAGCATTGACAGAAGACATGTGTGAAATAAAAGCAATATCAACACAACCATTAAGCATAAAATATGCTCCAATTCCGTTTTTAATTGTTTTTGATTAAATTTAATGGCCCTTAGTAATAAAGAAATTCTAAGTCGAATTTATCTTAAACTCGACTTTAACGTTCAATCGGTAGTAATTATAACAAAAAGTCACTTCTAATTTAGAAAACATCTAGCTCAACTAGCTCGCCGGCGTCTAAGTCAATTTTTAAATGCCATTTGAAATTATTGCAGTTAATATGGACGATGAAAGAATATTTATGGATCTAGAAATAATAAATAATTTAGAGCTTAAGGAAACAAAAGAAGCAATTTACTTTTATAGCGGCTTCCATTTGTTTTGCTTGATGTATGCAAAAATTATTAATAAATAAAATCAGCTGTCAAAAGCAAACAGAACAAAGGGTACGTTCAGAGATGAAATTTAAGATCAGTTCACAGTAGAAGCACTGAAGTCGACTTTAGTTAGATTTGTTTTATTACTATGAAACCTAAAAAGTAGCTTAGAATCACTTAACTAAATTTGAGTTTAGAAGCGAGTTTTTACGTTTCATTCTATTACTAAGGGCCAATGTATTTTCACTACATATTCTTTAAAATTTCTATTCAATTTAACATATGTATTTGAAATTTATCACATATGCGATGCATGCTTTCTATGTGCTTTAACCAAGCATGCTTCACAGGCATGATGCATGCTTGAGGCATGCATGCTTTCTATGTATTTTGGCCTTTCGTGAATTCAATCGTGTACGTGTTTCGATTCTCGAATAAAGCTTTCGAGTCTCACCACGCGTGATACTACGTGAACATATTCACCACATTCACTTCCATAAGAAAAGCATATAAAAAAATTTGGCAGATGTTGCCCGGCTGCAGCCGTTGTCAATGTGTTAAGGCTGTTACACATAAAAATTTTTTTTCGAAGCTACCCTCTGCACTGAAAAAATTTTAATTTGATTATCTTTTTCTGTAAATATTTTGAAATGTTTTGACAAATTTCCTTATTTTTATTTTCTATCTTTTTTTAATTTTTTTTATATTTTAAATTTTTTCGACATATTTTCCAAATGTTTGAAATATTTTTAAATATATTTGACAATATTTGTGCTCAAATGAGGCTGTTCAGACTTGCCTCAAATGAGGTCGACTCACTTGCCTCATTTTGACGTCTACAGGTAAAGGGAAAGCGGGAAGGTGACATGTTACCTGAGGCAAAAATTTTTTAAAATTCTAAAAATTATGCGACTCAATTTGACGCACGTCAGACTGAAGTCTGTTCTGTTGATATTTTTCCTCTTTGTTTTCTCTTTTTAGTTGGGCGCACCCAGAAAAAAATTTTGGGGGGTGTTTTATATTTTTATTTATAGACTTATTCAAATTTTATATATAATATTTAGAGTATAAAGTCAATTATTCTTTCATTTTGTGCCATAGAATTTAATATATCCTAAATAAAAAAATTGAAATTAATTAAGACATTTCATTTTAATGAAATTTTAAGAGATTATACCAATTTCATATTACTTTCTATGTGGGGTTAGCGTAATTTTCATACGAGATCGTTAATTTGCAATATGATCTTTATATTTTAAATATAATCTTAAAATATATTGAAATTCATAACGATGGCCCCAAAATCTCTGCTGTAATCGTCATCACATACAGAAATATAGACGGAAATAGACCGATATGATTACACAGAGCCAAAAACCACCACATAAAATCAATAAGACCAACAAATTGAGATATTTTATTAGGTTTTCTTATTAATGCTACCAAATAATAAGAATTTTCCATAAAGAAATATTTTCAATTATATAGAGAAAATCTTATTAAAAATGAACAACTACTATCAAACATTTTTTAATAAGATTTATTTTAAAATAGCTTAAAAATCGCTTGCAAATTTCGTGAAAATAAGAGCAAATGTGTTTTACACTTTTAAAAAACATATGAAAAAAAGGCAAATTATGAACACATTGTGTTTTATTTTAAGTTAATGTTTTTTTTTTTTAGTGTAGGAGTACACTCCAAGCATGTAAACAACATAAATGTAAACAACAGATCGTGTAGTAAAGAGAAAATCAGCGCATGAGAATAACTGCTAATTCGTTCTCTGTTCTCTCACAACACACTTCTTACGCTTATCTGAATTTGTGAGTTGTGTTGTTTTTGTTTCTTAATCGAATACTGGATAAAGTATGCAAATATTCACCAATATACTATGGTGTACTGAACAACTGTTAGCGAAATGTGTTTAATTTGAGTTAGTGATTGATGAGTTGATGTTAAAAGCAAACTTATTGCGATTTTAAATTAAATTTAAATAAAAAATATATTTTTAAATCAAATTGGATATTGATGAAATAAGTAACATAAATCATAGCATAATCATTTTTTGTTTTACCTTATAATGAATTGTAAGTTTAATTTTATTGTTATTAAAATAGTTAATAAATTTTAATTTAATTTAATCGAATTTAAGTTTTTCGATCTTGGGTAATTCTTTTCCTAGTTAAAAATGCGTAATTGTCTAAATTATTTAAAAAATTGCCAAAACATACGTATATATATTATGTTATATCAGGCGAAAAGGCATACTCATGCAGGGCTCTTTTGCGTATACAGAGCTTTATTTTATAAAAACAATAAATAACACCATGGAAGTAGCTTTAAATATTCCAACTTAAATAAATAATGCTTTATAATTTATAATTGTTTTACTTTATACATTTAATTTTATTTTTATTCGTTCATTTGGGAGGGGGGTGGGTGCTTAACCCCCGAAACCCCTATCTCTGTGCGCCCCTGAAGCAGCACGAAAACAACAACAGAAAAAAAAAACAAAATACGTCAATATGAGGCAGCCTCAAAGTGAGGCAATAATTTCTGTGTAAACACTTTACAGCTGACTTATGTCAAAATGAGGCAAGTCTGAACAGCCTCAATGAGAGCGAATAATTTGAAAGATGCTTAATGAGGGATTTATAGCATGGTAGAATAACAGAGTTACACGTATTTCGGACTGCGCTCTCTTTTTCATAGCCAAACTTGTCTTTCAATAGTAATTTGAAAATGAAAAAAAAAAAATAAAAGAAATAATCGTTTTCAGATTTTCTATAGGCAGTCAATTTCGTTTTGACAGTTGCGGCAGTCTGCCTCTCTGAAATGCTTTTACCTTGTTTTCATTGTACTATGGTTTATAGCATTGTGGAATAAATATAAGGTGTGCTCATCCGGAATATTAGAAAAAAGGCTGCTTTATTTTGACATTTCCATACAAAAACTTTTATATGAAACCCTTCAGATTGTCAAAATAAGCCAGCATGTCATAAAATATATTGAAAAATTTCATGGGATGAGAATACCTCAAATTGATTCCACCATGGTAAATAGCACTTTCAGCCATTTTTAAAAATCCTCTCATTTATAAACGAACATTTTCAAGCAGTTTTTGACATTTTCTCTGTTTTTGATGTATTTTGAAATAATTTGATATAATTTTGACAAAATTTGTGCTCAGATGAGAGGAGCAAAAATAATTTAAAAATGCTTTATAGAGGGTTTATTGAAGGTTTCAACCATTTTTAACATTATCTCATTTAGAAGCATTAATGAGAGATTTTTGACGTTATTGGGCGTTTATGAATAATGTTTTTCAATTTTTTCGATTATTTTTTTATGAAAGCTTTATAAGAGGTTTGTAATTTTTTTTTTTTTAATACAGCCGTAAGTGTTTTCAAACATTAAAAAAATCTTTTTAACTATTAAACATTTTAAGGGTTTTTATTGCACAGACGTATATTTTCTAAATATAGCTCTGTACGAATGTGTGTCGAAATCACTAAATTTTCCACTGTAGCACGTTGTTGTATATATCTACCTCTCCGATTTATCAACATATTTTGAAACTATTGTTTATAGTTTTCAATTTTGCGAAAGCAATTATGATGAGCCACAATGACAAAAACGCTCATCCTAGTTGAACAAGCACATATACTCACGCACACTTACTCACTCACTCACTCTCAGCGACACAAACAGATTGTAATTGAATGATAAGAATGTTTTCAATAAGATTGCATCGTGTTGAAAATTGAAAATAATTATTTTCATGCATTCAATGAAGCGGAAATGTGGTGAAAAATACAAGAATTTTGCAAATAAGAAAAAAAAAATACTAGCTAGCTCAAAAAGGAGCAACAGGAAGAGCAAGCTGCAGCATGTGCATTTGAGTGCATGTGTGTGTTTGTGTGTGTGTGTGAAATTATTGATGAGCTGCATTTGAAAAAAAAAGCTTATAATGCTGATGGATTTGCTGTGCATTCAAGTGGTGTGTTTGAATGTGTGTTAGCATGTATGTTAGTATGCGAAACACGCATGTATGCACACCTACAGCTTAAAGCTTGCAGCACAAAACATTTCGAACGCTTTTTTACGCCTTTTGGCAATGTTTGAAATTTTTTGAAATATGTATTTTTATGTTTGCACATGAACACTTTTTTGCAAAGAAAGTAGAAAACGAGTGATAAGTAAAAAGAAATTAATGATGCATGAACTTTTTATTAATCGATGTAGGTGTGCGCGTTTGTGTGTGTTTCTTTATAAAGTATAATCAATGTACATATACTTATGAACAGTATAAATATGAAGTCGTAGCTGCAATATATTTGATTGTCCAACCGAATTTCTTCCCGTGGGTGTTGATTTAATTTTTCTGAATTGCTTTGGTGCCGTTTTAATCGCCAACATTAATAAACGATTATCAATAATTATTGATAATTATTCATTGTTTTTCCTCATTTATTTTAATGGCATTCAAAACATCTCCAAGTGCTGCTTCATTAATAACTAAACGGCTTCAGTCGCTGTTGCTTTAATTGTTCTGCACATTGAGGTCGAAACTCAGGAAATACTATAAAGGAAGCATTGCAAAAAGGGAGCGAAAGAAGTAAACATCTGGCGAATGAATTTATATGCAGCTATGAGCTGCCATTATGAAGACTTTAAAAAAAAAAATGTATACAGGGTTTTCCAATTGGGACTTGACAACTTTGAATTAAATTTGTCAACGCACCCTTTCACTAATCATCAAACTGTCACTGTCGATGTATTCAGAAAACTCAAAATTTTCATCATGGTAAAGTACACGAACGAACAACGTCTGCAAATTATAAAAATTTACTACCGAAATTCGGAGTCGGTGATCGCAACTTTAAGAGCGTTAACTGCAATTTTCGGTCGTAATTCTCGCCCTAGTAGACAGACAGTAACAAGTTTAGTGCAAAATTTTGTGTCCACATATTCGTTGTGTGATGTTGCCGTGTCAGTGAGACAACGGGTTAGTCGAAGTGTCGAAAATATCGCTGCCGTTCAGGCGTCCGTAGCAAACGATACAAAACAGTCGATTCAACGGCGTTCTCAAGAATTGGGCATCGCCCAGACCACTTCATGACGAATTTTGCTTAAGGATCTTGGTTTAGACCCATACAAGATCAAGCTGACTCAAGAATTGAAGCCGATGAACCATTTGAAGCAACCTATGTTCTCCGAGTGGGCTCTAGAAAAGATACGCCAAGATGATGAATTTCATCTTCAGTGACGAAGCTCATTTTTGGCTGAATGGGTTCGTCAATAAGCAAAATATGCGTTATTGGTCGGGTGAAAATCCACATGTGCTTCATGAATTACCACTTCATCCACAAAAAATAACTATTTGGTGCGATTTGCACGCCGGTGGCGTCATTGGACCATATTTTTCGTCGACGATAACGATCGTAACGTTACTGTGAATGGCCATCGTTATGTCCATCGTTATTTTTGGCCCGAATTGGAAGATATGGACTTGGACGACATGTGGTTCTAGCAGGACGGCGCCACAAGCCACACAGCACACGTTACAATCGATTTATTGAAGAGTAAATTTGATGTGTGTGTTATCTCAAGAAATGGGCCAGTCGATTGGCCGCCTCGTTCGTGCGATTTAACGCCTCTAGACCAGTGATGCCAACTACACGGATATTACGGGTTTCTACGGATTTTTAAGCCTTGCACAGATAAACGGACAACATTGGCAAAATAAGGTAAATCTACGGAGTTTTAAGAATATCACACAGAATTTTCGTAGATTTTTCGCGAAATTTCATGTTAAAATTAATGTGAATGTTAAAAAAATATATTCAACACTCAAAAATAAGTTTACTTAATTTGTTAAAACTTTGCGCATATCAACACTTACAACTAATAAAAATGTGCAGCCCTGAAAGTTGCACACAATATAAAGCTCTAAACATGTTCTTCAGAGTGAAAATGTTAAGCAACACAAAGGCAAAAATAATTTCTGATCAACTTGACAACTGCTGCACTAACAATAAGTAATATTTTTTTATTTTCAGAATTCGTTCTACCATATTTTTATAATAATATAACACTTGAAATGCAAACTGAATCCTTAAGAATACACCTATTGTATGAAAGTTTTATCACTTTTTATAAAACAATTTTAGATTTTTACATTGAACCAGATATAATTTAAATAACAAAGTCGAAGATATTGATATCAGTAACTCATGCAATTACTTAAACTGCAATGAGGTGTACCTTCAAAATGTGAAGCGGAAATTTTAAACCTAGGTTCACCCAATATTAACGATATTCAGCAAGTTCGAAATTTTTGTTTGAATGTTGAGGCTTCATTTCAAATAAAAAAAAGATTTCTATTTCAAAACATGAAATTTTTAAAAAATTTGGGAATGGTAGATCCAAAAAATTTTATTAATAATAAAACATTAACACCCTTGCTTCAATATATTCCATCAGTCTTACCAGAAAAATTTTATAACGAGATTGACATCGAATATAGAACTTTACGGAACATGGATTGGCCGTCAAAGAACCTTTAGGTGGCCGCATATTGGCAAGAAGTCAATAAAGTTGTAAAGGGGGATGAAAGCATACATTTTCCACTAGTTTTAACACTAATACTGCACATATTTTTGCTACTACATTCTTCAGCAACCGTTGAAAGAATTTTTTCTCAAGTCAATCTGAATAAAACTAAAATTCGCAATCGATTAGAAACAACCACTTTGGATGGAATATTACACGCAAAGAAACTTTTCAAGAAATGTAATTGTTATGATATGCAAATAAGCAACTCACAGTTATCAAAATTTTCCATTCAAATGTATGACCATAAAACATAGTTTTTACAGGTATTTCTTAAAAGATATGATTTTATTTTTGTTATGATTTCCAAAGAGAATCAATTCTGTAGAGTTTCCTAAAAAAATATTACGTTTAAAACTGGTTCATCGAGATCTGGTTCTCAAATTTAAACTTGGTATAATATACAAAAGAAAATTAATTGAAGCTAAGTAATACATTACTGAGAATCAATTAAATAGTGGGCAGTGTATAGAGCTTAAAAAAACTTAAAGTGTATTTGAAATGTATTTCAATGTTATTGTATTGTTAATGAATAACGATTAAAAAAAAAAACGAATAGTCTAAATAAAAGATATGTTTTATGATATTTTTTCAATTATTCTTACATTTAGTTATGTTGTTAAGTTTTTTTTTAACTTTTTATAAGTTTAATGCAAATTTTGAAAAAAAAATTACAAAATATTTGTAAAAAACTTTAAACGTCTTTAATTGAGTAATTTATTTACTAGTATCGCCTTTGGTCGAAATTCGACCATTTCAGAATTGATTTTTTTTTTGTATTTTTATTAGAACCTTTTTTTTTTCTTTCCTCACTCATGTGCAAACTTAACCGAACTCATACCACACCATATGCACGACCAGCAGGAAATCACAAATACTCCATTCAGAGTTTCCATATTCTGTGACTTTTACTTTCAACGCTATTCGATATCAAAAATTTGGCTTATATATGTGGAGCCACACCCCTTTGTCCAATGACCTTCCCAGTACCCTACTTCCCATACTCTACTTTCTAGTAGAAGGATATCACCAAGTGGGAGCTCCATATTGAGTTTCATTGTTATACGGCATTTACTTCCAAAGCTATTCGATATAAGAACTTTGAATTGTATGGGTGGTGCCACGTCCCCTCGTTGAATGCTCGTTAAATTTTTCCAGTCGAAGAACACGACTAAATATGAAGTTCCTATCGAGATTCATTGATTTGTGACCAATAGTTCGAAAGCTATACCAAAAATTTGTACAGCTGAAAAGTGCCATGCCCCTCTTTAAACACCCATTAAATGTAACCAGTGGAATGGTACTTGTGATTTGAGGTCGAATACCAATTTCCAATTCTGTGTAAGCTATAACTCTAAAGTTATTCGATATCGCAAATTCGGGTCGTATGGGATGTGCGCCCACCATAGATATTAGGTGCACTCCTTCACCATACTCTTACTGATTTAAAACAAAAATTTTCAAAATCGGTTGAAAAACATAGGAGAAAATGGTTCTTAACTGTTCTAGTTTTAAATTAAAAAAAAAATTATAAAAATTTACACGGATTTACACGGATTTTTTATGTCGCATTTGTGGATTTTTACTCTCTTCGGGTTGGCATCACTGCTCTAGACTATTTTCTTTGGGGCTACGTCAAGTCATGGGTCTATGCCAGTGATGCACACGAGATGCTTACGGAGTCACTCGGCTTTCACATACAAGTCGTGTGTGCGAAGGTACCGAACTTCTGCAACGCTAGCAGAGAATCAGTTTGCGTTTGCACCAGAGATAAAGAGATTGGAAGCTTCGGCAAAAAGGAGATAGCTGTATGCCAAAATGCAGTCAATACTAATGCAAATGTTATAAATGTTTTAGTAAAATTTCATGACAAACTCACCCCTCTCGATGGATTCTCGATGAATTCACCCCTCTGGATGGACATGAGCGCTGGTCAATATCTCACTTTCGACAGCTAAGCCACCACTGTACACATAGGGAAAAGCTAGCTTACAATGTTTGTTCAAACAAATTCATGCATTTAAAAATTAGAACAGAGTTTTTAAAAGAAAGATATAGCTGTTTTTGAAAGAAATTGAATTATGTTTTTCTGTTAACAACACCACTTGTAAATAGAACAATTTTTTTCATTTTAAATTCAATTTTTTTCTATCATTTTAAATAAAATATTTTTGTCTGTTATCAAAGTAACTCCACAAATTAGATTGACAAAACTAACATTTCTATGTTAACAAAAGTTCTTTATCGACTATTATTAACAATATTCTTGCTCAGCTAAAAACAATTTTCTTTTAAATATGGAAGACTTTTTTGGGTGTAATACCTATTTTTGACAAATATGAGGTGAACTCACATATACAAGACGTGATTGCATAAAAAATTGGAGAAGAAGCATTTTTAGCTGTCAAAATCAACAGAATTCACAATAGAAAAGAAGTTTCCCATCTCATTATCTCTGGTTTGCACTTCGTGGAGCAAGCATCTCATGCGCAAATAATTTTGTTAAATACTGTACAGATGCAATATATGAATGAATTAAACATGTTTCGATCTGAATAGGAATTTGTTTATTTTTTTATTTATACCCTTATTATGAGCCTTAATCTATCTATCAAAAACACTTCTTCCTCTAATTTTAATTAATGAGTGTAAAAGAATTTGCAGAAGTATTTTTTTTAATATTCTGCTCGCACACACATACTAAAACAAAAATTTTTCGCTTGTATTGGAAGGTTTGCCAACGCTGTGCACCACTGGTCTATGCCAACAAGCCGACGACATTGGAAGAGTTCAGAGCCAACATTGAACGCAAAATAGCGGCCGTTTCGGCCGAAATGTGTGTGAGTCATCGAAAATTGACTCCAACGAATCGACCGCTGCATACATGCCCGCGGTTAATGTTAATGTTAATGTTAATGTGAATGTTAATGTTAATGTTAATGTTAATGTTAATGTTAATGTTAATGTTAATGTTAATGTTAATGTTAATGTTAATGTTAATGTTAATGTTAATGTTAATGTTAATGTTAATATTAATGTTAATATTTATGTTAATGTTAATGTTAATGTTAATGTTAATGTTAATGTTAATGTTAATGTTAATGTTAATGTTAATGTTAATGTTAATGTTAATGTTAATGTTAATGTTAATGTTAATGTTAATGTTAATGTTAATGTTAATGTTAATGTTAATGTTAATGTTAATGTTAATGTTAATGTTAATGTTAATGTTAATGTTAATGTTAATGTTAATGTTAATGTCTCGATGTCGATGAGCGACCCCTATGTTCGGTCAAAAAAAAATTTTTGTTTTCGAAACTTTCTTTCAATAATGCTTTAGATTTCAAGTCAAGCCTCGATTCGCAATGGGTGATAGATTAGTGGGATTGAAGAGGCAATCAAGTGAAACATGTGTAGGGTATTTTAACCGTGATGAAAAACCATAGGAAACATGTGAACTATTATAGCATATAGTGCTAAACTCAGATTCATGCGTGTATCACACTATCAACAGGTCACACAATTATTCTTTGCTGTCGATTAAGAAAGTTAATTATAGCATTTCTACTGAGCGAGTAATAATTCCATGCAACAATATTTCCATTTTAGTTGCACAAGCTGCAACCTTCGCGACCTGATGACGACATTATTTATTTTGTTTTGTTTGTTTTTGTCATATGTTGTTTTTAACATGCAACGCCATTGCATGTTTTTGAATTTTCAGTTTGAGAGCGGCTCTCTCCGCGGTTTTATGATGTCATGAAATTGTTATTAAATATTATTTTTCCATAGCATCTATACATAGAGAGATATAATTTCATGTTACAAATTTGCTCTTTCGTTGTTGCTCAAGCAGTGAGCTCTTTCGTTGCCCTCTGTGTTCCGATGACGTATTGAATTTATTTTTATTTTTATTTTTGTTATAAGAACAAAAGATTAACCTTTCCTGTTATACTATAAGTGTTCTCTTGGCATCTACTATATACTCAGCGAGTTACAGTTCCATGTAACACCGATGCATTTTGGAATAATAACTTTTTCCACTTTTTCAAAACCTGCGAGGTAAAACGTAACATTGTCACGTCAAAACAATAAGTGTTCCACGTACGTGCCAACACAATGACGAAAATAATTGTCAATTAAGAACTTTTCCAGGTGTATCTAAATTCATTATCTTGCAAAAGAAACGCATAAATAAGTTAAAAGTTAATGAAGCTGCCAAAAATACGTGTAACAAAGAGAGAAAAAGAACTTGTCACCAACAAATTATTATCAGTCATCAGTAAAATAATGCGTGTGGTGGCGTTGTCACGGTGTTGGGTGTTGATTGTGGTGTTTTTTCTTCCACGCAGCTATCACCAGCCAGTTAGACATGCATGGCATGCGTGCAGCAGAAAGTGTTTTCGAAATAGTGCGTGAGACAAGTCAACATAAATGATAAATGTGACAATATATAAAAGAAAAACAACATAACAATTGGTAATAATACATAATTTAAATAGAAAGTAAAATTATCAATAAAAATAAAAGTGGGCACTAAAATATAAAAGCTAATCTATGAGATAAATTTTAAAGACACAAGATTATTGTGTTTCGAGTTGGGCTCATTGAAAAAAGTTGTAAAGCAAATTTCTTACACGGAGGGGAAAAAATCAAGCATCCTATGCTTGAATCAAGCAAATTAGCTATCAGTTTACAATCAAGCATAAATTTCTCAATTCAAACATTGTTTTGTTAGAATGGAGCAAATTTACAACACATGATATTAAGAAAAAAAAAAAAAAAAAAAAAAAAAATGTTTAATTCAAGAAACATATGCTTACAACTCAGGAATAAGTTTCTATATTCAAGACTAATATTTGCTCGAAGTGACAAAAATTTACTTGATTCAAGTAACAATTTACTAAAAACTATTTAGAATAATTTGCTAGATTTGAGAAATTGATTTTCCTTGAATTGAGAACAATTTGCTTGATTGAAGAATTTATTGAAACTAGAATAATTTGCTTGATTCAAGCTAACAATTTTATTAAGACTAGAATATTTTGCTTGATATTCAAAATATAATTTTCTTATTATTATGAAATTTCTCCCGCAAAGACGAAGGCTGATAACCGATCATAAAAAACTACAAGCATATACTAAATATATTGTGTAGACGCTAACATCTTTCCAAGTAAAGTAACAGATAAGACACTGCGCCTTCAAACCATGCCATAGTTTGTCAATCCGCACCATCTTAAACATGTTTTCGTGTAAACATGTTGTGAATTATTAGCATGTCAATATAAGTGAAGTGAGAAAACTTTACTTGATTCAAGTAAAGAATTTACTGAAAACTGGAATAATTGGTTTGATTCTAGTAAACAATTTTCTTAATACTAGAATGTTATGCTTGATATTAGAAACTTAATTTTCTTATTATAGTGAAAATTTTTCAGCAAAGAGGTAGAATAATCGATCATAAAAAAACTACTTGAATAAACTAAATATATCTTGTAGACGCTTACATGGTTCCAAGTAAAGTAGCAGATAAGACACTGCGCCTTCGAACCATGTCATAGTATGTCAATCCGCAAGTTTGTCATCTTTAGCATGGTTTCATGTAAACATGTTGTGCATTATAAGCATGTCAGTATAAGTTGAAGTGCGAAAAGTTTGATTCAAGCTGAGAAATAAAATAATTCTCTACGATTACTTTAATTAAGAAAATACGTTCTTGATTTAAGCCTTGTTCCAGGTTCTAGAACAGGGCAGGGCACTCCATAGCTCACTGAGCTCTCTGCGAGCGTAACTTTTCACATGTACACAAAGCTCACATCAGAAGAGAATATAATTCAGTCGCACGCAGACGGTGATGCTGTGAGGGTCTACGTCGCTTTGTGCTGCATATTTAATGTACACTCTTAAAAAACGAATCTATTGATTTGTAGATTCATGAAAGTCGTGCATATATTTCTTTATTTTATAGCATTTGATATTATTTGCATATATAAAGGTTTATTATAATTCCTACATTCATATTACCTATTATGATTCTTTGTATTGTTCATTCATATTCTTGTATTAATTTTTTAATAACTAATTTTTTGATTACTTGTTTACTTACTTATTATTTACTTATTTTTTATTTTTAATTTTCATTATTACTATATATTAAGATTTCATAATATTAAAATAATTATAAGTTTATATTAAAGTTTCATATAATTTATCCATATTAAAAATTTAGATTCTTCATTATTCATTCAAATTACTTGTATTGATTAATTTCATGGAAGAAATAACGAAGGATATCGGAGATTATATGTAAAAACATTAAGTAAAAAATAAAAAATTACAAAATATGTGAAATTGTGACCACTATTTTGCTCAGTGTGTGCGAATCGAGAGCGCACTAATACTAACAAGACAAAATAAATTGTGACTGTGTTAGAATGTCCAGTCCTGTTCTAGAACATTGATGCTCAAAAGCGCACAAATGTGTGGATATGCTTTTGTGCTTTCACACATATATAAAGCTCACACATAGAAAAAATCACCCCAGTTCACTCTGGCGTTTCAAGCGGTGAGGACTGCATCGTTTAGTTTCTTCAATGCTCGCAAAAAAAAAAAATGTATCCATTAACAGCCCTACTCTGACAGCTTAACAAAGCTCACCACATTTACAAAATAGTTAATATTAACAAATTGTTAAGGTTCTATATTCTGGTGATAATTTAAAAGTTCCTTTTTTACTATTTTGTTAGTATCAGAAAATATATTTAACCCTCTGCAACTGACGTGCTCCAAATTTAACAATATAACTGACGTGGGGTCTAGCAGACCTCACTTTTAAACTGATTTCCTATGTTGAAGTTTCCGACTGTAACTTTCTTGACCTTATTCCATATAAAAAAAATAATTATTGGGCTTACGTAAGAATAAATTTTTAAATAAAATACGTTTTTTTGTAACGAGATTGCAGAGATCGTTACTTCGAATTTTACGTTTGTACGCACGAAGTTTTGATTTTGGGTGTCTGTCAGACTACGACGTCAGCTGCAGAGGGTTAAATCAAAAGATAGTTCAGTGATAAGCCAAACAAATGCTGTGCAAATAAAATATAAAAAATGGACGAATTCTTCTTACTTCTTTTGCATTGATACTGAAGATAAAAGAAAAAAAAAATAAATCTTAAAGACTGCAAAACACTCGAACAGTGTTTGGCTATTGAACAAATTAATATTGAAACTTAAAACAATTGAAAACAACCGTAAATTATTTATTTCTTAACGTTTTCCATCCTACTTGAAGAAAAATAAACATAAGCAATCAAAATAAGCAAGAAATAAGCAATAAAAAACAGCTGACGCTTTATATCTAAGGCATTTACATTTTCACCATGCGTGGTGAACTTTAACAGCTTTCAAATTGTTAATGATTTGCCAGAATACGAAAATTTACTTTACATAACAAGAACATTAACAAGAGCTTCTTTACAATTCCTTGTTATGTTAACAAGCAGAATAGAGCTGTAAATAAATTTTAAGTTAGGACAAAAAAATATATATTTTTCGTTTAGGCTATTTTATTCAAAATAATTTCTGCTATTGGTAAACTAAAATATTTTTTATAATGAATGCTTTTAATGGAGCAAAATTTTTGCTTTGCTACACTTCATTAGTTAAGACATTAGTTCATTTGTTATAATAGCATGAGATTAATTAAAATATATGTTATGATAACATAAGAGAAACTAAAAGATATGTAAGGATAACATAAGAGTAAATCAAGCATATGTTAAGATAACATAATGTACACCCTCTTCAAAAATGACATAACTAAAAATTTTTCAATTTTGTCTTTTTAATATAAATCAATTTGTAATGCACCTTTCCATCGACTGTCAAAATTTTGTTTTAATCTGATTTCTCGTTTATTTTTAAAAAATAATTGTGTATCCTTCATTTGTATGAAGTTGCTTGAAAACGAAAAAATATTTTGACTATCCTGAAAATTTAAAAATTTTGAGTTGTGTCACTTTTGAAAAGGGGTGTACGATAAGAATCATTAAGCAACCACAAAACAAAATATGACAACATAAGTAGTCAGAAAAAAATATATCATAAAAATTAGAGCCCAATAAACCGTAAGGGTGAACACCTTTAATAGTTTTGACCAATTCAAGGCTAAACCATTTATAAATTTCACTTTTATTTAATAAGAAATTTAAACATCGAAGAACTGTGCAACAGAAAGCTTACACAATAGATTTCTCTCAGTGAAGAAGCTTAAAGCTCTCTAACACAGACGAAAAACGTCTATGTTGCACTATTAGCATACTACTACAATTTTTGACTTTTGTGCTTGTGTTTGTAGCTCTCTCGCTCTCTGCACTGTCAAAAATTGTTGTGCAGGTATTAAGCAAGAATTGTGTTATAATTATCATTGTCATCATCATTATCATTGCCAGTATTATTATCATTATCATTATCATTGTCACTATCATCATCATTATTATTATTATAATTTTGCAAATAACGCATTTTCATATGCCTCAAAAATTCCACACACCACCAAGAGGCGCGAACCTACCAGCTTGAAGTTTCAGCGTCAACTGATTGAGAGAACTTCGTGAATTTGATCGTGTACGTGTTTCGATTCTCGAACAAAGCTTTCGAGTCTCACCACGCGTGGTACTACGTGAACAACACTGTTTTAGAATCAAGTATTTTATTCTTGTTTCAAATAATCACTTATTATACTGCCAATATGCCGAGAAAGTTACCCGGAATTTATTTTGACAGAAAGAACGCTTAAATTAGTAACTGAGTTCTTATCTACTTCGATGCACCCTGTGTCAAGGTTGTGTTTTCAATGAATAAATGAATGAATGAATGTTTGTGCTTTCCATGGGCAATTGTGAGTGCTCTCTTTTTGAGTATATTTTTTTGACAGCAGATGGTTTCCCAAGCAACTGTCAATACTATCTTGTAATTATTTTACAATGGTCAAGACTTGAAATCAAGTCTGTGAGTTTGTAGGCAATTCGCCGTACATCGGAAGCGACGAAAGGAACACGTGCGCTGTACCGTCAATTTTTTGGCATTTTTTTGTATTCCTTTTGTACTTTTCGCTATTTTCACAAAGCGGTTCACATTATTTTTCGTTTGCTTGCGTGCGTTTGGTGTTCTTTAGGTGAAATTGTAAGGCTGTCGTATAAAGAAAACAAGCAAAGAAGAAACAAAATTGAATTCAATTCTTCACCAATGTGAATGTTTTCGTCAAGTCTAAAAGAGAACGTCAAAAAAGTTGATTTCAAGTCTTGATCAATGTAATAAAATAAATAAAATGCATAGACCCCTTGCATTTTATTTATTTGCAGTAGGAAAAATAGAAAATATAGCTTACAAAAGCTCTATATTTCAACTTAACTCATTAGCGCCCGCTGTACACTCGCGTGTACAGGTGCTTTAATATTAATCGTGAACGCAACTATAAATGTCTAATCGAATTGTTTATTAAAATTGAAACTTAATGTCACTAGTAGTTATAAAATAGAACAAAATTGACTGTTAGCGAGAAAATAAATGTCCATTTGTGCATTTTTTTTTATGTTATTCTCAAAGTAACTTATGCTGGTCATTTTTTTTTTAACAGATTTTAAAAATTTGTCCCGAAATTTACTAAATTTTCCATTTTAAGGTAAGTTAATGTTGTTATTTATTAGAATAAGATAAAATAACATCAAATTTTGTAATATTATGTAGCAAAAAGTGTTTAGCAATGTTAGTGTACACGCTTGTGTACAATGGGCGGATTGTTTACCAATAATTTTTTATTTGGGAAGTGGTGATTTAGTGAACATGTCCCGAAATTACCGATTATCGTCCCACAATGACTACCTGCTGCTAGAAGAAGCTGTACAATCCAGTATGACTGCAAAAGATGACGACACTGAGCTTGACTTGATCGTAGTAGTGTAAAGGAAGAAGGCGCAGAAGATGATTTGGTTTCTTCGGTATTTCCACGCGATATACCAGGTATGGTTGAATTATTACGGCGTCAACGTTTTGATGAAGAGTCGAAGCGGAATGTTATCGACGATGAACCCCTTTCTACCCATGCTCCACCCCCCCAAAACGAGCTAAAAACGATGAGCTCAAACTCCTGCTTGGAGAAAAATATTACATATTTATTCTAAAGCTCATAAAATTACACAAGTAATCCAAGAAAGGCAACAATACATATCAGATTTCCTTGAAACTTTAGCCCTACAAGGCTGTTTGAGAAATTTTTCAATGACAAAGTCTTACACTTCATTATTAAAATTTACACGTAAATTTACGTTGTACATACCCGTGTACAGGTGATTTTCCAACTTTTCTTCCATTTTATTTTTTATTTTTTTGGTTTATAACTTACTTTTACTCCATTTAATTACATTTATAATAAAAAATCATAAAAAAATACCGTCGTTTTGCTATGGGCGTTAATGGGTTAAAATATTAATTTTTTCCAATGGAAGCCCGGACTTTGAAGTATTCAATTAATTTACGTGGGATGTTTTGATGATTTTTTTTCCAGTTTTTGAATTAATTTTTTAGACATTAAAACCTTCTACTTTTTCAAGTGCTACGTTGTCGTTACAGAAAGTGCTACAAATATAGTGCTATCGCTCTGCACACAGAACTATTTGCCAGCAGAATGAAGCAAGCGCTCTTTATGTGTATACAAGTAATGCGCATTGAAATTTTTTGTTGGGTATAAAAATTTGTTTTTTTTTATTTGAATTTTTGAAATTGTTAAAAATTTTTCAATTGCATAATAAAGAATGTATCAACCAGAGATGTAGGGTTGCAAAAGCGTATTTTCTAACAGCTGGTCACTTAACAGTTGTCAAATGCTAACATTTGTCAAATTTATCATTGAACGCTATACAGTGAATAAGAAGAACAGAACTGGTTGAACTTTATTATGAATAATCGTGTTCAATCACAGTTACGATGCGCAAAATTCAATCTGCATATTCCATATTTTGAGTAATTAACTTCCATCTCAATTTGTTAAAATTTTCTTCTCGGGCCTATTTAATTGATTACAAAGTTCTTAATAATTGCTTAATACTGCATATTAATGGACTATTTTAAGCATAGCTATCTGTAGAACTTGCAACGTAGATCGTACAGTTAATGCCAACATGTTGTCAGCATTATTCACTTTGTTGTTTGCGATAATCGTTAAAGTCATCGACAATATAATCCAGAACTTCACAATTGTTTGTTGTTGTTGTGTTACTGCTTTGTTGTTGCTGTTTGTAGTGATGTTGTTATCTTTGCTGCAATATAACGCATGAACTGGGCTTTAGTTAATGAAGCAGTGATGTTGTTGTTGTTATTGTTGTTGTTGTTGTTGTTGTTGTTGTTGTTGTTGTTGTTGTTGTTGTGGTTATGATACAACCTATTGTTTCTGTTGTTGTTGCTATTGTTATTAAGCATGTGCAAATAGAAGCAGCTTAAGTTTAAATGCTGCTGGTTTCTAAACTCGGCATGTTGCTGTTGCTGCTTTTGCTGTTGTTTAAACGAAAGGATCTGCATCTGCATTCATTTCCGGCTGCATGATTCGGATTATCCACAATTTCATTACGGGGCTTAACGTTAATGCCACATATGGTAAATATGATTCTTCAAAGTTGGCTTATTTGGACAGAAGCAGCAAGTTAAAGCAATACCATGGATACAATGCTTAAACAACTGCCTAAATGTATGTAGCTACTAGATAGCTTTGTGAGCAATGCGGAAAATTAAGCTTATTAGGCACTAAAGGTGAAAGAATTTTTGGGCATTTGTGGCAAATAAGACAGACGAGTGTAAAGAATAAACTGCTGTTAATATCTTAAGACAGCAGAAATATAGAAAATATAGATAAAAATTCTTAAAAAAAAAACACATTTGGAGTGTGTTCAAAAGTTCTGCATATCTTTCCATCAAGATATAAGCTCGAGAAAAGAACATTTTTGCTTTAAGTTCAAATCAATATCTTAAAAGTACGTTAAGGAAAGACTTCTTAAGGTTAAGTCAGTTAAGTTTAACGTCAGTAAAGATTCGCAAACATTTTATCTTTACTGAATAAAAACTAATAAACTACATCTTATAAAGTATAAAGTATAAAGTATAAAGTATAAAGTATAAAGTATAAAGTTTAAAGTATAAAGTATAAAGTATAAAGTATAAAGTATAAAGTATAAAGTATAAAGTATAAAGTATAAAGTATAAAGTATAAAGTATAAAGTATAAAGTATAAAGTATAAAGTATAAAGTATAAAGTATAAAGTATAAAGTATAAAGTATAAAGTATAAAGTATAAAGTATAAAGTATAAAGTATAAAGTATAAAGTATAAAGTATAAAGTATAAAGTATAAAGTATAAAGTATAAAGTATAAAGTATAAAGTATAAAGTATAAAGTATAAAGTATAAAGTATAAAGTATAAAGTATAAAGTATAAAGTATAAAGTATAAAGTATAAAGTATAAAGTATAAAGTATAAAGTATAAAGTATAAAGTATAAAGTATAAAGTATAAAGTATAAAGTATAAAGTATAAAGTATAAAGTATAAAGTATAAAGTATAAAGTATAAAGTATAAAGTATAAAGTATAAAGTATAAAGTATAAAGTATAAAGTATAAAGTATAAAGTATAAAGTATAAAGTATAAAGTATAAAGTATAAAGTATAAAGTATAAAGTATAAAGTATAAAGTGTTGTATTGTCTGTGTTGTATTGTCTTCGAGAGAAACAGTCGCATTTTTAGTCGCTCGTGATTTTTATTTAAAAACATTAATAAACAAATATTCAAAGTACTCTTTAGTGTGTGCTTTCAAAAACTAATAAAAAACTAAGCTGCTGTATACAAAGAAAATCAATAATTTTGGCGCCAAAACACTAATTAAAACGAAAAGACTATAAAGAGAAAAAAAAAAAATCTACAAAAGGGAGTAAGTTTATAATAAATAATATAAATCAAAATGTCAACACGTCTGGCTAAAGCTAAGGCCCAAGCTACCCGCCCGCTCTCTCCTTTTGTTCTTGGATCTACAAGACCGACTCAACTTGCCGCTGACCATACAAACAATTTGGACTTAATTGCAACCCGTCTCAATCAGTTGACCACTATGGTGGAAGGGAAATTTGATGCCGTTTTTGCGAAGTTAAATGATCTTGAAGCAAACTTTTCCGGATTATCGGCTGATGTGCAGCGCATTAATGGTCGTATATCCACACTGGAAGCGAATATGTCATCAAAGGATGAAGTCATAAATGAGTTGTTTGAAATTAACTCTAAACTTGAAAATAGATTGCTTGCGGTAGAGGCCTCTCGCAAAGAGGTGCGCGAAATGCAATTGCATTTGTCAAAAGTTGAAGAAAATGCTATTGCGTCCGACATAATCATCCGCGGCATCCCACAATGCGATAGCGAGAACCTAATTGAAATCTTCTCTAAAATATGCACTACTATTAACTGCTCAAACATAACTATAAAAAACATTTTTCGCATAAAAACCAAGAATAACGCAACTACAACAGATGCTGGCATAATTGTCAAACTTCAAAGCACAACAGAGAAAGCAGCTGTTCTTAAGGCAGCGGCTAGCTTTCGAAAGCAGAACAAGTGTACTCTCTTACTCACCCACGCTGGCTTCGACTCTAATGTTCCATTTTACATAAACGAATGCTTGAGCAAAACAAAAAAACAAATTCTCAATGCTGCTGTTCGTCTTAAGAGAAGTAATCAGCTGTGGGCTGTATTTACTATGCGTGGTTGTGTATTCGTCAAACGTCAACAGGGAGACAATCCAATTGAGGTGACCAGTGTTAATATATTAAATCAATTGAACGGCAATGCTAACATACAAACATTTTTTCGTGATCAGGAGACAATCCATTAGAATACTTTTTTTTATAAAGAGTGATTTTTTAAGTGCCTGATAACTTTTTTTTTAAAAACAACGCATAAAATTTGCAAAATCTCATCGGTTCTTTATTTGAAACGTTAGATTGGTCCATGACATTTACTTTTTGAAGATAATTTCATTTAAATGTTGACCGCGGCTGCGTCTTAGGTGGTCCATTCGGAAAGTCCAATTTTGGGCAACTTTTTCGAGCATTTCGGCCGGAATAGCCCGAATTTCTTCGGAAATGTTGTCTTCCAAGGCTGGAATAGTTGCTGGCTTATTTCTGTAGACTTTAGACTTGACGTAGCCCCACAAAAAATAGTCTAAAGGCGTCAAATCGCATGATCTTGGTGGCCAACTTACCGGTCCATTTCTTGAGATTAATTGTTCTCCGAAGTTTTCCCTCAAAATGGCCATAGAATCGCGAGATGTGTGGCATGTAGCGCCATCTTGTTGAAACCACATGTCAACCAAGTTCAGTTCTTCCATTTTTGGCAACAAAAAGTTTGTTAGCATCGAACGATAGCGATCACCATTCACCGTAACGTTGCGTCCAACAGCATCTTTGAAAAAATACGGTCCAATGATTCCACCAGCGTACAAACCACACCAAACAGTGCATTTTTCGGGATGCATGGCCAGTTCTTGAACGGCTTCTGGTTGCTCTTCACTCCAAATGCGGCAATTTTGCTTATTTACGTAGCCATTCAACCAGAAATGAGCCTCATCGCTGAACAAAATTTGTCGATAAAACACATTTCGAACCGAACACTGATTTTGGTAATAAAATTCAATGATTTGCAAGCGTTGCTCGTTAGTAAGTCTATTCATGATGAAATGTCAAAGCATACTGAGCATCTTTCTCTTTGACACCATGTCTGAAATCCCACGTGATCTGTCAAATACTAATGCATGAAAATCATAACCTCAAAAAAATCACCCTTTATTATGTAATGATTATATATTTTTATCTTATTTATTGTTAATCTCAATTTATGTACAGGGATGCCATATCAATAGTTTCTATTTAATGTTTGATTGCGTTGCTAGTTCGTTTATACGTATTGTAATTAATGGTTCTTTATATGAATAATCATAGGAATTCCAGTGACAATATCCAAACCATGTTGAAGATCTTCGGCAAACAAAAGCGGGGTTTAAATATTTGTCATATCAATGCGCAAAGTCTCTATTGCAAAATAGATGAGTTCAGACAAATATTTGAAGATTCAGATGTGGATATTGTGTGCATTTCCGAAACTTGGTTTAGTCATAGCCTGCTAGACTCATTCATTGCTCTGCGGGGTTATCGTGTTTTTCGCTCGGATCGTCAAACTCACGGAGGTGGGGTTGCCATTTTTATCAAAGCTAATATTAATTGCAAGATTATCCTAAAAAATGATGAAAATTCTACTATGGAATACTTATTCCTGGAAATAGCAATAAATAACCAAAAATTATTATTAGTTGTAGCTTACAGGCCTAATAGAAGAATTGATGTGACCCCACTCGTCGAATTTATCGAAGACATATCCATTAGGTACGCAAAAGTAATAATTACGGGGGATTTAAATAGTGATCTGCTCACCGATATCACATTAAAAAATAAACTTCATGGTCTCGGACTTTTCGCAGTAAATGAGTCGACAGCGACACACTTTACATCTACATCCAGTACACTTCTAGATGTTTTTTTTGTTAGTGACAAAAGCCAGGTTTTATTTTATAATCAGGTTTCTGTTCCACAATTTTCTTATCATGACTTAATCTTCTTGACTTTCGATCTTTTTCAACATCCATCTGACAATATAATTAAATATCGAGACTTTAAAAATATACAATTTCAACTTCTTGACGCAGATTTTGATAGAATAGAATGGCATAGAATATATTTTATGACATCAGTAGATGACCAAGTTAACTTTTTAAATAATAATTTGTTGGATCTTTTCGAAAGGCATGTTCCGCTTAAAACGAAAATTATAAAGAATTCAAGTCAGCCATGGTTTAGTCACGATGTTGGTTCCCTCATTCTTAAGCGTAATCAAGCCTACTCTAAGTGGAAAAGATATAGAACGACTGCACACTTTGAGGCCTTTTCAAATCTGCGAAAACAAGCTGTTAGTGCTATAAGACGGGCAAAATCTCAGTACTTCTCCGAAAAATTTTACAATGCAGCTAACAGTAAGGCAACTTGGCGTACTATTAGAGAAATAGGCTTAAATAAAACTTGTACTGACAAAGTAAACGCTGATCTCAATGACCTCAATATTAATTTTGTAGGAAACCAAAATTGTGATAGGATAGACATTATAAGGCAACCCATCTGTGATATAAGCGAGTCTAACATGAATTTTCTCTGTGATAACCCTCCTCGAAGTGCAATATCTATTACATCTAATTTTAGTTTTTTGTGTGTTAGTGATTGTGACGTGCTCTATAGTTTGATTTATGTGAAATCTAATTCTACAGGCATTGACGGTATTACTCCTAAATTCCTTAAATTGTTTTTACCTAAACTTGTACCTGTTATTACACATATTTTTAACACAATTTTAACTACATCTGTATTTCCCAAAAAATGGAAATTAGCCAAAATAGTTCCTATTCCAAAATCGGGCAATGAATTTCGTCCTATAGCTATTTTACCCTTTCTCTCAAAAGCATTCGAAAACCTTGTTTATAAGCAAATGAGCTCATACTTTACCATCAACCGACTACTTACGGACAGACAGTCTGGATTTAGACCGAAACGTAGCTGTACAACTGCAATTACTGATGTGTCTGAAACTATTCGCCAAAATATTGAAGCAAACAAACCAACTTTCCTGGTTCTTTTAGATTGCTCAAAAGCTTTCAATTGCATAAATCATTTTAAACTCTGCAATAAGCTTAAGAATTGGTATGGATTTTCTTCACCGGCAATAAAATTGATATGGTCTTATCTGTGTGATCGTTTTCAGTGTGTTTGCTCTGGTAATTCGTCCTCTGACTTTGTTCGAGTTGTAAAAGGTGTGCCACAAGGGTCCGTTCTGGGACCATTTTTGTTTTCCATCTATGTTAATGATTTTCCGTCAATCTTGAATCAATGTTCCACTCATATGTACGCTGATGATATACAGCTTTATGTCTCGTGCGATAAAACTGATCTTTGTAGCGGTGTGAATATCCTCAATCAAGAACTCCATCGAGTTGGGAATTGGGCCACAGAAAATGAGCTTGAAATTAATCCAAGAAAATCTAAATGTTTGCTGATCTATAAAAAACCTTTAAATTATAATAGTCTTCCTGCTATCGAAATCAATGATTCGATAATTGAATATGTGTGTAAGGTTAAGAATTTAGGTTACATTTTTAATAATACCTTGTCATGGAATGACCACATAACTAGTGCCTCAGGTAAGGTAAATGGTATGTTACGCAGTTTATGGCCTTCCCAATACTTTACTCCTTTAAGAATTAGACTGCTTATAGCAAAAACATATTTAATACCCATTCTTCTGTATGGCTGTGAAGTATTTGCAAACGCTGACTATTTACATAAGCAAAAATTGAATGTCACGTATAATAATATCGCTCGATATGTATATAGTCTGAGTAGGTACGATCATGTTTCGGAATATGCATACCAAATAAATAAAATTACCTTTGAAAACCTAGTCAAGATAAAAGTTCTTCACTTTATTCACAAATTAATTTTTTCCGCTGAACCCATTTATCTATTCGATAGACTTCGCTTTACTCAATCACGCCGCAATAACAATATGGTATTAGCTAGACACTCTTGCCTTGTCTCCGAGAGACAACTCTTTATATATGGATCACGTCTCTGGAATTCCCTAGATTATACCACACAGCAAATAAGTAGCGCGGTCAAATTTAAAAAGAAACTATATCTGTTATTATCGTCCTTTAATTAAGTTTTAATATATTCTCCGTTAGTGATAAGTTCTTTTAAATTGTTTAAATTATATTTAATATTTATTTATACATCCTTTATTTTTTCTTCTTGTTTGTCTTTTCTGGCTTATCTATCCTGTTTATTTGCTATGTTTTCGTTTTTCTGATGTAATATACACATAATGTTTTGTTTTAAGTTTATGTATTAAATGTAAATGTTACTGCTATAATACTTTAATGATTAGTGTTAGCTTAGAGATATTATATCTTGTAACGCTAAGAACTGCAAATAATTAATAAATAAATAATAAATAAATAAATAAATAAAGTATAAAGTATAAAGTATAAAGTATAAAGTATAAAGTTTAAAGTATAAAGTATAAAGTATAAAGTATAAAGTATAAAGTATAAAGTATAAAGTATAAAGTATAAAGTATAAAGTATAAAGTATAAAGTATAAAGTATAAAGTATAAAGTATAAAGTATAAAGTATAAAGTATAAAGTATAAAGTATAAAGTATAAAGTATAAAGTATAAAGTATAAAGTATAAAGTATAAAGTATAAAGTATAAAGTATAAAGTATAAAGTATTAAGTATAAATTATAATCTTTTGATTTAGAAAATTTGGTGTAAATTTCTTAAAATGAGCGTTAACCTATTTCCGTGAAAACGTAAACAGTTTTATATAGATTTTCATTTAAGGAAATGACTCACCTTAAGTTTTCGATGCGCGGCCTTCGGCATCCGGTCGCTCGATTCCGCCGATGGCTGCGATCCTTTTTACATCGGCAGTCGCAGTGCATGATACAGAGAGCAATCGACGAGATCACGGTTATCACAAACGGCACTGCAAAGAAATTCACTATCACCTTGACCTGATCCTCGTGATTGTATGAGGTCAGTACGACCGTCTTATTCTTTCGCGAATAGAAACACGGAAAGATCGCGCCCTCTATGCCGTAGAAGGCGTTAAATGTCTTGCACGTAACCGTTGGCGGATAGCCACACCCCTTGATATTGACGAGCAGTGTGGCCTCTTCCGACTGCTCCCACTCGGCGGTATAGTTACTAAAATCGGTCATATTTTCGGGTATCGTTATATTTTGCTCGATAAACGTCACATAGATGTGTACACAACGATATAGATCCGAGGTGCAACCTTCGCGACACGAACTCCACGAACAATTGAAAATGCCGATCAGATCATCGCGACGCACTGTCGTACACAATGTCGGCTGTTCAACAAAGTCATGACTGAGCGTCGATATAGCGGGATCGACATAGAGCGGCACCAGAAAGAGCAGCGATGCACCGCAGGTCACCGAAAAAAATGCAAGCGTTGACGTGCCATAGAAGCGAGCACGTTCGCGCCACGAACGAAAGCGCCGATTGCCATTTTTCTTTTTTGGAGCCAGTTCTCGTTTTTTACGTAACCGTAACTCTTGTTGTTGCTGCTCGAGTAATAGTTCCGAACTGCCACTCCTCATATTATTGTCTATGCACACAGGGCGAAGGAATGCTCACTCGTGTCGCGCCTGGCGTCGCGCCTCGCCTCGGCTCGCACGAACCAACGACAGCGACAAAGACGACAATGACGACGACGACAGCGACGACGCAGACGATGTTAGCAGGAACTTACGACGAAGACGACGACGATGAATGAAGGGGATGTAGACGCACAAATGTAGCTATGATGAACGATGTCAGATTCTGCTTTTAATGTTGCTCGTTGTTGTTGTTGTTGTTATTGTTTGCTTGTGGCTGCAGCTAGCAACAACAGCTGCAACTGCAGCTTAGGCAGTGAGCTGCTAATGTTGGCGTTGTTGCAGACGTTGATGTTGGCAGCACTGTTAGCATCAGCTGTAAATTGTAGTTTAAGGCTTGCTGTTGTTGTTGTTGTCGATTGAATGACTTATATGGGGATTGTTGTAAATCATAAAAACAACAACAACAACGACGACGACTGTTCAATTCTACGTTGGCAGCTCGGTCTGAACTCTGCTGGTAGCATTAAGAAGAGCTTTGTTCAATATAACCACCCACGCGCTGCAATGCGAAGAGCGTGCGTCAGCTTAACGCGCTCTCGCAGCGAAACGAAAATGTATCAGAAGAGTCAGGTCAGTGCGAGAGTTGCAGGAGAGAGCGCGTATGTGTGGGTGGCTGAGCAGAGCATGGCTTGCAGATTCTAGCAGTTATGTGGTGGAGTTATCACGATGTTGGTGAACTTAATCAGCTGTTCGCTGCTGCTGTTGCTGCGTCGTCGTCCCATTGACAATGACAATGAAAAAAAATGTTGCTGCAAAAGCGTACAACTGAGCGGACAGCTGACTGGAGAACGCGAGAATTGGTGAGTTTTTTGTTTTTTATTTTTAGCGTTTTGCTGAAGAGAGCGTACAGTTGTGAGTTTTTGATGCTGGCAACACTGCTGGTTGTAGATAGCAAATTTCCAGAATTTTTTTCGTAGAGTAACACAGACTTTTTTTTATTTTTGTTTTTGTTTTAATTTAACTGTATGGCTTTGAAAAAAAAGGATTGTTATGAGTAAGACGCGAAAAATTTAATATTTTTTTATGAAATTTTTGAATTTAAAAAGAAAATTTGTTTGAGAAAAACAACTCAACTTAGGTATTTTTTTCTTTTTCTTTTTATTTATGTCACATAAGTGCTCTGCAATGTTTTTTTTTCTCACTGCGCTCAAAGGCTTAACAGCTGTTGGGACGAATTTTGACAAACACTGACACTTTACATAGATTTTTTTTATATATTTTGGTAAAAACTTTCATAGATCTCATATTTTTTTAAAAAGATTTTTTTAAATGATTTTTATTTTAATTTTTTAAAAACACATCAGTACAGTATTTTGAAATTTTCATCAATTTTTTTCAAAACTTTTCTTAATTTATTGTATTATTTGGCGTGTTTTACCCATTACATTAATATTCACTTCCATGTTGTTGGCCGTTTTAAGCTCTCTTTAAATTTTGATTGTTATCAAATTTTACTTTGTTATAAGCCATTATTTTATGTATTTACTTATTTATTTAGTTTTTTTTTTATTTTGAAGTTATAACAATCAAGCGGTCATTTTGAAAAAAAAATTAACTTTTTGCAGTTAAGAAACTGTTGTTGTAAGTAAAATTATCTCTGGAATAATTATAAATTTTCTTGTATGTAATTTTCATATTTTTCTAACGTAATTTTTTCAATAGTTTTCATTCACTTTCAATAGTTTTGTATCTAGACGATTCATGCTGAAATAAAAAAAAAAAATTTAATATATTAATCATAGAACTATTCTGAGTGTGGTGGCCATAGCAGAGTGCGTGGATCACTCGATGCTGATACAAATTCAGGTTCGAACCCCAGCTAGCATTGAAAATGTTTTCAATTGAAATTTAATTTCTGATTGGCTGCCACTCTTTCAAGGGGTAAAATGGTCAATTAATTTTTTTATTTATTTTTTTGGTCATTTCATATGTTTTTGTTTCATCAATCAGAGTGATACTGTTTTAGTCTATACGTGAATAAATTATATAACGTGAATAAATTCATTGGATAAAATACGGACAGAAAAATAAATGATAGCAAGTAATGTAGTAAAACATAAGTAAATTATAAATCATGTGTCAAAATAATGAGTAAAAGATCGTTTTTAAAGTAAAAATTGAGTTAATATCATTAATGCAACGTAATAATGGTCTGTTTTGAGCATAACTAGATCTACTTATCGCCTCACGAAAATGTAACTGGCTGCGGAGATGGCGAGACAGAGTATAAAAGTCGAGTTGAACTAAGAGCTCAGAGCACATAATATTATAGTGTATAATATCCCATATAAAAGTGATGGAAAAAACCTTTCGTCTTATATTAAGATGAGTTAGATTGACCAAAACACAATGAGTGGCATATGAAGGCAGTTCAGGAGCATTCCAATTAACTTTGAACCACATAAACCTTGTAAAATGTCTTTGGACTGATTCAATTCTTTTAGAGCAGTGATGTTCACGTAGTACCACGTGTGGTGAGACTCGAAAGCTTTATTCAAGAATCGAAATACGTACACGATCGAATGAACGAAGTTCTCTCAATCAATTGGCGCTGAAACTTCAAGCTGGTAGGTTCGCGCCTCTTGGTTGTGTGTTTTGCACTGCACGAAATGTTTGAGGCATATGAAAATGCGTTATTTGCAGAATTAAAATAATAATAAAGATAATTATAGTGACAATGATAATGATTGTGATAATGACAATGATACTGATAAAGATAATGATGATGACAATGATAATTATAACACAATTCTAGCTTAATACCTGCACAACAATTTTTCTCAGTGCAGAGAATGAGAGAGCTACTAACACAAGTACAAAAGTTAAAAATTGAAGTAGTATGCATGTGAACACCACTGTTTTAGAGTGAAGCAAATGATAAGGATTTAAGATAATTGAAAAAAATTCTAACTGAGGTCTTACCAGTGGTGAGTAAAGTATTTTTAGAGTGTATGGGTCAGTAAAGTCTTTCGAGCTTCTTGTTAAAAATCCTAACATCGAATTAGTTTTAGAAATAATTAAGTCGATGTCATCTTTGATATTAAGTTTAGTGTCAAGAAGAACATCTAAGTCTTTTTTATCGTAACTCTATCTAACAGCCCTATTCTGTTTAACCAAGCTCACCACATTAACAAAATAGTTAATATTAACAAATTGTTAAGGTTTCGTATTCTGGTGATAATTTAAAAGCTCTTTTCTTAACTATTTTGTTAATGGAAGAAAACACTTTAACAACGAAAGATAGTTCAGTTTTAAGCCGTTCAGTTTTAAGCAAATGCTGTTCAAATAAAATAGAATATGAAGTAGCTTGAGTGGATCACAGTGTAAAGTCACACAAAAGACTACTGATGAGTTGGTGTAGCGACCAATGAAACAGTCTGTATAGTCAAAGCTGTTGTGATTGGCTCTATACAGAGCCGTTGTTGTTGTTGTTGTTGGCTGTCGCCTTCTTTGTTCTTCATGTTGTCTTGTTCTCAACATGATTGGCCTAGAGCTCAAAAACTCGTTTTCAATAAAATAGAATATTAAAAATGTATGCATTTTTACTTCTTACTTCTTTAAAGCATTGATACTGAAGAAGATCAAAGAAAAAAATAAATTTTAAAGACTGCAAAACACTCGAACATTGTTTTGAAAAAAATTAATATTGAAACTCAAAACAATTGAAAACAATAAGTAAATTATTTATTTGTTAACATTTTCCATCTTACTTGTAGAAAAATAAATGAAAATAAAAAAAAAAACAGCTGACGCTTTATATCTAATGCCATGTCTTCACAGGGAGTTTAGTTTAAGTTTCCAGGACAAAGTTGAGTTTTGCCACTGAACGCAAAATAAACTCTTTCAGTTCTCCAGTACAATGAAACTCAACTTTGTTTCTGTGTTTATCAAAACTCAATTTGAGAAGTCCCTAAAAGTATGCTAATGTTCTTATAAAAGCGCACGTTCAGATGCAACTTGTACAATTTTGTGGTGAGAAATATTAAAAACAACTGCTCTAAGACTGTGCAATTTACTATTTGCAAAAATTATCAAAAAAGCAAAGAAAAGAACTTGAGCAAGTGTAAAAGATGTTTTCTTCATATAAGTATGGGCCAATAAAAATTTAAAATTGCACAGCGCAAGGAAGAACTTGCATGTGTACGCAGAAATGGCTGAAGCCTTGTCCTCAAGTGGAATTGATGCCACGGTATTGGATGTGTCACACTAAACACAATTCTGCCGACGCATCTCTGTATGAGAACAGCTATGGTTAACTTAAAACTAAACTCAAACTAAACTCTCTGTGTAGACATGGCATGAGGCATTTACATTTTCACCATGCTTGGTGAACTTTAACAGCTTTTTACAGCTTTCACATTGTCAACGATTTGCCAGAATACGAAAATTTACATAACATAACAAGAACATTAACAAGAGTTTCTTTACCATTTCTTGTTATGTTAACAAGCAGAATAAAGCTGTAAATGTATTGAGTAATAGAAAGTAGGAGAGGTACAGTGGTAGACATTTATTTATACGCAATAATTATTTTTTAATATTCTGATTACGACATGATCATTTTTAAAGAACTTAATTTTGTCACATATGCTCTGTGTTGTTTACAGTATAAGCAATGTGTTGATCAAATATATTGGTGATAACGAAACTTTTGTTATGCAACTGATCAGCAGAACGTGCACACATTTTTGACGCGACATTCGTTTATGCGCATTTAAGTTTTAATGAGTAATTTGATGTTATTTTACGTGAAAAAAGAGAAAATTATTATTTTCATGTAAATTAAAAGTGAGTGTGGCAACTTTTTCTTAACAATTGTTTTTTTGTTTATTTATGGATTGATTTTAAAGCCATGGGTAAACGTGCAAAGGTAACTGATTCTACAACAGGAAATAATTAAAATTTTGAGAGCCGAGAACTATTCCAACAGACAAATTACGAACAGAATAGGCAGGAGTGAGGGATTTAAAAAAAGGGCCAAAATTACGGCGTTAAAGCTCCAACTAGAGGAAACACGAATCTAACGTTGCGCCAAAAAGGTCAAATTCTCGACAAATCAAGAACAAATTGGATCTACCCGTCACTCGCCGACATGTCGCACGAGTTTTATGCGCCATATCTACGATAAAATGGACAAAACTAAAGGGAAAACCACGCTTGACTGATTCTCATAAGACCAAGCGATTTTAGTTTGGCCGCAGATACACGTCCTGGAGTGAAAAATGGCGAAACGTATTTTTTTTCGGATGAAAAAAATTTAATCTGGATGGGCCGGACTGTTACAGTTGTTGTTCTGTATTTCATTCTCATATTCTCTTATTCATGATTTGAGCAAACACAATGTAGTACGTTCAAAGCGAAATTTCGGTGGAGAAATGGTAATGGTTTGGGGAGCCTTTTCGTACTTTGGAGCGACACCAATTTGCTTCATCACACCGAAAACTAACTCCGAAACATTCACGGAATTATTATAAGATGTTTTGGTTTCTTATTATGAAAACGATCCTGAGAGAGAGTTCATCTTCCATCAAGACAATGCGTCAATACATGTTTCAAGGCACTCGAAAGAGTGGTTTTCTTCAAAAAACATCAACTTGATACAACGCAGGCCGTTCAGTCCAGATTGTAACCCCATCGAGAACCTTTAGGCACACTTGCTGGTAAAGTGTACTTAAAGGGGTAACAGTACATATATAAAGGGGAGGGTCATTCTATAGACAACAATATGTAATGGAATCAAAATCAATTTGAAATAACTTAAAGCAATGACTTGATAGATCGAAATAACTTATTATCGTCAGCAAATAGAAGGCATTTAGAGTGCTTCATGACAAGGGGCAGATCACTTATGAAAAGGAGGAAAAGAAAAGGGCCCATATGGCTACTCTGGGGGACTCCGGACGTTACAAGTATTGGTAGATGAAAAGCAAATATTAATTGTAACCATTTGACGACGATATAATTCAATGCAATCAGGAAGATGAGAGTTAAAACCTACAGTAGAAAGGTTTTTAAGAAAAGTTTTGTGATTAACTTTATCAAATACTTTCGCAGAGCTCATTTCTGAACAAAAAAGGTTATTTTTCGAAAGGCAATTAAGTCCGGCGAGTGATATAAAAAATGTTCATTTCTGAGTGCCGAAAAAGAATTTTTTTATGGTTAATTATTTTACTCATTTCCAAAGAAAAAAAGGTTCGTTACTGAGGGGCATTTTCGTCCGGCTATTGTTTCAAAATTGGTTCATTTTCGAGTGCTGAAAAATAACTTTTCTATGGTTCTTTTTTTAATTCATTTCCGAACAAAAAAAGTACAATTTATGGTTCTGTTTTTTAACTCATTTCCGAACAAAATAAGGTTCATTTTTGAGAGGCATTCTAGTCCGACCAAGGATACAAAAAGGTTCATTGATGAGTGCCGAAATTGAACGTTTCTACCCGAAAAGATTCATAATTAAATTCGAAAACGGTAGTTTTGGTTCACTGGGAAGTTTTATTAGAATGAGAGAATATTGCATGAAAACTACAAAAAAAAAAAAAAAAATACTCATTTACAATTTCAAACTTATTTTCATTCGATTGAAATCTAAGGCTGAAAAAACCAGTCCATTTTAACAAATGTCAAATAAAAACCAACTGTCAAATTCGAAGCCGTCAACATAACTCGCTATTATCTTCTACTCTCTCTTACTCACAAACAATTCAAACAGATTCTAGCAGTTTTTTCTGTTGAATTTTGAATTTCTCAAGAATTTTGACACGCTGAGCTATTTGTCTATTGATGTAGGTTAGTTTGTTGAGTAGGCCAAATAAAGAGGTTTTTATTGCGTACTGCTGAGAGAAGGCTGCTGAGAGTTAAGCTTAGTTGCTCACCGTTAAAGAGAGTAAGTAAAAAAATTGAGTAATTCATAATGGAAAAAAAAATTTGCAACTATGTAAGTCAGTGTTGCCAGAGAGACGAACTGAAATTTACCACTATTTGGGAAAAAATTTACCACTTTCGGAAAAAATTTACCTTTTCCCAAAATAATATAACAACCGTTAAAATAATATATAACAACCTTTATAATTTTTAAACTATTTTGTTTTGCTATTTTTGAATTTAATTCACTTGTTGCTTTTACCCCTTTTACATTGGTTCTCTTTTGAACCCAAAAAGTTGACGATACAACACAAGCGAACCGTCAAATTGTTCACCCTTCTCAGCCAATTCGCCGCAACAAACTCAAAAAATTGCTTTCAATTTTTAACCAATGTAAAAGGGGTCTTTGTTCAGCAACTAAAGATGGATAATTCAGATTTTTTTTTTGTTACATAGGATGATTCACAAGCATATTAAACTATATGTGAGAACGTTCAGTGAGGTAACAGTACTGCCAATAACTCGAAAAATTAACAAGTCTAAAAAAATTATTATTTCCGCTAAATTTACCACTTTTGGTCAAAAATTACCTTTTTTACCTCTGCCCAAAAAATGAGTCAAAAATTACCTCAATTAGGTAAATTTACCTCAATCTGGCAACACTGATGTAAGTGCGAGCGGAAGATAATAAGCTTGAAAAAGTAGAGAGCGAAAATAAAAGAAAGAGAGGGAGAGAGAGAGAGAGACAAAGCGAGAGAAGTAGTATGAGTAAATGTGTATGAATGATTAAGGTGGTGTTTTAGACGCTGCAAAAGAATGTCGTCCAATTGACGGAAACCCTTAAGTTGTGGGTGGCATAATTTATGACTGCGCTTTGTTACACACAAATATTTTCGACCACTAATGTTTCGACTTAAATTTTGGACTTGTTCAATTAAAGGCTTTAAAAATATGCCTCATACATTTTTAACAAACGTTTATTTGTGATTGAGCAAAACTTAGCAAAATTTTACATTTTCCTCTATATACTCAAAATTATTAAAACTATTTTTTAGTCGAATATTCACAATAATAATTTTCATAATTTTTTTAACTATTTTCTTTTTATTATAATCCACCCATATAGTTTTAAAAAATATATTTCTCATTTCTACTAGAATTTTAATAACGTCCATAGTTTCCATTTTTACTGTTTTTGTTGTTATTGCATTATTTATCTCTCTATGTGTTTGTCCACTTTATAAGCTATTCACTGCAATGTTGTCATCGTTTTTGCATATTTCTCTGCTCCCCCACCTGAAGCCACCCACTAAAAAACTTCGATTGAGGCTCTCTTCTGTCTTATATTCGTTCTTTAATAGTACTCTTCACATTTCTTGTTTTATTTTTTCTATTTATTTATTTGCTTTGCTCTGACATTCTTTCTTCATTTTGCTTTCAACTTGGCATGACAAACAAAAAAAAAAAAAAAATAACTCCAGACACACACACACACTTATGTCCCATGTTATATTCATAAAATAGTTTTATTTTCAGCTAAGTCTTCTATTTTTTGTTTTTTATGTATTTCACCCGCTGAGCTAGCTACCTTTGCGTGACTAGCTGCGACTGACTGTCTTGGGTGTTTTTTTTTTTTGTGTCGCTGTTGCGGTCACTTTCACTGGTTCTGACGAACACATGTTTATGTTTGCTACACACGCACTTCCATTTAATTTCGAAATTATGATTTCATTTGGTTTAATGACTAAAAATGACTAGGAAAGAAGGGAAAGCAAAAAATTAAAGTTAATTTTTAAATGGCATCACTTGCTTTTAGCTATTTCCCTTTCGGAATTTTCATGGCAGTTGATGGCTTTTTTTTTTTTTTTTGTTAATTTTAAGTGCATCAGCTAAGGCGTGGCACTAAGCCGATATAAGTATAGATATTGCAAAATATTGTTCTCTGATAATTTGAGTGATTGAGGCACTAATATTCTCTAAGAATTAATGTTACTCATACGCACTGAAGAACTTTCATATCGTCAAATGATTAAATGCTGTTTGAGGCTCGCCTACGGTTAAGGAAAAGGATAATTGAAAGAAAACCTTTAATTTTTTTCAAAAATAAAATATTTTTTATTTGTTATCCGTTATTTAGTTTAAAAAAATTTTGTTAAGAATTAAATAAAAACATGAATTGAAAAAAATGTTAGAAACATTTTTCTCAAAAGTTAATTCTTCATAACCTGGATAGATTTTGGGTAAAAATAAGGAAACGTCTTTTGTGGTTCCTTGTTGCAGCCATATTGTTGACTAAAAAAAATTATTTTTCCAAATCAAGATAAAATTCATTAGTTTAAACTGTTTTTAAAAGCTCTCAGAAAAATGAAGAAGTTGTGAAAAAGTGGTTTTTAAAAGAAAAATCACGAAGAATGCTTAACTTCTGAACGTAATTTCGTCAATTTTTTGTGACGAAAATATTTTTGAATCCTTTCATTGTGAAATAAATAAAAATAATAATGTTTTAAAATCATCTCAACTTTAACTGTGGTCTACGGTTTTGCGCATTCAGACATTTTTGGGTTATCAATGCATCCCACCTATTGAACTGTTGAATATTTTGTTTCTTAGGATAAAAATAATCAGCTGAAGCCGTTTTTTGAGCTAATATATCGAAAGAACCTTTTAATTAATGTGAATTTTTATCCTAAAATAAATGGCATACGTCTATTAAAATTGTACGTGTTAAGTGTCTCAATCTTAGTATCTTTAATTAACGTCAAGCTTATGCTCTCTATTCTACTATAAAAGAACAAATTTCTTATTCTACCTTTAAAAAACAAAACAACAACAAAAATTTAAATTAAATTTGGCTCCTTTAACAAGTCATCTCATTACTCGAAATTATTTTAATTATTAAATTTAATTATTTTTGGGTGCGGTGGGTTGACGGTTGCTTTTTTTTTTTTGAGGCTCACAGCACCTCCAAAAATTATAATTTTTGAATGGGTTTTGGCTTAAATCGCAAGAATGGACATATTTCTTACTTTTTATTCGCTCGGATTTGAAGATTTTCGATTTCGGCAAAAAATATGGAGATACTTCGAAAATGTTCGTTTTTCGATTTTTCAAAAATGGCGGCGTGAAGCATTTCACCAAAAGAATCTTTCTGTTTTCATGTAAAAACTTCAACATAAATCGGCTTAATGGCCTCGGGCAGGCTTCTAAGTCAGCAAGAAACTAAAATACTGAATAAAAGTCATCGTATCCAAATTTATTATTCATCACTAATATCGAGGTTAGAGTCGCAGTTTCGACAGGTGTAGTAACCACGGTTGTCAATGTCGACGCATTTCAAGTGATATGGCCAGTCGCATTTGTTGCAATGAATTGAAAAATGCTAAAAAACCAATAAAAATGCATTCAAATTACACAAAAACACTAAATACGCACTAAAACGGAGTTTGTGGGGTGAAACGTTTCATTTTGACAACACGGCATCACGCAACCACACGATAGATATTTCACAAAAACTTATTTTGGAAGAGCAACATTCGATGTTCTTTTCTTTGCTCTGATATGAAGCAGAAAAAACCTTTTTAACACAAAACAATAACAACACACATTATTTGTGTGCAAGTTGTTGTTTTTTTTTCGTTAATTCTATATTCGTTTAATAAGTTAAATTTTTAATTTCATTGTCAAATAATTTTAAAAAATAAGCATAAAATACACCAGTACTCAGTCTCTAGCACCGAGCGTATCAACACATTTCAACACATTTCAATTTTACTTTATATGCTCGCTTTGAAGAAGTTCTCATTTGTCTTGTTTTCGATATGCTTTATGCTCATTTGTTCTTGGTCTCTATATTGTTGGTGTTTAAACACTTTTAAAGATGAGAGTTGAATAGAGTGAGCATGCAAACAACAAATGAATGTCTTGCAAACACACCCGTGCAGCTCTTTATTAAGCATGCTGTCGAAATTTCACAGGTGAAACGCTCCATGCACCGAAACACTTCACACCACCGCACCCTATATAAAAGATCGGATAGAAAATTTCTTTTACTTTTTCCAATCAGATGCCTTTTCAATAAGAATAAATTTATAAAAATGCAATTAGATTGAACCTTTAAGAATGGCTTCAACGAAATGTGTTTTATAATAAAGGTTAAACTGTCACAGCGTGGTCAGTTCTGACAACTATATTATAACTTGTGCTCAGTTTGGGTCGCAATTTTGCGCAATGACCTTACGTTTGGTCTAGGCCTGAAAGGTAAATGTTCTAAAGCTTACCCACTGCTTAATCGTAACATTCTATTCAGTGATCGGACTCATTTTTTGATCAATGGGCATGTCAATAAGCGAAATTGCAGCATTTGGCGTACAGAAAACGCACAAGAGATTCTTGTGGCACCGTTATATCTATAAAAAAAATCACTGTTTACTGCGCTTTGTGGGCCAGTGAAATCATTGGCCCTTACTTCTTTTAAAAAAAAAGTCTGCGAGGACGTTACCGTCAACGGCTATAGAGTCAAGATTGCTGATTATTTCTATCTCAAATTGAAGGAAATTTTTAATGAAGACATGTTTTTTTAACAGGGTCACGTTATATGTCATACAGTGCGTCAAACAATTGACTTACTAAAATAAATATTTGTCGAACGCGTCGTTTTTCGAAATAGACCAGTCAATTAGCCATAACCATCTGTGTGAATGGAAGTAAAAGTAAATAAAATAAATAACTGGCCATTTCAGCCCTTGAAAGGACTTTGACCTAGCTTCTTATGATCAATTGTATTGTGCGTGGTATTAAGTTTGTACACAATTGACCGAGAAATGGACCTACAGGCTTAACGCCGACTCCGAACGGCGATGAACAGAATTGTTCTTATTCTCAAGAAGCTTTACATGGCATTTTGATTACTCTCTGAGGTTTGCCATTGTCTGCAGAGAGGTGGCGGCCGTACAGAAAAATTATTTTAATTCAAATAATTTTCTGTCGCTGCTGGTGTTCGAACCCGAGTCTCCAGGTTCATTGACATAGAGGCCACGCACATTAACCAACTACGCCACGGGCGCCACAGTAGTATTTTTTTATTTATATGGCTTCGAAGTAGAAAAAATTAAATTTTTTCCCTTTTTTTTAAATTTCATATTTTTATTTGAACTTCTTGGCCTTACATTCTATTTAAATTTTTTTTTTTTTGATTAAAAGTGGAAGACAATTTTATTGCAAAAATATTGAGCATAAGTTTGTTTAAATGGAATTGAAAATGTAAAAGTTACGACATATTGGGGGTAGCATGTAAAAAAAAAATAATTAAATTAGTCCCGCTTAGAATAAAAAGAATTTATTAAAAAAAATTTTCAATAGTTATACCAAGTTTTTAAAACGAACTTAAAAGTATAAAATAATTTCTGCTAGAGTAGGGCTTTTAGTTCTCATAAAAACGTGGAGCGCATGTTATTGAGAATAGTAAGGAGTGTTATTAACAATTCTAGTACGGTAGTGAACAAATGATTTCTTAACTCAGTTTCCTTGGCTGCCAGGTTAGAAGTCCTTGCATGGATGGCAGATTCAAGTTTGCAGACATTTATTGCATTCAGTTCAGTAAGTTCTACTTGGCTTATCTAAGTTATCAAGGCTGACGAGTTTTTTTGTTAAAAATTTTCCTATCTATGCCTTACTTTGATGAATTATTCAGAAATTATTTGTTAGCAATTAAAAATTTTAATATGTTAGTGGACAAATGCTTTCTTAGCCAAGGTTTTCTTAACTCCTTAATATTCCCTGTAGCATGTAGCGACCCACGTTTTATAAGAACTAAAAGCACCACTCCAGCAGAAATTATTTTATAATTTTTAGTTCGTCTTAAAAACGTGGTATATTAAAATTTTTTTTTAATAAAATTGTTATTTTCTGGTTTTTAGTCTTATGTAAAATTTTACAATAGATTTTTAAGGTTATATATTTTTATCAGTACAAAATTTTTTTTAAAAACCGAAATGAATCCATAAATAAAAAAAACCTATTTTTTTAAATCAAAAACTTTTTATGCATACTCCTTACTCCACCTGGGGGTTCACAACTTAACTAGCTTTACTCTCAAGCAATTTAGAAGGTCAGGGATGCGTTAGTGTGTCGTTGGCGTTCGTTTAAAATTGACTGGTGCTCTCATATACCCCACGCTTTCAAACATAAATTTTTTAGGTCTTTAATTAAAAACTGTAAAAGTTATGAAATTTTTAGTAAAAGAGCTAATTTCACGTTTTTTTAACTTGGCCGCGCTCCTTAAAGTTAGCCAAGGATTTTACAATGATTTTTTGACGTGGGGTGATGACATACCCCCATGTGGCTCTAAGTTCCTGGAGTGACGGTGTGGCTCGAAGGGTTAAAAAAAAAAAAAATTGACAAATTCGAGGCTTGAACTCTCAAACTCACGATTATAAAGCAATCGCCGTGCGCTCTGAGCTACAGAACTCATTCAAAGACATCGTTTAAATAGCAATAAATCAAAGAAACTACTTTTTCCAATTCTTTTTTCCACTTACTGTGGTGAATTTTTGAAAATTTAAATTTATTTCATAAAAAATCAAAAACTTCGTTAACATTATCGAGGCTCGAACTCACTACCTAGCATTTATAAATCGATCGCTTCACGTTATGAGCTATAGAATGCACATAAATATATTTTCTAAATGAGGCTAAAAATGTCAATGAACTTTTATTTTTTTAGTTTAATTTTTAATATGTATGTATGTATCAAATAATTTCGCATTTTAGCCAAAAAAATATACGTACAGACAAGAAAATAACATAATATTGTGTTGTCATCCAGTTCTAAGCTACATTTTAAGTTTCAAAACTCTAGCTTATTGGGAAGTTGGTTAAAAATGGATTCCAAGATTTTTTCCGGACAGACAAATGAAATGAAGCTAATAAAAAACGTTTTAAAACTCTACAGCGCTTAGTACTGCGCCAGAGTACTTTTAAGGAGTAACTTTTACTCTAAAGTCCTTTTTCTCAAAACAATATTTTTCAAAACGTGTCACACTACGGCAAACAAACAAAGCAAATAAAACAATTTTTTTTTAAATATACCGAATTTGTTAAATAAACCATAAAAGATTTTTTTAATGTATAATAAGCGTTTGTAGAAAACATCTCCTATAATATTCCTTCATTTTACTCAGTATTGCCTTAAACCTCCTTGAAGTATTTGCATACAAATGAAAGTAAACGAAAGTAAAATAAAAATATAAATACAAATATACCAAAATATTAAAAAAAAAATTTAATCTTGCGTTTATTTTGTTCTATTTCTATACAAAATTCTATTTCTAGTATATTTAAGAGATTTGAGGCAGGGATTTTTATAGGCTCTCCACAAAATCGCCCAAAGAAAAATCGCAAAAAAAAAAAAAATGAAAAATATACTTGCAAGACAACATTCGGCAATGAATAGACGTATTTTCGAACAGATATTTAGTTCCGTCACCAATTTTTGACATAATTTTTTTATTTTTTATCCGATTTGGACACACTTATACTTGAAATATTTGATCTTTCGCAATAAATCTTCAAATATTTTTTCTTCTAATTTAGCGGGTCTATTGAAATTTATTAATTTTTTAAAAAAATTACAAAAAATCACTTTTTTTTACTTTGAACTCCTGTAACTCACTCAAATTACATTACTTCGGTTTGATCAGTAAATCGTTAGACACAAGTTTCTTTCAAATTAATAAGCGATTTTTGCAGGTCGAATGTTGATAGAGAAATTGATAGAGAAATTGTCTTATTACCACGAAAAGTGCAAAAAACGCATTTTTGGGGATAGGTTCTTATGGCTGAGACGACAGACGACTCGTACACTTAGGCCAGTGCAGGCCCGTTGTGATACCACATAATCTCTTTTGACCTATGAGAGATATCCCTCCTCAACAAACCATTTCGATCGGATTATGAATTTCATTATATGCCCGATTTCCAGGCATGAGACTTCGGTAAGTCCATTTAAGAAAGGATGGCCCAGAGTTTCCAATCTCCTTTTACTTAGCGCCGGACATTCGCAGAGGAAGTGCTTTACATTTTCTTCCTCCTCCTCGCATTTGCAGCTTCTGCAGAAATCATTTGATATAAGTCCCAATCGAAGAGCGTGTGTTCCGATTAGACAGTGACCCGTGAGTATTCCTACTATTTTTCAAAAATTTACTCTGCTTAATCCAAGCAGTGATTTAGTGCGTTTTAGGTCGTAGCGAGGCCACGTTTGCTTAGCTACCCTACATGTGTCAAGGTGTTCCCAACGTGCCTGTGCAAGACTCAAAGAATTGTTCTTGCACTGGAGTTTATAAGAGGACATGGGTATACCAATGAAATCCTCGTTTAAGAGGGGGTACGAGGTCGTACCCTTCCTTGCCAATTCGTCAGCCAGATTATTGCCCTCGATATCCCTATGACCGGGTACCCATATGAGGTGGATCCTGAATAACCTTGCCATCTCGTTAAGAGATCTGCAGCACTCAGTGAGAGTTTTAGAGTTGTCAATATGTGAGTTCAGCGCTTTTAGCGCAGCTTGACTATCTGAGAATATGTAAATATTCTTTCCCCTAAGGTCTCTCTGACCTAAAATCTTAGCGGTTTCATATATAGCCATTATCTCCGCTTGGTAGACACAACAATAGTTTGGAAGTCTAAAGGAAGCTTCTATTTCCAGATCTTGGGAGTAAATTCCTCCCCCTATCTGCTTTTGAAGCTTGGATCCATCTGTAAAGATTTTAATTCCGTTTACTTTAAGGGGGGTCTTGTTAGCCCAGTCTAGCCGTGAAGGGATGAGAACTTCATAGTTCTTTTCAAGATTTATGCAAGGAACACAGTAATCTGTTTTGTCGGGGACCGTCGAGTTCAGAAGTACCGTATGACCGCAGCTGTTGTTACCTATCCAATTTCCAGATTCTCTTAGTCTGAGGGCTGCTGAGTTAGCACACTCTCTGGCAAAGATATCTAGAGGAGGAAGATGAAGTATGACATTAAGAGCATTAGTTGGGGTTGTGGATAATGCGCCTGTAATACAGAGACATGCACTTCTTTGAACTTTTGCAAATTTCTGAAGTTCAGTTGTCTTGTCAAGGGCCCTCCACCATACCAGTGAACCGTATACAAGAATGGGGCGGACAATTGCCATATAAATCCAGCGTACTATTTTAGGGGAGAAACCCCATTTTTTACCTATGGATTTTTTACAGGCAAATAAAGCTATATTTGCCTTTTTAACACGCTCCTTTATGTTGTCATTCCAGATAAGTTTCTTGTCCAGAATAACTCCTAGGTACTTCGTGCTATCACTAAAGAGCAACCTCGTGCCATTCAGACGAGGTGGTACTAGGTTGGGGATTTTATATTTCCTAGTGAAAAGAATGAGGTCTGTTTTATCTGGGTTTACGCTTAATCCACAAGAGGACGCCCATCTCGAAAGGATTAAGAGTGCACTTTCCATGAGTTGACAGAGGGTTTGATTTTTGGGGATGTCTCGAACACTATTTTTAAGAAAAAAAAAAAGAATGCCTTGGAAGTAAACATTGTGCAAAACATAAAAGAGATACGGCCCCAAATGCTTGAAACAGTGGTCTTTCAGAATGCTTCACACCCGGCCAGCCACATGACTGAAGTCATATTTAAATACTAATGGTATAAAATTAGCTTTCTAGAAAATTTTTAGTTTAAAATCATAAAATCTCAATATTTTAGTTCAACTCGAAGGTCCACAGCTCTAATTTCCACATCCGATGCAAGTACTTTTAACTCAGAAATAACTTATATCTTTAATTAAATAAAAATATACACATAGGTCAATTGCAAACAAAACGCTCTTTTTTTGTCCCCGCTCTTTTAACTCTGTTTTTAGATAAAAACAAAAAGAAAAACAACAAATAAAAAATGAGAAAGTGATCACTGAAGAATATTTATTGATAAAATATATTTTTCAGAATCCTAAAATTGTTTGCATATTTGTTTTGAAGAATGTTATATTGGTCTCTCGTACTCGCTTCATACAAAAACATGTGTCCCCAGTTACACTTTTTGATGAAAAACGTGAAAAAAAGTTAAAAACAATGCAAAAATTTAACAAATAATAACTGTTTTGTAATGATGGCATTTATTTCTTATGTTTTATTTTGTTGTTATTCTCAAAACATTGTCATCGCGAATTTGGCTTTCGATTTACATTTAGTCCCCAAGCATTGTATTGAACGTCACATTTTTTTTAGCTTCGTTAGTTTTAATTTAGGAGTGGTATAGATAACAAGTAAGTTATAGGAAGGAAGGAAGGGCAGGGATTAGTTCTCATGAAATTCTAAAAATTAAGACGATTAAATAATATCAAAGTACATTTTTGAGTGTTCTCTCATTTGATTATGATAAGTACGTGTAAAAATGTATTGAACGTCACGCGGAGTTTTATTAAAGCAAAAGTAGTAAGTAAAAATAATACAAGTTTAAAATCATTGGTTCATTGGTTTTGATTAATTTCCTTGTTTTAGTATATTTGCAAAATAAAATTCCTAAGAAAAAAAAACTAAAAAGAGGTAAATGTATTGAACGTCACTTTTTAGATATGTCACACCACCGGCTGAAGTATTAATTTTGTATTTCGTTTTTGTATATTTAAGAGTAAAATAGCAAAATTTACGCCTGCTGAAAGAGCACGAAGATATCGGGAAAAAATAAAGCTAGATAAGGAACGAAATGAAGAATATAAACGAAAGCAAAAAGAATGAAACCTATGTTTGACTTTGACCTGATTTTTATATTTACAAACTGATATCGCCCATTCCACATTGAAGTGATCAGTTGCGCTGATCATCTCCGATTTCGCTCAAATATTTTTCGTGTATTGGTCTATTGGGTTGAAAACCAAATTCGAAGTTATAAGTTTGTAGAACAATTTCTTGTGGCGTCCGTGGCGTAGTTGGTTAAAGTGCGTGGCCGCTATGTCAACGAACCTGGAAACCCAGGTTCGAACCCCAGCAGCGACAGAAAATTATTTGAGTTAAAATAATTTTTCTGTACGGCCGCCACCTCTCTGCAGACAATGGCAAACCTCAGAGAGTAATCAAATGCCATGTAAAGCTTCTTGAGAATAAGAACATTACGTTCATCGCCGTTCGGAGTCGGCGTTAAACCTGAAGGTCCATTTCTCGGTCAATTGTGTACAAACTTAATAACACGCACAACCACAATTGATCATAAGAAGCTAGGTCAAAGTCCTTTCAAGGGCTGAAATGGCCAGTAATTTATATATTTTTTATTAGAACAATTTCTCGCGGCCAAAATAGGGTCTATTTTGAGATAACGTAGCTCAATCAACTTAAGACCGATTACCGGTAATATAGTATCATTGGAAAAGTTATTTCATCTATTTTGAGGAAAAGTTCAAAATTTTTGAAAATATTGCAATAAGTTGACTCATTCTTAATTTTTTTAAGTTTAATACCATGCCAGCAACACGTGCTATAATTTTTTTCTTTTTTATAATTTTCATGTTTTTACGTTTTTACGTTAGGTTATACCTTTCCAATGATATAATATGAAGATGCGGTTTTAAAGGGTTCAGAAGTTATATTGTTAAACGTGAAGTCTTAATAAACTTTCAACACAAATGAAACTAGCTATTGAATTTTAAATTTTTTTGTAAAAAAATAAAGAAAAAAAATTGGATGATAATTTTATGTATAGCTGAATTATATACTTTATATTTAGTTTATATTTTTTTTTTATTCAAAAGAATAAACCGGTTTTTTGTCAAACTCCCAATTTGATTTATATTATTTGGGTAAGCGCAACAAAATGTATTGAACGTCACAAAATGTATTGAACGTCACCCTGTTGTTTTTTCTAAAATTGCTTATTATTTAGCACTTTTCTATTATTCATTGCTGCAAGTCTATTACTTTGAAAATAACCTCTACGTTGATGTCTTTTTGGTACGTTGATGTCTGTAACTGAAATGGCGATTTTTTCAAAAGCTGATTTAACTAATGAAATAACGTTACAAACATCACAGTAAGCTTTAATTTGCAATATTTTTCAAATTTTTAGTGATTTTTCTCGCATATCTGCTATGTGACGTTCAGTACAAGAATCGTATAAAAACCAAAGAAAAAATTATTTTTTGCAGGGCCTAAAAACAACTTCAAATTCTCCATTAATTTTCACTTAATTTCACCACTCTAACGGAAAAATTTAAAAAACTTTAAAAACAACACATGAAAACCTCTTTGTGTACGCTTTTTTTGCAATTGACCCAAATATAAAATGTTTTTTTTTAAACCTTGAAGTTTCTTGAATCTACATTTTGCCACTTTCATAAAAAAATCAAAAATCTTTTCACTTTAAAGCTCTCTTAAGAATTTTAATTCAATGTTTGCTCACATAAAAACTAAACTGATCGTAATTCATGTGCAGGGAGCAATTCAGGGAGCAATCCAGGTAGCATTTATTAAACTTTTGGCACATTTGCAAGAAATATTTCTAAATATTCAATTTTTATTGAGTATTTTCTATGAGTTATTGACCAATTACAATACTATGAAAAATCACGATCACCATTCGAAGCAACAGTAACACAGGCCGTTCTACAAACGCTAAAGTTTGCACCAACAGGCTTATTATTTATAGATTATTTGATGATGTGAAAGCCAAGCATGTTCAAGACACTTGCACAAATAACCAAAATTTGACATTTTGAAAATTTTTCAATTATCCGTACGGTAGCTAAAATCTTACAACTTATGCTACAACTCTTACAACCCTAGTTTGAAATATTTTTTGTCTAAAAATTAAATCTTTATTTCAATTAAAGATAAGAAATGTCATCTGAATTCCTTGCAGATGACAACTGAATGGTGTTTTTTTTTTTTGTTTAAAAAACATTTAATTTTGCTGATCGAGTTTTTGTTGTAAAGGTTGTTACAAGGCATAAAACTTAAAGTTGGGATGTTTGTACAGATAATCTCAAAATATATATTCTTTTTTTTTCCAAATAAGCGGCTTAGATCATTTTGCCTTTCACTTCCTCATTTAATTTACAAATTAATTAAGTAAGGTCTGCATCACTTATAACTATTCACCGTCTCAAAAAAAAAATTGAAGTCATTTTGACGGCTTACAAACAACTAGCTTTTTCTTTTTTTATTAAATTGACTCATTTTCCGTTCCTAAAAAAGGAATTGTCTGAAGAAGATATAATTTTTTAATGTTACTGGTGCGTGCTAGTCAATTGAATGCAAAAAGGAATAAGTATTTTAAAAACAAAAGAAATTTTAAAAGCAGCACGGGGCGTATGAGTGATTTTAATGTAATAAATTGAATTATATGTAACTCATACGCCATGATGACTATGCTTATTCAATGGAATTTTTGCGTTAATTACAAAACTTAAAAAAAAAAATGGTAGCTGACATATTCTAAAGAACTGTCAGAAAGCAAATGCGAAAAAAAAAACAAAAAGTGAAAATGCCAGGAAAGTCACGCCATAAGGACGGCAAAGAAGCATTAATGCGCGGAATGTAATTAATTTTTGGGTTTAAAGGCTGGTCGCTGCTGGTGAGTAAGCAAGGCACATGCATGGCAAATCATTAAATTAAGCAATTAAAATGATTTAAAGGCAAGGAACTTCAACAGAGCAGACTTGAAACTTTCAACAATGCTTCAATATGTTAGAGTGAGTACAGCTGCACCTACAAACTAACACTCACACGAGCCTATGCAGAAATAACAACAACTACAGCGTTGAAAATAATGAAAACCACTCTACACGTCTGCGACGCCCGCACAATTCGAACTACAACAACAACAACAACAACAACAACAACAACAACAACAACAATGAAAACATTGATTGAAGTACTAGAAATAGTTGAGAGGCAGTCAAGGAAACGCAACAAAAATATTTAAGTGGCAAAAAAGTTTTGCTTTTTAAACTCAATATACTGCAAAAAAACAATAAAAAAAACAATAGAACCAACAACTAATAAACAGATAGAACAATGAAAACAAAAAAATAAAAAATAAATACCAACAACAATAAAAATGGGAGGAGCAGCAGCAAGTGTGGAAAAAATCGAAATGAATCGAATTTCGTTGACTTAGTTCGCTGGCGTATTGTTGTTGTTGTTTTTTTTATAGACGTCTTGCTGCAGACGACGTTGACAAGGAGGAAAACTGAGATGATGATGTCTGTGCTTTGGTGCAAAAAAAAAAATTTCATTATCCTTATTTTTTAAAGCTTAAATCTTCTTGTTGTCATTGGAACTGACTTAAATTTTGCTATTTACTTAAGCTCCTGTTGTTTTAACTGTTTTTGTTGTTTTTGTTGTTTTTGTTGTTTTTGTGCTTTAGCCAGTTTAAGCTGTGTATCAATTTTTTATTTGTTCTAGTTGTTGTTTTTGTAGTTTTTGTTAGATATATATTTGCTTAGCTTTTTGTTTTTCTTTTCTCAATCATTAGATTTTTCTACTTTTTACTCCAATTTGAAGTAGTTGAGTCCTTTTCGCAAAGCAGTCAAGCTTATGGCTCACCCACAGCTGTTGGAATTATATGTTTGTTCTATATTTTTGGCTGAAAAAAATAGAGATTTTCCGTAATGATTTCACAATTCATGAATTTTATAAAATATTTCTACGTGCTTTCAATTCACTTCCTGCCGCTTGCCACGTCTTGAAGGCAGGCAGCCACAAGCACAAAAACTGGCACTCACACACACACACACACACACACACTCGCACGCACACACGCACACTCAGCAACACAGACATATACACGCACAACTACTACGAGTGTTCACAACAATTTCGTCCACCCACACTCAAGGCTACGATGAAGACAACGACAACGACGACGACGACGACAACAACGAGGACGACGAGAACGTCGAGAACGACAAAGACGACGTCGATGTCCTGTCCATGTATAGAGAAATATAGGCAGTTCTTTGTCGCTTTATATTTTAACCTTGTTTTTGGTTTTTTTTTTTTATTTCCTGCAGAGTTACTCCATTATTCTTGCTTTAAATCATATTTGTTTTAAGGTATGTAACCGTTATTTGAAGGCCTTTAAATTATTGTTAGAACATTTTTTTTAAATGAAATTTTTTAACTTGATTTTTTTTATTTTTAATTTTTTTTTTGTGTCTAAATTTTACGTCTACGACACGCGCGTATTCATCCTTTCGTGCCGCACAAACGTTGATCGAAAACTAAATTGTGAGCAACTCGAAGTTTTCAATGCTTGATTCTGTAGTTGCTGTGAAGCACCGCCCACCTCACCCAGCGCACCCACTAATTTTAACGTATTTTGTGTTGTCATATCCTGTAAGTGGTAGCGAGTTGAGCGGAGCAGAAGCAGCTGCTCTCAATACGCTCAGCTGCTTGGCTGCTCAAAGCAGTTTTAAGTGCCATAGGACCTGGTGTTGGTGAAACTCTCTCTTGCTTAGTTTTCCGAAATTTATTATTTTACTGCTATTCAGCTGTGCAGCAAACTTACCAAATTTTTTCTTTTTTTTTTTTTTTTTTTTTTGGCTTCACTGCTTTGAGATTTCTCTCAAAAATTTCAACAATATTTGTTATATCGCTGAACCGCTCCTAAAAAAGTTATCACTTTCGTGCTTTATAGTAAAATTGTGTAGTAATTTTTCTCGTTATATGTTCGTCCTTTTTGGCTGTTTGTTTTTTTTTTTTTTGTTTTGTTTTTATTTTCTTTTTCTTATTATAACGGTTCACTTTAATGTGAAGGTTACTGACTCTGCTCACACACAGTCAGTCAGTCAGTTTCAAGTTACGAAATTCTTCAACAAAAAAAAAAAAAAACAATTCCATCCTAAGTTGAAGGCTATGCCGTGCAAATGAAGCGAATTATATGAGAACAAAAAAAAACACATGAAAATTTTTTTCACGAATGTTTCACGCTATAAAGGCAGCCAATCAGCTGTTACAGCTTTGTGTGTTGCTTTTCAATATATACAAAAAAAATTTCAATATGTTAAAATACTGGCCAAACATATGGTGGAATTTAGTTCTTCAGTCTTGGAATTTGAAAATTTTAAAAATTTTGTTATTATTCAATTTGTTATTTTGAGGTAGTGCAGAACATATATTTCTGTTTTGTTCCTTATTAAATTCGAATATTCAAAAAAAAAAAAAAAAAAAAATAAAGCACTTCGCTTTTTTTAAGTGTAAACACTGGGGGGGGCGGTTAAGTTCAAAAAGCGTGACAGAAATAGGCTTAAATCGGCAGTGAGGAGGCCTTTATCAACACAGGGATTTAAACTTGACATGTTAGTTTGTAGGTATCTCTAGAGATTATATGAAAATTGGGCTTGACACGCCCATTTATATATACCTGACTGTAAAATATTTTAACCGAAACGATTTGGTGTGAACAAGTACGCAAGTACGTGTATTGCAGTCGAAAGTCAGGGTCCACGCCTACTAAAGCAAGATAGAGTTCCGTAGTTGAGGCACAGGTATTTTGTAAAGTAAAGTGTTTTAAATTCACCATGAGAAATTGGGTGTGGTTAAAATTTCGACAGGATGGGTGCCGCGCATGATCTAAGTGGAGAATAAACGCAACCGTGGCTCTGAGGTAGTTTTGAGACTCTTTTTGAAAAAGAGCATAGAGAACTATAATTGATCAATGGATGAAAGGAATTCCATTGATTTTTAATAATGCTTTTCTTTTAAGTTCTTATTCGTTTTATGATTCCCTTTGTTGTGTGGAAAAAATTGTAAATGTCATTCACAATAATGTGATTTTTAAAAAAAGAAATTGTAAACACGAATTTTCTTGAAACATTGCAAATTATTAACATACCAATCTACCACAAATAAAACAGCAATCAATCACTTCACCGAATGAACGCTTAAAGCATACTAAGTAAAAACTCAAAGCACAGCAGAAAAAACAAAAATTTTCTCAGTGTACTATCAAAGCGAGCCGATTACTACTTCGGCTGCAGATACACGACACTCGTGAGTTTTATTTTTTTTTAACTTTTTTTCGTACAGGTAGCATCGAAAGCCTGTTGTGTAGTGTGAGACTTTAACCCACTAAACCTGCACGCTGTCAGAACGGCTTGCCCTCCCGGAACACCAATGTAGTTCTACGTCAGGAAGGCCGTCGTGAGCATTTAGCTTAATCGTCTTGTCTTGGTTTTCAATTCTGTGAGGGTTTTCAACTGTGGAATCAGGGAAAGGTATCTGTGCTGTGTGATTCATCGGCTGTTGGCTTTCTTGTTGGCGAGCGTGCTCCCGCTGCCTATTTTAACTCGTGGGTTTGATCCTTTGATCCTTTGATTTTCGTCAGCGACTGCTGTGGCCGACTTTTGCACAATTTGGACGTAACGCTCGATGTTTCGCGAGTGACAAGGATAATCTGTGAAAAACATATAACATGATAAATACGATTTAATATATGACGTCAAATTTAATTATTTATTTCATAAAAAAAATATCTGCTATAATGCTCACCAGGAATTTTATGACGTCCAAGTACTGTAGATCAGTCAATTGCTCTTGAGTAAAAAACTGAAGACATGGTGGATCAGTGATCTGAAATTTGGTCCAATCGATCATTTCAGTGTATGTGGTGCTGCCATATTCATTTAAAGCCGACAATAAAGTGGTGTCATTTAAAGCCGACAACAACTACTGTTGGGCAGAGTTTGTAACAGAGCACGATTTTATTAGTTAAACTTACTCTCAACGAAAAATAATCGTCAACTTTAATAAACAATTAGAGATTTTATTACAATTCTAGTAAACATCAAATTTCAAATATAAAAGGTTTTTGCAATCTTCAACACTCGATATAATTGACTTTTATTAATTGTCTTATGAGAACAGTTGTGATTGAAAAAGCCAAGTTATTTGTTTAACCCTGCAGTAGTCGCGCGGATTACATATGTAATCCAGTCATGCGATATTCATTGATTTTACGTACTATAAGAATTATGTTTATGTTGTTTTTTTAAATAAATATAATATAAAATAAAGTAATAATAAAAATTTAAACAAATAACTAAGCATTTTCAAATTGCCATCTCTTATTTTAAACTTTAAAAAACGGATTACATATGTAATCCGCGCGACCACTCTCGTCACATTTAGGTACGCGACTACTGCAGGGTTAATAAAAAGTCGAGTATGACTGACGAAAATTTCGAAAGTATTATTTTTGGGATAAAATCGGTCGGAACTGCACCAAAAATAAATTTTATGGATATCATTTGTTTGCATGGTCTTAATGATTTTTTGTGAGCTTTAATTATTTGCTCTTTTTAGATTTTGTTAACATAGTAGCAACTGAGATAAGGTGGGTGATAATTTAAAAAAAATAAGATTCGCGAAAAAATAAAATCAGGAAAAAATTGCAAAAAAACAATTAATACATATATGAAAAATCTTTGGGATCGGACAAGAAACACAGAAGATATAACGAAAACAAGAAAAAAGCACCATAGGGACCATTTCAAAACAAAAAAAAAAATTTTTTTTTGAAAATGTCTCTTAAATGTCTAACGATTGAGGTGGGGTCAAATATAGGTTAGTTTTGGTGATACGGTCTAAGGCACATGCTACTCTCAACGTACTTAGTCTGTTGACCCTTCTCAGGGTTTCAATCTGCCCATATTAGTGACGCATATAGCAGTACGGAATCCACCACAGTTGACAGTAAGAGTCTTCTTTCTCCTTGGGCACCACCAATATTTGGTAATATGCGCGTAAGTGCACCGTTTATGATTCTCGCCTTATCTGCCGCTGCCAGCAAATGCGCATTAAAGCTCAGGCGCTGGTCTATGAGGACCATGTGACCATTTAATGTGACGATCAACGATCAGCATAGCTAATCAACGTCGTTTTCGTTGGCATTTTCCTTCCTTCCATCCTTAGCATGCCGTCGTACATTGCATTTCACAATGTCGGCCCTAGAACAGATCCTTGCAATACGCCTCCTGTAACTTTATGTTGTGCTGGTCCTTGCTCTGTGTCGTAGTACAGCACTCTTTCGCGAAGGTAGTCAAGGATGATGCGCAGCAGGTAGTTTGGTACATCGAAACCACCTAGTGCCTGGATTATTCGCTCCCAGTTTGCAGAATTAAATGCATTCGCACGTCAAGTGTGACAATGGCGTAGTATCTGCGAGTGGCTTTCGTTTCCGGGAGTGCGTTATATGCAATCTGGTTCACACTGCTGATAGCATCGACAGTTGAGGGCACTCGTCTGAAACCGTACGAGGGTTGGTCTGGCTGTTTCCCAGGCTTAAGTAATAGTATCAGTCGCTGCTTCTTCCATGCTGACGGAAAGATACCCTACTTAAGGCACTCATTATATACGCGTGCAAAGATCTCCAGCGTAACACGAACAGCGGCTTTAAGTACTTTATTCGGAATTCCATCCGTCCCAGGGGCTTTATCATCACTTATTCTTGAGGTAGCTGCAAGAACTTCCTGTGTTGTAACTGTTGGAAATTCAGCTTCCACGATAGTATCAGTGTCCATGTGGTTCGTTTCTTCCTGTGTGGTAAAGAGTGCTACCACTATCCTTCTCAGTAAAATGGGGCACGTGAGACGTCATTCGCACTGTTTCTTAGCTCGATAAATGACCGGTGTTTGTTTGTAGCTACCTCATTCTTAAAATCAGCTTTGTCAGCGCAGTATATGGCGTGTCTTTCGGCGAAGATGTCTCTGCCTCTGCCGGAAACTTGCTGCATTATTCTGCGTGGCATGTCGCATGCGGCTCTGATATTTCGCCAATACGACAACGCTCGTGAGCTATGGAAATCAAACACTGCTGATCTCTGCACTACATCCATGCATATTCCATGTTTAAATTTTTTTTTGTTTTTTGTTTTTTTGCATCTCGAATGCAAATATAATTTTTTTTTTTTTTTGTCAAAGCTCTAGCTTCATTATTGCCCAGACAATTTCTATTGGATTCGGATCCGGTGATTGAGATGGCCAATCAAAAACGCATATCCCATTTTATCATACATAAGCGATTGCTATGCTTTGGATCGTTATCCTCTGTAGTGCCAGACTTTTTGTATTCGCTTCAAACTACTTACTCAAAGAAGGAAGAGCCCACATTGGTACCATTTTTTTTTCAAAGCCGCGTTCTGAGAAGAACCCCCAACATGGAGTTTACTGTTCGGTGGATTATAATTTTAAATTTTTTGACCAAGCACGTCTAATTTCATTGAACGCCAAACAAAACTCACCCGTGAAGACCACTGAGCTTCAATCGTAGTCCAAATGTTCATGCTGCCAGACTTGTCGCTTTTCGATACGCTTTTGGGTCAAAATGGTGTTCTTGTTGTGGCTTAGTCCCCAATCTGCAATTGTGTTTATAGATACATTTATTCGTTTTTGCTTAACTTTTCTCGAGCTTTGCTAAGCGACATGGTCGGGCTAGCTCCAAAAAGATGCTTTACCTTTTCCGTACTGACAAAAATCAGTACAAATCGTCCTTCAAATTAATACTAAAAATATATAGTTCAATATATTGACCACTCCTAGACGCAATGGAAAGTACAATATAAAAAATCCCGGAAAAATCATTTTCAGTCCCCTTAGTCTTGAACAGCTTTTGAAGGGATCATTACTCAATGGGAGTGTATTCAGGATATCTTGGTTGGGGTGTTTTAGTGTAAAATGCTTATGTTTGAAGTGCTTATTGCTTAGATTGCATTTTTAAGTGCAGATGACTTATCGGATGCCAATTTTAAAGATCCATTTGTTGACATCAATTTGTTATCCAATAGATATTGCTTTCAAAATTATCTTAATTCGTTTGCTAGATTTTACATTTATACCAGTGATTTCTATCAGTCAGAATTTTTTCAAGCACTGGATACACGTTTTTACCTTATTTATAAACCAAACGAATCTATTTAAAAAAAACAGTTGGCTGTGACAGTGTTTCTTTATTCTTGTCCTTATTTTTTATTTTATCCTTTTTTTTTTTCGTTCCGAAACTTATCGTGATTCTTCCTTTATTTTTTATTTCTCCAAATAATTTTCCTACTTCATGTCCAAACTCTTCTTTAAATCCATGACCAAGTTCTTGACTTAATCATGGATTTCGGATCGCTTTCCTAGTTGGAAAGGTGTGTTTTAGATGCGTTTTAATTTTTGTCCTAATCCATATCTTAATTCTTGTCACAGTCCTTTTCCGGTTTCATAGGTTTGATTGTGTTATTTTGTTATTTGTGAGCCGTGTTGGTTACCACTAAAAAACTGTTAAAATCATAACTTTTGTTTTCAGCTTGTCGGAACTTCGATAGATTTTTGTTGTTGCTGTTGTTGCTTTTGATTGCTGGTTTTGAATTTGATTTTGATTTTGATTTTGATTTTGATTTTGATTTTGATTTTGATTTTGATTTTGATTTTGATTTTCATTTTGATTTCGATTTCGATTTTGATTTTGATTTTGATTTTGATTTTGATTTTGATTTTGATTTTGATTTTGATTTTGATTTTGATTTTGATTTTGATTTTGATTTTGATTTTGATTTTGATTTTGATTTTGATTTTGATTTTGATTTTGATTTTGATTTTGATTTTGATTTTGATTTTGATTTTGATTTTGATTTTGATTTTGATTTTGATTTTGATTTTGCTTTTGATTTTGATTTTGATTTTGATTTTGATTTTGATTTTGATTTTGATTTTGATTTTGATTTTGATTTTGATTTTGATTCTGATTTTGATTTTGATTTTGATTTTGATTTTGATTTTGATTTTGATTTTGATTTTGATTTTGATTTTGATTTTGATTTTGATTTTGATTTTGATTTTGATTTTGATTTTGATTTTGATTTTGATTTTGATTTTGATTTTGATTTTGATTTTGATTTTGATTTTGATTTTGATTTTGATTTTGATTTTGATTTTGATTTTGATTTTGATTTTGATTTTGATTTTGATTTTGCTTTTGATTTTGATTTTGATTTTGATTTTGATTTTAATTTTGATTTTGATTTGGATTTTGATTTTGATTTTGATTTTGATTTTGCTTTTAATTTTGCTTTTGCTTTTTTTTATTTGCTTCTCCTTGGTTATGCTTTTCCTTGGTTCATTAACTTTGCCTTAGCTGCATGCAAGCAATCCAGCAAAAGTGATGGATATACGTTACATTAGTAAGTTCACTGAAAGTCGTCATGACGTCGTCAAATTTTTTTTTTATTTTTATCATGTGCCCGAAGACCTCACCTTCATTTTCAGTCCATAAAATTTTCCGTTACGCTAGCAGTCACAGAGTTAAAATTACATGCAACGCTTTTTCATTTGAAATGCAGTTGTAGCATTTTTACTGCATTTGTGGTTGCCACCCTGAAATCATGATGACTAAAATTTTATTTATATTTTAGTTGTGAGGCGTAATACCACATGCTGTTGTAAAACAAAATTTACCGTAGCACGTCTTCTGAGTGAGTAATAATTTCATGCAACGATATTACAATTCTGTTACATAAGCTACTATCTTCACGACCTGACGACGTTCGATTTTTTATTAACTTTTATCGTTAGGCCAAGTATAAATCCTTCATTTTCTTTTTCAAACATTTATCTCAGCTTATAAACTCACCGAGTAAAAATTCAACGCTGCTGCATGAATGTTGCATTTTCGATCTTTGAGCTGCTCTCTCTATGTCCCTATGACGTCAGAAATTTTTTGTCTTATTTTGTCGTAAGGGCTTGAAGTAGGTCTTTATTATCATATCGTATTTTTAATCGTATCACTAATACTCAGCGAGTAATAATTTCATGTAGCAAATTTTCAATTGCGTTGCTTTAGCAGCTCCCACCGCGTCTCGATGACATTTTAATTAAATGTAACGCCGATGAATTTTGAAAAAATGCCTTTTTCAACTGTTTTGGAAACCGTCCGGTACAACGATACTTCGTCATATCAAATCCCTCAATGTCAGCGTTTTTGGGTCGAATACTCCATTTTGCGTCATTTGAATGCACTCAAGTTGTTTTTTGGTACGCAAAATCGCTTCAAACTGTATCTCATGTTGTTTTAAGATCTTATGTGATCTTAAATTTCATCTTAAACGAGGGCACTACCACCACATTTGTTGTTGTTTTTTTGTGAAAGGGCACAATTCATATTTGTGTTCATATTTGTAAAAAGGCGGGGGTGTTGCAATTTATTGCAAGAATCATTTAAATGTTATTCTGTTGGGTACTTCCAGTGGTTCCGATGTTGAATTTCTTAATATTGTAATCCGTGTTAATTGTACTAAGGTCTTTGTGTCATGTGTTTATAATCCGTATCGTAATTGTTGTTTGGATCAGTTATTTTCTTCTTTGTCAAATTGTTACAGTTGGGTACGACAAGTATGTTATGTGTGGCGATTTTAATATTAACATGTTGTCTAGGGATAATCTCGTTAGTCATTTCACTGATAGACTTACCAAAGTGGGACTTCAAATTGTTAACACTAATATACCAACGCGTTTCGCAAATAATGCTACTCCGAGCTTATTAGATATTTTTGTAGTCTCAGATATTTCTTCTGTTTTGCTTTCTGAACAATTATCGTTCATTTCTGATCATGATCTTATCTTTTGTACCTTAAATGTGATTACTTCGCCAGTTATCGTTGAAAATACCATCTCGTTTCGTGACTATAAATCTGTTGATTATGGCTCTTTGTTAAGGGACCTGTCTATTATAAATTGATCAGAATGCCAGTTATTTAGTTCCGTTAATGAAAAGCTCAATTTTTTTATGAATAAAATCTGTGAACTCTTTGACTCTCATGTTCCGTTAGTCACTCGTCGACTAACTAATAGTAGTTGCCCGTGGTTTACATATAATGTCAAATTTGCTCTTAAAAATCGTAATAGAGCTTACAATGGCTGGAAAAGAAGTCCAACTGTATTAAATTGGGAACAGCACAAAAGACTAAGAAACGTAGCTAATGCTACAGTCAAATCAGCAAAGCGTGTATTCTTTATGGCCAAGTTGAGTTCAGCACTATCATCAAAAAATCTATGGAACAATTTAAAGCAAGCAGGAGTTTGCAAACCGAAATCCGAAGATTGTGAGATTGACCCCAATATTATTAATGAATACTTCATTTCAAATTCTACGTCTTCCAATAATGTGTTTGCCTTTGACAATCGATCGTTACCTTCTGAGTCTCTTTCACAGTTTGAGTTCGTTGCTGTTAGCGAGCATGACGTAGCCCGAAGTGTTAGTAAGATAAAATCCAACGCAATGGGTGAGGATAATATACCCATCAAATTTATTAAACTGATTTTACCGCATGTCCTTAGGCCGCTTACTCACATATTTAATCACTGCTTCACAAGCTCTTACTTTCCTGACGTTTGGAAAGCAGCCACAATCATCCCAATAGCAAAGAAATCCAATGCTCGTGCTCCTTCTGACTATCGTCCTGTAAGTTTGCTATCATCCTTATCCAAAGCATTTGAGTCTCTTATGGCCGTGCAAACCTCAGAGCACATAAGAAGATTTGACCTTTTGTCTTCACTTCAGTCAGGCTTTCGACCTAGTCACAGCTGCTCTACTGCCATAATAAAAATTTTAGATGACATCAGAGTGCCATTCGATCTCGGGCACATTAGTTTGCTATGTCACTTAGACTTCTCGAAAGCCTTTGATTCCGTTGATCATTCAATACTGTGTCAAAAATTATATGTTAACTTTGGTTTTTTGGTATAGGACGGCGGTCAGCCTGCTATATAGCTACCTAATCGGGAGGTCTCAAAGAGTTAAGGTTGGAAACAGTCTGTCCGCGTTTTGTTATTTATCATGTGGGGTGCCGCAAGGCTCAGTACTTGGTCCGCTTTTATTTTCTATGTTTATTAATGATATCTTTAGCATATGTTGTCATGTTACCATGCATGCATATGCTGATGACCTTCAATTGTACTTGTCCAGCCCAATTGGCCTAATTGATAATTTATGCTTCAGATTGAATGAGGACTTGAGTGAATTAACTAAATGGGCTGTTTCTAATAAGCTTAACCTTAATCCCCTTAATGCATTTGTTTTGCCAATTTCCAAAACTAGTTTGACTACGACTGAGCTACCAATGGTTTATTTACATGGTGAAGGGCTAAAGTATGTCGAGAAAGCTAAAAATCTTGGATTCCATGTCAATTCTTCACTTTCTTGCGAAGATCATATTAATACTGTTGTTTGTAAAGTTTACTATACCCTACGTAACCTGAGATGGACTGCATCATTTGTACCTTTCGATACTATGAAAAAATTAGTACTCCAACTCATAATTCCAATAATTTCGTACTCAGACGTTGTGTATAGCAAACTTGATTCCAGATCCAAACTGTAGTTACAACATGCTTTTAATAGTGCTGTAAGGTATGTTTATGGTCATTTGAGTTGTCAAATTCTTGGTTGTAATATTTTCAATTATCTTGATGCCAGAAACTGTATATTTTTGCATAATTTGATTAACACAAAAACACCTAAATACTTATTTGACAAGATCCATTTTTGCAGGTCGAACCGAAACTTAAACCTCATGATGTCTGTGTACAATTTATTGAATTCCAACAGATTTTTCTTTGTTAACGCAATCAGAATCTGGAATTCGTTGCCCGTTAGAATTAAAGCGATTAAAAATAAACGCAACTTTAAGCATGAAATTTTTCAACACTGTTCTTAATACTTTCTTTTTCTTCTTAAACTATTTATTTTCTTCTTTTCTTTTAAAATAAGATTATTTGATGTTTTCTTCTTTTTAATACACTTTATGTTAGTTTTAAGTTATTTTTACTCTATGTTGCTTATTACCTGTTGTTATTATATAATTCGTATTGCAATTAAAAGACAATGTCTTATATGCTAACATTATCTCTAAATAAATTGAAATTGAAATTGAAATAAATTGAAATTGATATTGTTGTTGTTTTTAGGTATTTTCTATTGTTGATAACTCCATATTTTGCTACAGATCCAACCAACGCTTTATTGGAATTTTGTTGAAATTGGTGTTACCGTCTTCAACCAATTTTGGTGGGCATCGCTGCATTTAAAATTGAAGACACTTCATTCAAGTCAAGGTTAGAAATAATTAGCGTAGTAGCTCAGTGGGTATAAAAATTGAGAGATATAGTTTTAAGACTTGGTCTCAAGGCGGTTGATAGTAACTTTTGCAACTTTTGTTGACGATATAAATTTGGGATAAGGAAGTATTTCTAACTCATTTAGAAATATCTTTAAGATAAATAAATAACATATAAATTTAGAGGAGACAAATTTTTATGTCGGAATTAGAAGGAACTTTAAAACCAAGTTTAACATACTAACATTAAACTCAGAGCAAAAAAAAAAAAAACAGATGTCATTGTTAATTTATGTGGCTATTCATATCATTTTTCATGCATCACAAGAGATAATTTAACATGTTGATTGAATTCCGGTGCATAACTTAAACAATTCGTAACCTAAACTAAAAAAGGACACATGGGTAGAATAAAATCAAAAGATTTGTATGCTTTATTTCAGCCAAGAAAGGTTGTTGGAATAGCAACGTGAAGAATAGTAATGGCAAAAAAATGACATACCAAGAGATGTGGAAAAAAAAGGATAAACTAGCAAAAACAAGCAAAAACAAACGAAAATAATACCAAAAACTGACAAAAGTGAAGAATAATGTTAAAAACGTGACAGAACATAGAAATGTTTGTTTAAGTGTTTGTGCTCAAGTGGGTGGATGGGTGTACTAGTGGGTGGTGGTGCGACAAAAAAAGGGAGCGTAACGAAATTTGTGCACAAATGATTTCATTCACAGATTTTGTTCAACTGATTTGCTTAACTTTAAACTGCTGTGTGTTTATGTTTTTTTTTTGTTTTTATTTTCATGCAGGAAATCTGACTGTATTTGGCAAGGATAATATGCAAGAAAGTAAGAAAAATTGTGAAAAGCTGAGTGAATAAGAGCAAACATGCGCCGCGCTTGCATTTTGTATGAGTGGAGCGCAAAAGTTGGTGTTGTTGAAAAAAAAAAAATAACAGAAATGGAGCGAAAGTTGTTGAAGATGTTAGCAAAGAGCAGAGTAGTGTCAGTTGAAGGTGTCCACAGATAGAATAGAGAGAAACTGTGATAATGAATGATAAAATTACGAGTATAGCGCAAAAGAGTGTCATGGTGTAATGTAACGGAAATGAAGTAAACAGACTGTCACGCCTACCACAATTCGAACAGTTTTTATGTAACAATAACTTGAAAACGTTGAATGCTCATTGAGAAGAGTAGACGAAATGTCAGAGAGGGAGAGATTCATTAAGAGAGAGAAATTGTTATTTTTGTATTGTTTTTTTTGTCTTTTGAATACAGTGAATCCTTAATTGTTGGTTATTTAAGTCTTGCTCACTGCTAGGGGCCTTGTGTTGAAATGAGGGCAACGGCTGTTGCACATGCAGTTACAAAAACAATCAAAACAACAACAACAACAGTATCAACAACAACAATAACAACAACAACAACAACAACAACAACAACAACAAGAGTAACGACAGCAAACACAACAAAGACATGACATAAAAGTAGCAGTTATAACAGCGCCCCATATGTTTGTGGTGAGTTTATAACAAAAACGCATGGAACTCACCATAGCAATTAATGTGGGTGACTTCCATAGAGTACTTGGACCATAGAAAACATGGTGAGTCAGCAGTTACAAAAAACTCATCATGTCAATTGTGTGTGGGTGTCAGTCGGATGGCCTCCTGTCTGCTGCCTATCGATGTGTGGTGAATAACGAATGATAATCAGGTTATGAGTGCAAGTCGACTGCAGCTTCGTAAAATGGGTCTAGGTACAAATCAATGGCAATTGTTGAAGCCAACAAGAACCAGCAATACATTGAAGTACCACTCTCTATATTTGTCTCTAAGTGTGTGTTTTTGTTTGTTTGTTTGTTTGTTTGTATACTATTTATCCTTTTGCGCTCTTTTATTTATTGTATGAATGCCGTGTTGGTGAAAGTTTAAAAAAAAAAAAATGGCTTCCAGCTGTGTACGTGTCTTCTTGTTTTGTTTGTTTTTCTTAAGTTTTTTTTTTATTTTTTGTGTTCTTTTTTTCCGTTTGTTTCTTCCTGCAGTTAGTTGATAATGTTACGACTGAAGTCTGTTCCGTTTCTGAGTTTGAGTTTTTACTTGTATGTGTGTGTGTGTATGTGTGTATGTGCGTTTTGTTCCGCTCTTTTCCATGCTGTTGCAGTTTTACACCCTCTAACTTCATCCGCTTGACCTATTGACACGATTTGAAGCCGAAACTGCAAGAATTTTTTATATAACCAGCCGTGACAAAGTCCACAATTTTTAAGAAAAAAATAAAAAAATGCAAGGTTCATAACATAATGTTAATTTTTAGTTCATTTTGAACATATGCAAGGTTCAAAACATGAAAAAAAATTAAAAACGAAAAATGTTTTATCCTAAATCGAATCCTATTATTAAGATATTTTTTTTTGTTAAAACAAAAAAAAAAAAAAATTTTTGAATTTTTCGTTCTTACAACAACTTTTCATACCAAAATTATTACTATGAAATTTATTTTTGAAATGTTTATTTCCACTTTAAGCTTCCATGAAAACAGCCAAACGCGTCAGCCCAGTATTTTTCTCAATTGGCCGCAAATCATAACAGAATTTTGAATTCATCTTGGTTACAAAGTTTGATGTTTGATAAATTTTTCACAAGAAACTTAGTTTTCACAAAAATCTGTTCCTTCTGCCCAAAATTTTGTCCTTTTTTATACCGTGGCCGGGATGAGAAAAAGTTGGGTGAGAAAAATGTCGTGATAGGAGAGAGCTGTATAAATCAAATTAAATAGAAAAGAGATTTGCTTGAAAATTAGTTTAAATACAGTTAAATAATGTTTAAAAAATTTCCATTATCCTTCTGATCGTTAAGGCAATGACTGCTGTGAATATGCATTAAGTGAGCTGTGATAACGAAATTTCAAGTTGAAAATTTTTAACTATCTAACATCATTCTTACTATCTATCATAATTTCTAAGCGATTACCACGAAATTTGATATTTAAGCTTGTATCTAAAAAACAAAAGGTGTGTGCCTATGACCACACGATAGAAGTGATAATTTCTCATTTTCCAATTCTAAAAATATGTCTATGTGCATAAACAATAACTATTATAAAATATTACAGTACAAACTCCATAATCTCAACACTTGATACACGCAATTCCTCGATCTTTTCAACAGTACGAGCCATTTATAAGTACAATTTATGTAAAAAAGTTATCTCAACAACTGCAACTAACTACGCTTCAAATTTTAATATGTTTGGTTTTTTTTTCTTGATTTATTCGAGAAAAGTTCTTAGCACGATTATAGGTGCACAAGTTGACATTCACGAAAAAAAATAATGCTGTTCTATAAGATGCATGTGCCACTCAGCCCATGCCACAATCGATATTTTGCGCACCAAATTCCCAAATCGTGTTTTGGCAATGTCAATTGGCCGCCTCGGAGCTGCGATTTTCCGCCTTTGGACTTTTTTTTATGGGGAACCGTGAAGGACCGATGTTATGCCAACAATCCGGAAACGATTCAAGCACTAAAAAAATTTAATTTTGTTCATTTTATAAAAAAATCTCATAAAAAACTTTTATTTGGCCCACCCTGTATGTACGTACACACTATAAAAAGCACAAACCTACACACGCATGATAAAAATGTTGACACAAACAACAACAACAAAATGCAAACGTAAGATTGTGTGTAGCAACCAGTGTTGCCAGAGAGACGAACTGAAATTTACCACTGTTTGGGAAAAATGTACTACTTTCTGAGAAAATTTACCTGTTCCCAATATAAAAACATTAAAAAATTTTGAAATGATTGACAACCGTTTTAATTTTTTTTGTTAGTATTCACATACATATTTATAAAGAAACAACAAAAACATAAAAAAAAAATAACTTTTGTACCATTCACACACTGAAAAGCAACGCTGACCGACAACAGACAACCGCTCCTATTCTGGACGTGTTTTCAGCGGATTTCTCCAAGAGAGGATCGCCAACCGACAGCCGCTTTTGTTCTGTTCGGGCTCTAATACTGCTTTTGAGTATGTTCAGAGAGGTAACAGTGATGGCAATAACTCTAAAAATTAACAAGTCTAAAAAAATTTTTATTTTCGCAAAATTTACCACTTCTGGTCAAAAATTACCTCTTTTATCTTTGCCCAAAAAATGAGTAAAAAATTACCTCAATTAGGGAAATTTACCTTAATCTGGCAACACTGGTAGCAACTACTACAATACGAGTGCGCACATGTTCGAACATACAAAAGCAGCGGCAGAATCTAACTGTATGCTGACGATTGAATCGAGAAAATCACTGATCAGAAACGCGCCAAACGCGCCTAAAGAAGTTATCACTTCAAAAATAAAGAACAAGTTTGAAAATGAGCCAAATCGGATGAAATCACGCCTACTTCCCATACAAAGTGACTTTATCAAAACGGTAAAATCTCTTAGAATTAAAACAAAAATTATGTCCGGACTTAAAATTTTTCATATGAGCTTTGATATTTAACATGTGTCATCTTAGTATGGAATTGAACCAAATCGGATGAAAACCATGCCTAAAATCTCTTTAAATTCCACAAAAATGTATTCAATTATTAAAATTACATGACACCCAAATTACATCTCACAATTATAAAAACACAGTTGAAACCTGGTTTTGAATTTAAAATAAATAGCATTTTTTGACCAATTTACCAAGCATATAACAAACAAGGCAATCGGATATTTTCGCACCTTGGCACTCTAAGAGCTCAAAGTAGACATAATAGTGGTTAAATAAAAAAAAAATTGCAAACATGAGATGGCCTTTTTTTCGTTTCACAAAATGTTTTGTCCAATTTTGCAAAACAAAAGAAAAACCTCCACTAAAATATTTTTTTTTTATTTAATACGTATTCGAAAAGGTTAGAGATAATTAAAATTTTTTTAAGGATGAATAAATACACTAAAAGATTATTTACAAAAAATTTTTGACGTGACGAAGTTACGTTTTACCGCGCAGGTTTCCAAGAAAGTTGAAAAATGCATTTTTTCAAAATTCATCGGCGTTGCATTGAATTGTTACTCGCTGGTATAAAAGCTGTGACTTAAACGTGTGACGACCGTTAAGGTAAATTTCTTGACTTCATTCTAAAAACAAAATAAAAATTCAAAACGTAATCGGGACGCGTTGGAAGCTGCTTAAGCAACGCAACTGAATATTTGTTACATGGAATTATTACTCGCCGTGCTAGGATTCAAAATATGATACATCAATAAAGGCCTGTTCTAAGCCCTCACAGAAAAATTAGACAAAAAATTTTTGACGTCATGGGGACACAGAGAGAGCCGCTCAAAGATCGACAATGCAACATTCATGCAGCGGCGTTGCATTGAATTTGTACTCGATGAGTTACGATAAGCTACGAAAAATAGTTAAAAAGGAAAATGATGGATTTATACTTGGCCTTACGACAAAAATAAAAAAAATTTCTGACGTCACCAGGTCGTGATGTATTCACGTAGTAGCTTATGTAACAGAAATGTAATATCGTTGCATGGAATTATTACTCACTCCTGAGACGTGCTGCGGTAAATTATATTTCACGACAGCATACATAGATGTGTTATTACGCCTCACAACAAAAATACAAAACAAATTCTTATCGTCATGATTTCAGGGTGGCAACCACATAATGCAGTAAAAATGCTACAACCATGAAACAAGCATGAAAAAACGTTGCATAGAATTTTTACTCTGTGATTACTGGCGTAACTGTAAATTTTAAGGAATGAAAATGAAGGTTAGGACTTCAGGCACATGATAAAAATAACAAAACAAAAACAAAAAAATGACGGCGTCATGAGGTCCCTCAGGGAACCGCCTAATGTGACGCATATGCATCACTTTCGCTGTATAAATTGCATGCAGCTAAGGCTAAGTTAATGCACCAAGGAAAAGCACAACCATTGGAGAAACAAATGAAAAAAAAAAACAATACCAACACCAACACCAATACCAACACCAACATCAACAAAAACAACAACAAAAACAACAAAAACAACAAAAGCAACAAAAACAACAACAAAATAACACAGTGAAACCGGACTATAAACGTGGAAAATGACTATGACACGAATTAAGATATGGATTAGGACAAAAATTAAGACACACCTTTCCAAACTAGAAAAGGGATCCAGTATATTTGAAGTCAAGAATTTGGGCTTGGATTAAAAGAAGAGTTTGGACATAAAATAGGAGTATTAAGAAACATCGACACGTCAAATCCTACGGGTGTGTCCACGACACAGCCAACTCTTTTTCTTTATTAATATTTAACATATGTTATGTATGAAACTTTAATTTGAAGTTGACGTGTCGATATCGGAAAGAGCTGATGGTTACCATGATAATCATTTTCGAAAGCATACAACAAAAAAAATGTGCCCCGAAAACAAAAACCACGTATAACGTCGAAAAGGGAAGACAAAATGATCGTTCGCGAGTCAAAAGAATGTCCGTATAAATCAGCAAGGCAGGTTTTAGAAGCTGTTTTCGGTTAAAATGGATGTGGACCTTTCAGTTATACCGTAAAACGTCGTTTGAGAGAAACTGGACTGTTTGGGCGTGTTTGCAGGAAGAAACCTTTAGTTTCTAAGCTAAATCGAAAAAGTACAATGGATTTTGCTAGAAAATAAAGGCATTGAACCCTTCACGATTGGAAAAAGGTTTTATTTGCTGATGAAACCAAAATATATAGAGTATGGTTAGATGGCAGATCCTACGTAAGGCATCCGGTACGAGCTGAGTTTAACCCTAAATACACTAAAATACAGCGGAGGCAAGGGCGTGGGCAGGATAAAAATAAGGGGGGGGGCAAGACCTAATAAATTTCTTTTTCCCATATCTTCTTACCACATCTAGTTTCAAAGAAAAAGGAAAAACCACATATTAAAAAGGAATTAAATATAGAAACTACTTTGAAAGCCATCGATTAAATAAAAAATCTCAGATTTAGGGGAGGAGGTTCCCCTCTATGCACCCCCTGGCTACGCCCTTGCGCGGAGGTAAAATTATGGTATGGGTCGGCATGTCATGGCGTTGTGTTGGCCCAATTGAAAATTGAAGGTCGCAAGGACAGATTCCACTATACAGACATATTACAGACTTACCTTATTCCATATGCCGATTAAAACTTACCCGTGAGTTGGATCTTTCAACAAGATAATGATCCAAAACATACTGCTTGTCATACTAAGAAGTCGTTCGCAGACAACATGGTGACTGTTTTAGATTGGCCATCCTGTAGTCCGGATCTTAATCCAATGGAGAACCTCTGGCAAGTAGTAAAAAAACATGTGGGTGCATTAAAAATTCCAAATTTTATGGAATTGTATACTGAAGTGCAAAAGCATGAATAAGCATTCCTAAGACCGTCTTTGAGGATCTAGCGGCATCAAAGCCTCGACAATGTGCAGCAGTTGTTTTAAGTAAAGGATTTTCAACCAAATATTGATAAAATAAAAGCAAAAAGCATACATTTTCAACACAAAAAAAAAAAACAAGATAATAATTCGTTCTTAATTATGTGCACGCATGGTTAGGTTTATTTGACAAAGTTTTATTGACATAGGTTTATTTGACATATTGACATAGGTTTTATTGACAAAAAACTGAGGGAGTCCTCTATATAAAACGACATAAAGATTCTTTCAACAAGTAAGTTATTTATTAAGAAAAAATTAATTTTATGGGTACATATAGGTTACAAATTTTAAAAAAACAATTTTTTTCGGAAATTTTTTTCATAGAAGGAAAAAAGATATCGTTTTCAAATTTTGCAAATATATTTAAAAACATTTAATGAATACAAAAAAATGTCAAAAAATTGACGGTGTGCAGGATATCACCATTCTGGAACATTTGAGGAAAAAATAAAAAAAACAAATTAATCCTTGCTTTAGTGGCCACTGCCTGAACTAGGATAATTTTTATCCGCCGAAGAAAAACAAAATGGCGACCGATTTTGTAACCTTGAAAATAGATTTTTTTTAAATTGACCGCCATTTTGTTTTTTTCGGCGGATAAAAATCATCCTAGTTCAGGTGGTGGCCACTTAAACAAGGATTAATTTGTTTTTTTTTTTTATTTTTTCCTCAGATGTTCCAGACGGGTGATATCCTGGACACCGTCAATTTTTAAAAAATTTTTAACCTATATGTCCCCTTAAGTGCTTTGTGGTCATCGTTCCTAATTATGTACACGGCACTGTATATTAGAAAAAAAAGTTGCTCATCTTGATACTCCCAGAGCTTAAAGTAGACTTATTAGTTTTTAAATAAAAATTCCTTTTTTCTATTATCCAAAATTGTTTCTCAAATTTTTCGTTTTTACGCATTTATATCCTTGAAAAAAATTTATATTCTTTTATATCGCCAACATTTTAAAAGATACATTTTAAAGATTAAATTTATTTTATTTCAGAAGAATGTATCATAGTCATGAAGTAGGTCAATTATTAACTCTTTAAGATATTAGGAAATATTTCAAAAATATAATCGATTATAACAACAAAACTCATGAATAAAACTTCAAAAATCTCACTTTTGAATCAATTTTCAAAAATTTTTGTATTTTTTGTAGACATCGAAGGTTAGTAAAAAAATAAACCTAAGATCAGTGGATATTTTTTAACAGTTCTACATTTTCAGAATGTACACAGCAGTTATTTTGGAGTCAATTGAAGAAGTGAACTAGTTCATTTCTAGCGCAGTTTGCAGTAGCTCTAAAAAAGTACAAAAGGCGTTCAGTGTAGAACAGTTATCTTTGCTTTTGTTTTCAAAAGTATTGCTGACAAAAATAAACGCGTTCTGGCTTCTTTTTAAAATTTGCTGCGCAAAAGAAAAAATAATAATAAAAAAAATGTTTATAGACAAAATATTTTCTGGATTGTGGTTGGAAAAGATGGTACAAATGAGATCTTTGGGACCTTTCCATTGCACTAAATTCTTACACTTTTGATATGTTCACTTTAAAACTAGTTAAAAAAGAACCACTTTCAGGCTACTGCGAAAGCAACCAGTTTAAAAATGTTCCTAATGCAACTAGTTCAAATATAGGGAAAAAGGAGTGTTTCTGGGGACAATTGTCTTTTCCTATGACATCAACCCGCAAAAAGCGTCAGTTCGTTCAATGTTAAAGGGTATTGTAGTGGAACTAGTATTGGTTCTTTTTGGAACTAGTTCAGAACTATTTCAAATTTGGTCCACTTTTCTGCTGGGAAAAAATTCAATTTAAATTTTTTTTCCGTCTTGCATGCCTTTCGCATCACTGTGTGACATTTTTGATTTTTTTGTTTTTATGAATTTCGTCATAAATTCAAAGAATTAACCTGTATTTTCGTGTAGTTACTTCTATCATAACAGAAATTGAGAAACCATTCTATTCAATGCCTATGTATTTTGGAAAAACCCTTTCTTTTAATTTTTATTTAAACCTGGTAAAACGTAACATTGTCACGTCAAAAAGTTCATTCTGATTACATTATAAAAGTCTGAGAAATTTTCCTTTTACTGTTTTATTTTAGATGAATAATAAAAACACAGTAATAAGTGCCACCGATACTTTTTTACTCACTCTTATGCTATTCCTACCAAGATAATTTCCAAGCGAATTCAATAAATTAAGTGCACGTAGATCAATCATGATTTTTGGCAGGTTCTCAGTTCAGTGTTTTTTATTTTTATTTTTTTTTTTAACTTGTAGTGTTGTACTTTTATGTTATATTATTTTTATTTTTCATTTATTTTTTTATACTCAAGGCACTGCTGTGTGACTTTACCTCCAATCGTTCGTTCCACTCATTTATGCAGTTTGGTTTCCGCTTCCGTGGCTGTTTCCGTTATCGTTTTTGGTATGTTTTTCGTTTTTTTTTTAACAGCGGAAATGCTATTTCCTGCATGTATGGCTTGATTTCCTTTTCAATGTTTTACAACAGTTTTTAATGCATTAATTTTCTGCTGTTTGAATTTTTCAATTTTTACTATGCTTCAATCGTACTTCACTTTTTGTTTTTTTAGAGTGAATCATTAAAACTCAAATAATAATTGTTAAAAAAAAAAACAAATTTATAGTCTTTGGTGGCACTTAAATTTTTTCAACTTTTGCGAAAATTATTGTATTGTGTTGTATCTATGTATTTTGGCTTGTTGTTGGTTTCGCTTAGTTCGTATTTCTCTGTGCTTTTTCCTGCCTTTTTATTATGTGAAAACTTTATGCAGCTGATTGTTAAATTGATTTTAACGTCTTTTTTCTTTCATTGTTTTTGTAGCACAATTTAATATTACGTAGATTTCATTGGCTGTCACTGCCAAACTTTGTTTATATGTATGCAGGTCGGTTTTTTTTTAATTTTTTTTGTTCAATATAAAAATATCTGCATCTGTGCCATTCATTGCCATTGCAAACATGTGCTGCATAGTAATGCCTTGCATGCTAGCTGGTATTGACTACATTTTGACATTTTTATATAAATTAACATTTAAACTTGAACACATACATATGAACATGTATGTATGGGTAACGTCACACATGCACTTATTTATATGAATGAACATACTCATTTAAAATATTAAAATTTTTAATCAAGGCGAATTTATGTGTGAAATTAAAGACTGTTTGGATTAGTATTTGACATACATATTTTCATACATAAAAATGCAAAAAGTATTTTTCTCATAAAAATAGAGTATATAAAAGAATATAACAGTTATGATAAATATAACTAGTCAGCCAAAATGAAGCAGAAACACATTCTTAAATAGCCTTTGAAACAGCAACTTTGTCAATAGAGATAAATAAAAAAAATATTTGCGTGTTTCCGCCCGGGATCGAACCGGGGGCCTTCCGCGTGTTAGGCGGATGTGATAACCACTACACCACGGAAACCACACAAAATAAGTTGAAATATATTGTAAGTAAATATACAGCACAGCAGAGGCGAAATTATATATAATAAACAAAAAATGGTTTGTGTACTTGCTTACTTTTCGATTACTTATTAGCGCTAGATGTCACTTAAGTGCTTCAATAGTCACTGTAAAAATGTGCTTTGCTAAAGTTTTAAATGCACTGTAATCTTAGTCAATTGTTTACAACAGCAAATACACCAACATTTTTAACATATATCTTTAAAATAAAGGGTGTTTTTCTAAAAGCTTTAGATCAGTGAAGGGCATTTTCGAATTTCCTATTCACACATGAATAGGCTGCTTTTTACTGCCGACGCAATGCTATCACACCTACGCTAAAAGTAACTTCGTGAAACGTACGATCAATGAACGAACAATAGCATTCGGCCGCACAGTAAGATAAATTCTATCAGCACACAGCATGTCAGTTGACGTTCAGCATTCATGAAGGTAAGTCTTCGCTGCGCAACTTTTTCACTTAACTGTTTCAGGTACACAAAAAAAAATGTTTAACGAGCCATGGGAATTCGATTATTTTTTCATAGAAAATATAAATGATGAAGCGCAATGTTTAATTTGCGAAGCCATTATTTGTCGTTTTGCAAATATGTATTTGCAAAGACACTTCTCTGTTTGTCATGCAAATTATAATTCTTTTTCAGGTGAAGAAAGAAAACTTAAGCTTTTGGAATTACAAGCTGAATATTTTTTAAAATATATGGCAAATTCTTTCCATTACACACGATTGCCATTATCTTTTTAAGTTCCCAGCCTGAGATATCATAAAACACGCAGAAAAATTACTCTTTAGTGAATACTGTCTATAAGTGTTTTATGAGTCCTTTTTGTGAAGTATCATAAAACACGCACAAAAATGAGTCATATCTTAAGAGGGCTCACAAAGTGTTTGCTGAGTAGCATGAGAATATGCAGTTAAGTTACCATATTCTTTTCAAAGATTTTTGTTTTCCTTCACAGTGTAAATTGAAGCTGAGCTGCCGCTGGCTTTCATTTTTTTATAATCTGGTGCATAATATTTCATGGCATTTATTTTTTCCGGCATATATCAGCCCCGGCTACGAGTTACATAGTCCATTCGATCAATCCAATTTTTCACTACTTTTTCCAATAAATCTGGCCGTATGGCGTCAATAGTGGCTTGAATATTGGCTTACAATGCTTTATGAGTTGCTGGTTTGTCGGCATAAACCAATGACTTAATAAAGCCCCATAAAAAGTAGTCGAGAGGCGTTAAGTCGCACGAACGAGGGGGCCAGTTAACAGGACTACTTCTGGAAATAAAGTTGTCACCAACAGTTGACATACAAAAAATGTAAAAAAAAAAGAAGTAGTCGTCGTAGATCAATAAAATAAGGCACGTGAGTTCAATTTGACTTTATAAGAATAAAAAAAATTTGTTGATATCCGTCCACAACTACGCCTACCTCCCATTTATATACATAGAAAGCAAAACGTTGTTTGTCTGATGGCTATAGACTCCGAAACTACTGGGCCGATTGAGCTGAAATTTTAACAGTAGATTTGTATCCAGTACGAGATGGTTTAGGGAAAAAAAATTTGCCACACCCCCTTTTAGCGCTCACAAATCAATAAAAATTCTGTATTACACACAGTTTTAGTCGTATTAGACTAACATTTTGTAAATTAGTTTGTATGCTTAGTAAATAAAAATAAATAAAAATGGTTTTCCACACCCCCTTTTATCGCCCACTAATCAATAAAAATGCTATATATCAGACGGTTTTAGTCGTATTAGACTGAAATTAGGTAATTTAGTTTGTATGCTTACTTTCGACAACTGTACTAAAAATGGTACCCTTCAACATCCAAAAATCAACGAAATACTTTATATTAGATGGTTTTAGTCATATAAGACTAAAATTTGGTAATTTAGTTTGTATGCTTACTGTCGGCAACTTTACTAAAAAAGGGTTGCTACACTCTCTTTTACCGCCCACAAATCAATAAAAAAGCTTTATTTCAGACAGTTTTAGTCGAATTAGATTAAAATTTCGTAATTTAGTTTTCATGATTACTGTCAGCAACTATACTAAAAATGTGTTGCCACACCCTCTTTTACCGCCCACAAATCAATTAAAAATTTTTATTTCGGACGGTTTTAGTTGTATTAGATTAAAATTTGGTACTTTAGTTTGCATGCCTACTGTCGGCAACTGTACTAAAACTGGGTAATGTCTATGTGGTGTCGAACTATGGGTCGAAGAAAAGTTTTGAATATAATTATTATGTTCCGATATAGTTGCTGGGTGCAGCAATGCGCTCCGGGAAAAAACTAGTATAACATAAAATTTAAAAACGCTATATTTATGTCCCACGTTTAAAATCGTAAAAGGAGTATATTAATTTTGTCATTTTGTTGGCAACGCCCATAAGGAGGAGTGGTAGGTACGGAAAAGTACATATATTCTTGATCAGCATCATCACCTGAGTCGATTTAGCCATGTCCGTCTGTCCGTCTGTGATCATGATTACAGCCGTCATTTTCAAGCTATCATCACGAAATTCGATATATAAGCTTTTATCTAAAAAATAAAGGTCAAGTTCGAAAATGAGCCAAATTTGATGAAAACCACGCCTATCTCCCATCAAAGTGACTTTAGCAAAAAACAAAAGTCAATATTTTCTGTTAAAACTATGTATAAAGAAAAGTTTTTTACAAATTAACATTTTGCTTAAGACATTGCTTAAGACTTTGAATATACATTGGTTCGACCGTGTGGTATTTTAACTTCAGCCCGGTCGTAGATCATTTCTTACTAGTTATTTTATCAGTTATCCTATTATGAAAATTTTGTCTGACATTAATCTTAAATTGAAGTGTTTATTAAAACAAAATTTTTTTCGGCCACGACAACCTCTCATAAAAAAGTTTCACTCCACTTGTTTTAAAACTTGAAACTTTAAGGTGATATAGCTTCTAAACCGTTAAAATAAGACGTTCAAATTACTGAAAGATATTATTTTAAAATTATTTTGTAAGACAATGAAAAAAAATTTTTCAAAATAAAGCTGCCCATTTCGCTATTATTTAAAAGAATTTGAATGAACCTTTTGCATTCTGACACAAATTAATAATAGGTGCGTTTTTTTGGCATCGCTATATACGCTTGTCCAAAAAAACGTTCATCGGAGCTTAATATTTCGCTTAACTTTTTTTTTTCAAAACTTGGCAGCATTGTGTGTTACTGTCAAATATTGGGTGATATAATAATGGGCGATCCAAGTAGAGAGACATTTGCTAATGTCTTAGCTAAGCAATTTTTTGTATGAAAAATGTTGTTAAGCGTATATAACGATGCCAAAAAAACGCACCTAATTATATCGCATAAGCGATTAGAGCGATTACAGCAACTTTTAAAATATACTTAAGTATACTTTTAGGGATGATGAAAAACCTGCTATCAATCACCATATCCTTAGTTCATGCTTTAGCTTTCCATGCGTATAAGCTCATGCTAATCTTTCAGAAGGAATTTCATCTTTTTTTATAGTTTTTGTAGTAAAAAACGAAAATATTAAAAAATTCGATTGTGTGCGTGAAATGGTCAATAACAAAGTGCAATAGCAACACACTGTAAGTATAGGGCACCCAAACGATACTACATGCTGGATGAACCTGTCATGTCGTCGCACATGTAGCATCGTTCGTGTGCTAAAAATTAAGTTGGATGGACATGTCCGATGAAAGACGAAAATTTTTGACTTTTTGCTCGGTCCACGTTTGGGTGCATGTCCATCCAACTTAGTGCATTTTCTCATTCGAAAAAAGTTTTTGAGTGATACAGCAGCAATATTCTCTTCGGAACGCACATTTCTTTGTCTTGTTGATAGTTTTGAATCGAGAAGAGTAAAATTAGTGCGAAAACGATAAAGAATTGCACGAATTGCTTGCTCACTAGGCCGATTATGTTGACCGTAAAATTTACAAAGTGCTCTATGGACTTCGCGAACAGATTTTTTTTCAAAGTAAATTTCCACAATCTGGAAGCATTGTTCTGGTGTTAAACAATTCATGATGAATTTCCAAACCATACTGAACAGAAATGGCAACACAGTTTGACATTCGCAATCGTCAAACCATAGACAACAACCATTGAAACTTTTGCAGTTAAAATAGCACCCTGTACAAAAAAAGGCGACACTGCCGACGTTGAAGCGACGTCACAGCTATGCGGCAAATATTTACACTACACCTAGTTATCCAATTCTTTCACCCAAATTAATTGCCTTTGCTTAAATGTAAAAAATTTCCCTCAGTGTTTTTCTTACTTGTTTTGTTGTTGGAATAGTCCTTTTCTGATTGAACAGTTACTTTCGAAGGGTATTTTTTCTTTCTATCGGCAATTACATATTAGATAATTGATCACTTTGTTTAATTTTTTAAATGCATCGGTAGCATCGGTGTCAGAGTTTTTTATTTTAAATAATTTTAAATTAAATTAAATTATATAAAGTAAGATGAAGTGATTACGTCGGGTGTGAGAATAAATTATTTCAATAGATTATTCATTAATATGAATGGCTTTAAATCAAGACTTTTATTTAGTGCAGTGCCAATTTTTTATAGTTACAAAAAAAAAAAAAATGAAAAGAAGTAATGAAAGGAAGTGATGAAGCAAATTAAGAAAAAAGTCCAGTGTTAGCAGAGGTAAATTTTGAACAATTTAATGTAGAACTTGAAGGTAATGATCATGAGTGTTATTCGCTAAGTGTTATATCACGGATAAATAAAAAACCTATTCAAATAAATTTAAAAATTCTGGTATGGTGGCAACAAAAGACACCAACGAACTCAGCCTTTCAAATCCTCATCTCGTTTATGATGAAGAAGAAAACTTCATCCTTCTATTGAAGAGCTCCTTAAATCTCTCAATTTTGATTGTGCAAGGAAGGTATATGTGTGGAATATCACATCTTAATAAATAACTCAATTGTTTCTTAATTCGTCTGACTCGGTAATTGATTGTGATCACATAGGGTGACCGTGCCTAAGTCCGGCATGTAGCAGTAGTCGGCATTTTTTGAATAAAAACATAAGTAAATAAAAATAACGATAGTTTGACAGGAATTTTAAAAATTCCCGATTAGCATTGAATATATATTTATCTCTTATTTTGTAATGACGAAGTGTACTGAGAAGAGTATTTTGGCATCGTTTTGTCCTCATTCTATGACAGTTGATCAACACGTGCGGAAGTGTTACTTTTTAAGTGATTTTTTAGTGAGTTTAAGTGAACCAATTTAAAAAGGTAAGTAATCATATTATTTTAAGTGATATTTAAACCATATGATATTATTAACCATATGATTAAGTGATATTTTTTCTTTTGATAGATATTGATTAAATTTTTTTTTTGAGATGTGAATAATATCGTGGAAATAAATTTATTTTCTTATTTTAATAGGAACAACATTTTTTGACAATTCCCAATAGGTCAGTGGCGGATCTAGGATTTGCCGGAGGGGGGAGGGGGTGGGGCTCTGAAACAGCTTTTTCGGCTTTTTTGCATTTTTTCCCACACAAAAAAATTCTCCAAGGGGGAGGGGCTAAAGCCCTTTCAGCCTGTATGTAGATCCGTCACTGCAATAGGTAAATCTGAATTTTTCTATGATTAAGCTGGAATTATAGGAATGTTATTTTAACCATCTCTCTTCCCTACTGTTATGAAGAAAATGAGTATAAATTGTATATACCCAGTAGTCGGCATTATTTGTAGGAGTAGTTTATGACCTGCCGAGTATAGGAAAATAAGTTTTCTAATGTTGCCATTAGATTTTCTTCCTCATGTTATTTAAACCTCTAGGCCTAAAGGTTCCAAAATGGGAATGCATTTTGAGATCTGTAAAGTTATATATAATTTCTTAGCATTTTAGGCATTACATGCCGTTTGGGATATTCGTTATAAGAAGACTAAAGCAAAAAGACCAATTCATCATTATTCCAGGCTTTACAGACTTAAAAAACTTTCTTGCCGAAGAAAATGTTTCCCATATTTGGACTGATCCATCATGAATAATCAATGGGGATGAGACAAGTTTTTGTATGTGTCCGAAAACAGGAAAAGTTTTGGCTCCAAAGGGATATCGCAATGTGTATTCTATTCAACGCGGCAATGAAAAAGAAACCGTAACTGTACTACTAGTTTTTTCAGCAAATGGCAAGACAGTATCCCAATGGTAGTCTTTCCAAATGTGCGACCACCAAAAGAAGTGGTGAACAGCCTGCCAGAGAATGGGTTCCTAGGAAAGTCAGAAACGGGATGGATGGTAAGTGAAACATTTTTTGAATATTTCGCAAACGGAGTACATAATTGGCTGAATGAAAACAATTTGCAACGGCCCATTCTACTGTTTGTAGATGATCATAAATCACATATGACAATAGAGTAAGGCTAAATTTGTCAATCAAATGGAATTATTTTGTATGCACTATCTCCAAATACTACACATATAATGAAACCAGCCAACTTGAGTGTTTTTAAACCTCTCAAATCAGAATGGAAGAAAACCGTAATGAATTGGCAAATGACGTCCGAAAACAAGAATAAAGTTATTAAAAAATCTATCTTTTGTCCCCTACTTCTTAGGATTCTTACTAACTTGAATATCACAGACACTATTAAGGAAGGCTTTCGAAAGTGTGGTTAATACCCTTTCAATCCAGACAATATATATTATACTAAGTGTGCTAGAAATCAATTAGAAATATTAACCGAAGATCGTCATGAAACTAATAAACATTTTAACCACTATGATATTGATATAACCATTCGAGTAATTAACTCGATAGCTCCTAGTTTGCGTGATCGTAGAATCAATACGATTCTTATTGTTAAAGATATTAAGGCTTTAAAAAAAGTGGAAAATCAAAATGTTGAAATATTAAGCGATACATCAGTCAGGTACATTCATAATCAATGCGGAATTAGTTTTGGAAATGACTTCAACAAATTTAGCTACAACTAATAATGACATCTCATTTCAATCTATTGATTGTTCGGCTCCAAATTCCCCAAGCAATAGCAGTACAACTAAAAATTACAACTCATTTCAACCTATTAGTAGTTCATCTCCAAATCAAGGTAATTTTTCAAAAAACCTTTATGCAACTTGTCACATATTAAGTATTTATTATACTTAAAAACCGTACAAGTCCAACATCATTAATTAAAAATGACGCAACTTTAATGTCATCAACTTTTGAGAAGCATCTATATTTTCCAAAACCAACGAGTTCTGCAGAAACTTCAATGAAAATCAAGCCCCCAAATGCTATATCTGCACTTGCATGGAGGGAGCATATGCAGTCGAAGGGCAAAAAAAAGTTGCTTAAAAAGCTTAGTTAATCCATCCAAATTAATATCGGTAAGCATAGGCGTCCGCAGGAATTTTTCAAGGGGGTAGGGGCAAAGGAATGCGTTGGTGTGCACGTATATGAAAATGATGATATGAAAATATAACATATACACAAAGGAACTAAAAATATTTAAAAATTTTCCAGACCAGAAGTGCCTCTGTACCCCCTGTGGATGTTCTTAAACATGTAAAACCTAGATGTTTTGACGAAAAACTTAGGAGGCTGAAAACTGCCAGAGACATCTTAATAATGTCTAATAATAGTAATAATACTAGGTTTTTTGTTAATTTTACATGAGCTTTTTTCTCGGTGTACGTAAATGCTAACAACTATAAATTTTATCAAATCTAAGACATATACTCATGCAAACATGCATAATTTTTCATTGTATTAATATTTATAAGGTGTAAAAACAAACTATTTTTTGTATTGGGCAGCATTGTATGCAAGCCTAAAACTAATTTTCATAGGCTTTTCATTATTTTGTTGTTGTTGCAATTTATATCACACATGAAATTGCATTTTAATCGAAATTTCAACGGATTGCATTAAAGTATTGAAAATATATTGCAAGCCAGCTTGTAGCCCGGTCAAGAGCTGCTGCAATACTTGCACCATCGACACATCCATCCCCAGCCGACAAATCAACCGGCCGGCCGGCCGGTTAGGTGCACCAAAAATTCAACTGGCGTCACGTCGGCTATGGAACGAGTTGGCATTTGAAGCTGTACGAGCAGTTGAACATGTTGCCAGCTGCAATGCGTTGCTGGCGCTGTCCTAGAAGCAGCGGGTGTTAAGATTTGAGTGCAAAAAACCTAGACAAAATATTCGGCAATTTCGATGTTGTGGCTAAACAAACGCGCCGCTTTAGTTGGCATTAAAATGCAGAATTTATAGCAACAAAAACAACAGCAACAAGTGCGCTAAAAATTCATAAGCTTAGCATTTGATTGAAGCTGCCGCAGCGCAGCAGCAGCATCAATAAAATATTTAGATTTTTGTATTTTGTTTTTTTTTTTTAAAACTTGGCTATTAAAAAATAGTCTAAAGTGGCGAAACAAGTTAATCGGCGCTACGTCAAAGCCAATCGATACGATTGTGTTGCTGGCGGCGTTGCCTTGCCTTAGCGTGCATTTCGACACTTTTTTAAAAAATTTGTTCATTTTGAATTTTTAACATTTTTGTTAAATGTAAATAAGCCGAACACTCTTTGGCTCTTATCATCTTGGCCAAGTTGAGCTAGCTTGTTAACGTTTGCACTTTGCTGCTACGCCTTCGATGCAGCGCTTTGCTGCCAAGTAAGTTGTTGTTGTTGTTGTTGTTGTGCATGATTTGAAGTATTCAGCATTAGCGCCAGCTGTACTCTCGCCTTCGCCTGCCGTATCCATGAGCTACATTTTAACTCGAACTGATCATAAGTATTGCATTTCACTGCAAGTGTTGCAAAAATTATTTCTATGATTTATTATGCAGAGTCACGCGTTGGTGTTGAAGATGAAGTTATTCAATATTTTTCAAGATGCATTAATTTAAGCTTATTTGGCAATGCAGTTCGATTTTTCTACTCAACGCTCAGAGCGTTCAGTTTTTGGAAACATTAAGAAGATACGTTTTTTATGCTTTAATTCAATGGTTGGAAAAGATTGTCACAACCCAAATTTAAGGTTTTGTGACAAAACAAATTTATATCATATACGAGGGCGATTTCATTTTTCAGTGATTTTAAGAGGAAAAGGTTATTTTTTTGGAAAAAGGCGTTTTATTTAGTTATTTAGTAGCCTTTTAGACCAATACATTTAGTCCAGCGTTTTTTTATTCCTCCCATATGATAGGTTTTATCAAGATCCTCAAAATAGGCGCTCATTTTAGTGATTCGCCCCAAATCTCTCACCGCCAATCCATTTCTTCAAGTATGGAAATAAGAAATAGTCGCAGGGGGCTAAATTTGGTGAATATGGCGGATTGGGTAGCAGTTCGTAGCCCAGTTTTGCCATGGTGACTATAGAAGTGTTTGCCGATGAGTTGTCATGGTAGAAGAGAACTTTTATTCTTCTCCAAATGCCATCGTTTTTGCTTCAAATCAATGTTAAATCTTTCCAACAGCTATGAATAATATTCGCCTGTGATCGTTTTACCCTTTTCAATCGATGTGAATGACCTTGTTGGCCGACAAACCCACTTTGGCTTTCTTTGGTGCACCTTCACCCGAAAAAGTCCACTACTTTGACTGTTCCTAGGTCTATAGTTAGTTATGATGTATCCATGTTTTGTCTACGATTACAAAACGGCGAGAAAACTCCTTCAGACTGCGGTTCTACATCGCCATACACTCCTTTGAAGTGATCACATGTTTGCGTTTATAGTCGAGTCAGAGAAATCGCACTGATAGCTTTTTCATGTCCAGCTTGAGATGCCTTCAGCCTCAGGCACCTCAAGCACTTTCATTCTCCGATCGTCCTATATCATTCCATACATTTTATCTACGATTTTAGGCGTGACAACCTCTTTTGGGTCTGAACCTGAACGTTCAGCGTCTTTTGTGCTGGTATGACCACAACGGAATTCAGTAAAACAGTTCTTAACCATTTGAACTTGCTGTCGCAGAGTCCCCATAGTATAAATACTAAGCTTTTCCTTGGCTTGTGTAATGGTTTCTTTTACGGAAAAAATAATGTTTAATGATGTGGCAATACTGCTGACATCATGTATCTATAATACTTATTGTAAATACTTATTGTAAATACTTGTTGTGAATACTTATTGTGAATACTGTATACGATATATAAAAAGTTCAGTTGATTTGATTGTGAAGTTGATCGCGGACGTGTGAGTAAATAAAGCAAAAGTTAAAACTACCAGACTTCAGGAGTGGGATCATACTCAAAAAAAAAAACTAAATTAATACAAAATTATTTAACAAATAAAGTGGAGTAATGACGGAAAACGAAGCCATTAGTCGGTGCACAGTGATGCAGTTAAAGGCATGGTTGGATGTTCTGGGTAAGAAGTCAAGCGGTAACAAAGCTACCCTAATGCTGCGCTTGGGAGCAATACCACATTAAATACGTGGAGAGTGTCCGAGGCCATCAACAGAGAAAGCTTCTGGAGGCGTAGACCATGAGTATGAACAGGCATACGCAGCGGCGAGCGTATGCGGCGACGTAGGAAATCCAGTTGGTAACAGCAGCGAAAATGAGGGAAAAAACGATTGCACAGAAGTCACGTACGCACAAGCAGAAGAAGAAGGAGCAGTTAACAAGGAGAAGGTTGAAAAACGCGCAAGTGAAATACAAAATACCGTGAGATGGAGTCAACATTGAGCATTAGTGGGACAAGCATACATTAAATTTTACATAAGCATTAAGGAGTCAGAAAGTCACTAAAATTTGACGGTTGCTCAAATAAGGGTCATGTCGATTCGTGCAAGGAAATGCTAAAAAAAAAATACAGCGGAGGTGTTTCGAAACGGTCTACGACATCACCACAGGTTATGAATCATAGAACTACGCTTATGAGCACGAAACAAAGCAGCAATACACTGTTTTAAAAGTGAGAAAAACCCGACAAAAAGTTGTTCGCGGACGGAGCACATCGAAGCAAATGGTTGCCAGTTATTCACAAAAAACTGGTCATGCCGCAACTGTACCACTTGAGTAATGGATACCTATTAATGCTGAATGGTATACAACCATTTATTCGTCGGAAGTCTTCGGAGAATTGAGGAAAACTAATCAACGAAGGAAGATCATCCTCCCTCACGATAATTTGAGTTCCCACACATCAGCTCAAACAAATGAGCTTTTGAGCTCTCAAAACGTGGAATTGATGGGTCATCTACCTTACAGTGGTCATCTACCTTACTTGGCATCCAATTACTACTTTTTGTTCCCTCAAATTATAAAAAAAGCGTGGTGACCTTTGAAAACCTTACCTACCTTTGAATACCTTTGAAAACCTGGGAAGGTTCTTGTTGGAAGGTTGCGAATGTTCAGCCGGTACCTAAGAAGGGCGATGCCACGAACCCTGAAAACCCAAAGCGATATGCTCTACGCCCTCCCAAGTCACGGAGAGTGTAATAAACTTCCACCTTATGAACTATCTGGAGCGCAACGAATTGCTCAGTGACCGTCAATATGGCTTCCGAAGGAGAAATGGAACCATTGTGTTCACTTCTTTGGTGAAAGCAGGGTTGTTACTCTGGATATTTCTAAGGCGTTTGACCGAGTGTGGCATAAAGCACTCGTGTCAAAACTAATTGCACATGGTGTTAGTGCTAACTTTGCTCGATGGATCACATGTTTTCTTAAGGACAGGCCGATTCGTGTCGTGGTTGACGGCATTTCGTCCAGTGAACATGCCATCGTTGCTGGAGTGCCGCAGGGCTCAGTTCTATCGCCAACTTTGTTTTCGGTTTTTATCAACAACCTTATGTCGTTGACTCATAACCCAACTCACTCGTTTGCGGATGACAGCAGCATTTGTCATTCACATTCTTTCAAAAAAGTCCGAGCTCTTTGGAGATTGAGAGAAACAGGCACTGCTTAATGACTTGGAAAAAATCTCCTAGTGGGGGCTTGCTAATAGAGTTGAGTTAATGCTAGCAAGACCCAGTGCTGTCTGTTAACTCACAAACGAGTCAATTGTCTCTTAGCAGCCCTTAATATGAACGGTGTGGATCTCGCGAAGTCAGATGCTCTTGACGTTCTAGGCATATCAATTAGATCTGATCTTCGCTGGAACGATCACATTTTTGATGTGTCGAAATGTCGAAATACTTCACTCCAACTGACCTACGCGTGATCTATACCTCATATATGAGGCCGAAAATGGAGTACAATTCGCACATTTGGGCAGGATCTTCAAGATCTTATTTGGAGCTTCTGGACCGAATTCAACGACGTGAAATTTCATCTGCTCTCAACTCTCTTGGGCATCGACGCAATGTTGGTTGCTTAAGCCTTTTGTACAGGTACTACCATGGGAAGTGTTCAAGGGAGATTCATGACCTGACGCCATCAGCTCGTGTGTTTCCCAGGTCCACTCGGGCAGCACACCAAGCCCATCCCTATACCATTGCCTTGATGCCCAATAAAACCTCGCATTACCGAGATAATTCGTTCTCCGGTCGTACAATAAAATTGTGGAACAATCTCCATGTGAGCGTGTTCCCCGGCAATTTTGAGCTATGTAAATTTAAAACTAATCTTCACCGACACAACTCTATCTTTCCACCCTCCAACTAACTATCACCCTTCTTTCGAATCGACACAATGCTTTTGCATTTATAGGGGGCATCTCCTGAGCGTTGGTTTAGTCTAAAATAAAAGTGAAACATGTGCAGAATGTTCTAAGCGTGATGAAAAACCAAAGAAACATTTAAATTTGAATCGGAGGCAAGTGTTATGCCTTTACCCCAGTCAATTCAAGTCATAAGACAATCTCATCCACAACTCAGTCAACTCAAGTCATAAGACAATCTCATCCACACCTCAGTCAACTCAAGTTATATGACAATCTCGTCCACAAACTACTCTATCATCAACTAAAACTTCAAGTCGTAAATGTTGACTAATTTTCAATTTCATTTGATTAGAAAAGAGAATAGAATGTACAGAAAGGCTAAAACGTAGGACCAATAACTGGTCGGGATTTGAACCCGGGACCTCTGTGTTGGTAGTCGAATACTCTACCTACACGACAACTGAGGCCGCCAAACTAGTACACAAGTAATACTACTAAGTGATTGATTGGCAACTTGTTGAAATGATTTAAAAACAAATAATAGAGAAGAGAGCATGTGCATTATGTAAATATGTACATTACCTCCAAAAGAGATAAGAAACCCGTTATGCAATGAATAAGCTGGAACATCTCAGAACCCAAAAGTGATCGCTTATTCTGATCTTAGGCCTTCCAGGCATGTGTCATTGAAAACAACTGCCAACAATGTATGTCACCAGTCATTAGTTGCCCCCTTTGTATGCTACAAGTTTTAAAAAATACATTCAAATAATATTTTACAAAATAATTTTTTTTTTGCAGGTGAGTGTCACACATAAATATTAACATTTGTAATATTTATATACATACATGTTGTTGTTCTTATTGCATCTATTCTCTGTTGCTGTTGGCCTTGGAAAGCAGAAACGTGTCAGCAGAAACTTATTTTTTTTTGCATCGCCCACTGAATTAGTTATCGTTTCATTGTCGTTTTTGTCGTGGGTGACGTTTGCGGTAGCCACATTGAGTGTGCCACCAAAAAGCAACAACAACAACAACGGCAAAAACTGTCGCATTATGATTGCTCGTGCGATGCACTAAAACTGTTGACAGGCAGCAATTAAAGATTAAATGTGAACTGTTTGTTTCAATAAAACTAATTTATGATGTTAAATTAAAAACAAAAATAAAAACGATTTTTTGAAAATTGGCTAGTCATGAGGTGAAGACAAAACTTCAAAACTTTTTTGAGAAAAATTGTATAGAAATTTGGGATTACGAAATAGTTACAGGTTAAGTCTATAATATGAATACCGATTTCGTATAACCTTGAATTTTTAAATAGATATCCTAGTGATGGATGGTCGAAAAGAGGAATCACTTTCTTTACATTGTAAAGCAACCATTCCCTCACAAGGTGGGAAGTACGCTTTGGTTCGTTGTCCTATACAAACCGAAAATTGTTTTGGTTCGGAGACCCAAATTCGTTGCGCTTATTTTAAAATTTTGTTTTAAACTGTTTAAATGCAATATTTTGTCCATTGTAGTTTTCACAAAAACCAAATTCCCCACGCCTCCAGCTGATATCGCATCTCAAACCATTACAGGTCCATCTACCACGGATTTGACTGTAGCTTTTAAATTTTTAACTATGTATGTATTTACTTTTCGCTTAACAAATTCTCTACCATCGCACAGAAAAATATTGTTTTTCCTTTCGTCCATAAAAATAACTGCTCCCCAGAAGTCGTCTAACTTTCCAACATATTTCTTGGCATATTCCAAACGAAGTTTCACATTCTTCCTATATATAAAGGGGCTTCTTTCGAGGAATACGTGCTTTATACTGAACTGAATGCAAGAAATTTCGAACGGTTTGGGGACTAACAGCAACGTTAGTTGCAAAATTTTCCTTAACCCACAATCTTCCGCTTCCAAATGTTTGTCTAAGAATTTTTTAACGTCCTCTTCCTGGTCTCGTACATTCCAGCTTGTTTAAAGTTTTCAATCACATATTGAACTGATGAACGAGGTTGGGTAATATTTTTCTATATCTCTCCCAAAGAAATTTCGGTATGCAATGAAATGGTCAACTTTTTTATGTCTACTGGCATTTTCTTATGACTGTTACTCATGATATTTATTGATGGAGTTTCTTTTCAGAAATATGATCGGTTGTAAATTTTTAACAATAAAAGTATAAAAGGACATCCTTTTTTTTTTTCTTTTTATAACAGAAGTAAATTTAAATCTTTCAAATAAAACTTATTTCGTTTTATTCGATTGAATATTTTTCTTCATACAGTCAAATTACTGTTAAGACTTCACAAAAATGCATTAAAATCCCAGATTTGCTGAAATTGACCCACAAGGGGCATCAATGTTAGTCTTTTTGAAGAACAAATGAAGGTTAACATAAAAAAACTGAATCTTGAACTAAACTCTATTAAAGGAAACTTTTATATAAGAAAATGGTGTCAGGTGAAAAGAAGTAGAGTCCTTGTTAGCCCAACAAACATGACAAAAAAAAAAAAAATAAAAAAAAGTAAATGTTTTAATTAAATCAACCGAATAAAGAGAAAACAGCAAATATACTCTATTTATTTCTGCCTTGATCCGATTAGCTTCCCTGACATAAGCTTGAATATGCAGTAGCCTGAAAAATTAAAGTTTGTTTTGTTTTTTTTTTTTTTTATAAAAGCTGCGCACAACTGTACTCCATGTGCAATTTTGGAGTGCTCAATATTTACTCCATGCTACTCCACAACAACTACTCAGCAGCATAAAATGCTTAAATAAAGTTCTGGCGACTTTGAATGTATATAATAGTAAATATATGTTGAGCCATACCAGCCCTAACCCTGCCACCACACCCAAACATTGGCATAGTCTCTACATAAAGCACAAAGCACAGTGTTGCCAAAGTTCTCAATATTGAAATTCTTAAACCCTCAACTGGAGCACATAAATTAATTTTGACAGCGCAAATTGAGAGATTGTCAAAGTGAACGCACACACAAATACACACACACACACATATATTGTATACTGTACAAACAAAGGCTGACTCACTCTGGCGCTCGTGACCTATATTTTTTCATAAACTTATTTTATATTGGCAACCATTTTGCCTGAACTCAAGCAAATGCAGTGCTTTGTGTTGTGAAAGCTTTTTTGTTTTGTTGTTTGCGTCATGCAGCCATGCGCGAAAAAAGAGCTTTGACACAGTGAGTGAAAATGCCGGTACACGCGCGCCATTGAAAGTGAACAGTGTTGCCAAGGTGCTGCAACTTCAAATAAAATTCGGAAAGTATTTATTTTATTAGAAGTTATCAATTGATATTAAAATCTAAAAATATTTCTTGAAAATTATCGAAATAGACGAATTAAGACATATCGTGGGCTTACAAGAAAAACCGAACAACTACGAAAATTCGGTGTTGAATTTTTGATGTAGTGTAATGTGGAAAGTCATTTGAATGTTTCTGGCAATACCGAATATCTAATATTCCAGCGAAAAATATCCCTTTCGTCCTTTTTAAGAACAAATTTAAAAGGAAACACAAGGACTTTCAAACCAATAAAGACTTGTTTTGCTAGTTCTCACGAACTATGTTTTTTCATTTGACTAGTTTTTCTTGCAAGCCGACGATATTAATACAGTTCAAATTTCAATTGCATCTGCAAAACCATGAAACAATAACAAGGTAGGTCGAATAGGGTGAGATTTTGAAAAGTACTCGTTACTTCGTTTTTTGTTTTTTTTTTTTTTTTTTTTAAATTTTGACAGTACGACGATACGGGAATAAGCGGTAATAACAAGGTCAATTTTGAAACGGCTGCTCAAATTGTGAAATTTTACAACAACAAAGTTGAAAGTGCCAAAAACGTCAAAAGACAAAAGCAAGAACAACAATTAGAAACACTCAAAATCAACAGCTGACTTTGACATCTAGCTCACCTTTTTCTTCAATATGAGCCTACCTCGTTATTATATCATGGACAGTAGCCACAATTCAATAAAAAAAAAACTTAAGATGAAAACATTTGAGCTCGCACCCAGATTTGCAGAAGTAGTACTTTTTTAGTTTTACTTTAGGACTTAATTTGTAATGCTACTAAAACTACTTTGTATCATATATATATATTGAACATATAACACAACGTCACGATTTGTGAATTGGTGTGCGCACTTGCAGAAAAGACCCTTGATCCTCGAAAGATGATATTTTTGGAAATCGCAATCTTATAGTTAGAATAGGTAGAGGTCGCAATCTCATAAAACTTCTTCCTCCACCCCACCTCCTAACGCTTAACCCTTTCAGTGCCAAATTAGCCCTGGTAATGCCAAACATTCCAAACTTCGTTCAGGGTCAGTTTTTGACTAAAATAAGCTGAGTATGAAGTTTGAAAGCCGTACTGCTTTCCTAATAGATACTACAAAAATTTTTAGAAATATTTAAAAAAATTTTAAAAACTTTTAGCGCTATAAATATCACATATTTTTTCTAACTAAAAATGTAAATTAGATCTCTTACATTCGTAGTATTATATTTAATTACCTTAAGCTTTAGAAAATTCTCGGAAATATTTAAAAATATAATTTTTTTAATTTGCTCTTTTTTGAAGTCGCGCGGCCGCGCTCATGAGTTCACTCGGAATAAACTTGAAAAACATGATATAAAAATTAATTTTGGTATTTTTGATTTCCTCTTCTTTTTCATCACATTTAAATTTATTATTAAAAATGTATTGTAAAAAAGTGGGGTGTCCCAAACTAGAAACAGAGCCACAAAGCAAACTGTTCCCGTATGGCAACAAATATCCCGAAAGGGTTTGATTGGTTTGGTAGTTATGATAGCTATTGTCTTAAAATTAGAATCATAGTAAATGCTCTAAGAACTAGTTACCAATGCAAATATGAGCAGGATTGGGAAATGGTAAGTGGTTGTTCTATGCTCACGAGGTAAGCGATACTTCGTCTTTTTAATAAAACACGAAAACGTAAATGTTACAAATGCTCTTGCTTTGGTCGACACTGCTGTATACCGTACGACACTTTGCATATCGTACGGCACTTTGATCTAAATTTTTTCAAACAGCTGACTCTGTCAATCATGCCAATTCACAAAGAGAAGAATGACAAAATTTTAAATTTTGAGAGGTTTACTTTTATCCAACCTACCGTGTTATTGTATCCATGCTAGAATAAACAAGGTAGACTTGCGGCTGAAGCCTAACAGTCATAATCTTAAAAAAAAAAACACACAGGACAACGAACGACAGCAAAAAGAAACGTAAAATTATTTCTATTGATTTTGACAGTTTTAGCCACGAGACTACCTTGTTTATTCTACCATAATTATATTAAGCTGCAATGCCGCCATAATTAGAGTTAAAACTGTGAACTACAGTTTTTCAAACAAGCGCGCAGTTTTTAAAATTACCTCCTAGTGCAAATTAGTTTTCAAAAATTTAAGATTTGAAAGAACATGTTGAACTATTTGTGTTTTGTAAAATTACAGTAAAAGTTTATTTTAACCCTCCTTGGGTCCACTATGACCATATCGTTCTCCAACTTTTTGCGGTGTTGCTTTATATCAGACATGAACTTTGAGCGTGACTTAGCAACTCCGTGTAAGAAAACTTAAGGCCTTGTAATGAACAGCTGCCAAGCCGCATCAGTTTATATCAAGTCGTTCGTCCGCATTGTACTTTCAAAGTTAGACACAGTACGATATCGTCATAGTAGTGGACACAAAACGTTACTTTTTTGCGATTTTAGGCAAGTAAAACATTTGCTTAAAATTAAGTATTTTTTTATATTTTTATTTTTTTTCATAAAAAAATTTGTAAATAAAAAATAATGTGTTTTTTTGATAAAAAAATTTTTATATAAAAGTTTTTTTTTTTGGATTTTGATAAAAAACTTTTTATGTTTTTTCTATAAAACATTGTTTCTTATTTTTTATTTTTTCATAAATAGCTACCACATGATCCTTAAAACCTTTTGTGATCATTAGATACTCTTAAGGCAATGTTTATTCTATAAACACTTCAACTTTTTAAAATTATTGTACCGAAAAAGAAGGTAACTCTTTAGATGGCGAAGGTTTTTGGAATGGAGCCATGAATTTGGAATGTGGGCAAGTTTTTTTGAAAGATATCAAGTAAAATTCCCTGGAACATTGTTTCTTTAGTTAGGGCCAGAAATATGAATTTTTTAATAAAAAGTAAAAACATGCTCCTTTTCGACTGTCACAAAATGAATTTCTGACTGTTACAAAACCTTCTTTATTCTTTCATTTAAATCAAAAATTAAGCCCCCCAAAAAAAAAGTAGGGTTAAAAGATGTCTTTAAAGAGGTGAAAAAAATAGCAGCACACATAACGTACGCAAAAATAGAGTGGACACAGGGAGGGTTAAAAATTGTCTTTTGTGTGTAATAAGGCTAAAAAACTTCTATTTACAAACGGTAACTTGTCGTTTTTTAAGTTAATATTTTTTGGTGAAAATAAATTTTTTTAATAAATTTACAATTTATTAAAAAAAAAAATCTGGCAGCACTGAAAGTCAGTAAATTAAAAAGAAAATCCCCATACATTCTCTTATCTCATCACTAGAAATCCCGCTTAATGTCATAAGAACAACATTGTTTGCCATTGAAAAAGCTTTTTATTCCTCAGCTTGGCACTTCCGCCAAAACATGTCAATGTATTGGTGTTAACCGAATATAATTGTATCTACCTGCTGCTGCTCTTCCGCTCACTCACTCAAGCGCACAAAATTAAACGAGCTTCAATTCTATTTTTAGAGAGAGGGAAAGAGGCAACAGTAGGTTCTTGGAGTTGCTAGATAGTGGAGCGTTAGGTACACAGCACTCACTAAAAGTGGGTCAAACGTGGAACAACAACAACAACAATATTTAAATGCATGTCACAACATTGAAATGCGTTGTTATTGTTATCCGCCAAACTTTGCTTGCTTATTTTTTATCTTCTGTAAAAAAATTACATATACATATGTATGTGCATATAGCTATGCTCTGTTGCTATATTTTATTTCAGCTTAAAATTTGAGTAAATTTGCGCCAATTTTTTATTTTTTGAAATTTTTGTCAGCAATTGTTGTACTGGCTGTTACTGCGTTCTAGCTAGAGCAGCACTTTTAGTTTTTGTTGTTGTTGTCGTTGTTGTTGTTGTTGTTGTTGTTGTTGTTGTTGTTGTTGTTGTTGTTGTTTTTGTTGTTGTTGTTATTGTTGCAGTTGTTGCTTCTGGTAGTGCTGCTGGTAGTGCTGCTGGTACTGCTGCTTGGTTGCTACAACTGCATGTTGTACAGTCTCCACCAATCATGGAGCATGGGCACTATAAATAATGCTATTTGTTTATGCATTCGCTGACTTTTTGAAGGTTCGAAGCAAAGCTTCATTTCAATATACTAACACATCTCTCGTTATTGTTGTTATTGTGTAAATTTATCAACAACAAAATTAATTTTGTTTATAAAAAACAAGTTCTTGTTGCTGGTCTTTACTCGAAAGTTGCTTGCTTAACCTTCGTTGCCTTGCGTGTTTTTTACGAACAACACGTCTGTTTACCAAACATCAGAATGGTAGCAAATAATATTTTTATAATTGTTGTAACTGACATGCTACCATATTCCCTCCACCCCATGTCTAGTAGAAGACTCCTTGTAACCAATTTATTTTGCAATACATTTTTTAATGTTGCAGTTATTGCCGCCAAGAACACATACAAGTTTAACAGTTAAAAAGTTTGATTTTGTTTGTTAACAAAAATACCTTAATTTCGGAACGGAAAAAGTCAAGCAATACTATTTTTTTTTTTTTTGCATTTTTATCATCTGAAAATTTTAAAAGGAAAAAGGACGGAATTAAAATCGTTTCGAACAGAATCCAGAATCGTAAGCTCGATTATGCTTTGTAAAATCTTTATCGGTAGCTTACCTGTTAAAAAGGAGGGCATCTTTTTATTGCACATAATAAAAAAATTAAACGTGCACATAATAAAGAACGATATACAAGAACTTGATTTTTTGCTATACAATATTTTATTTCAGTTTTATTTAGTTAATATTTGGTCGGATATCCATTGCTTTTAAGAACCGCTGCACATCGCCGAGGCATTGAGCCCACTAGATCTTCACACACTCGCTTGGGAATGCTTGTCCAGGCCTTTTGTACTTCAGCATAAAGTTGTGTGAAATTTGATATTTTCAGAGCACCAACTCTCTCCTTCACCACTTGCCAGAGGTTCTCAATCGGATTGAGATCCGGACTACTCGATGGCCAATCCAATACTGTTACCTTATTGTCTGTAAACCACTTCTTCGTATGACCAGCAGTATGTTTTGGGTCATTATCTTGTTGTAGTATCCAACACACGGGTAAGTTTTCATCTGCATATGGTATCAAATTGTTCTGCAAGATGTCTGTGTATTGGAACTTGTACATACGACCCTCAATTTTTGCTAGTGGACCAACGCCGCGCCATGACATACCGCCCCATACCATTTTGATACCTCCACCGTGCTTAAGTGTTGGGAGTGTGTACCTTGGGCTAAACTCAGTTTGTACCGGGCGTCTAACATATGATCTGCTATCTGACCAGACTCAATTAATCTTCGTTTCATCAGAAAATAATACTTTTTTCCACTCTTGAACAGTCCAGTGCCCATATTTTTTAGCAAAATTAATTTTTTTTTTACGATTCTGCTTGGACATTAAAGGGGTCTTCTTGCAAACACGTCCAAATAAACCAGCTTCTCTCAAACGACGTTTAACTGTATCCACGGAAGGTCCAGACGCATTTTCACCAAAAACAGCTACTAAAATCTGGTTAGCTGATTTGTGCGGAAAGTTTTTTGACTCACGAACAATCAGTTTATCCTCCATTTAAGTCGTTTTACGTTGTTTACGCTTTCGGGGCACATTCTTTGGAGTTGAATATTTTTGAAAATGTCGAATAGCATTAAAAACCATCGTATTTGAACATTTTATAATATTAGCGATTTCACTATACGACTTTTTTTTCATTAAACAGTTTTACAATCAACTCGGGAGTCACAGGGTCACATGACGTATTTTTTCCCAAATTTTTTTTCTTATTTTTAACTTTAATTGAAATCAATTGAATATTTACAACATGTTAATAGCCGTGCAGTACATTTAAATCAACTGAAATGACCTTATCAACTGAATATACTGATCGTTCTTAATTATGTGCACGCTTCAAATTAGCAACATGTTAGCAAAAACATCTCCTGAGAATTTGTTTGTGCATTAGACAACAACAAAATAATATTTCCTCAAACTTCGTCTCTTGGGTACATTGTGGTAAGAGTAAGAGCTAGGTTTAGTTTAAATTAAATTGCAATTCAGGTCAAAAATGAATACGATGAAATCGTTCTTAATTATGTGCACGGAACTGTATGTCATGTAGATTTTTATTATAGTCTATATAGGCTCCATAGGTCCCCTAGGGCCGATATGCCCAATAGGTCCAATAGGTCCACTTAGACTATCTATGGAATTAGTTGGATCATTGGCACTTTTTTGAGTTAAGTGGACTCCTTGGATAAAAACCTAGATTGTCTATCAAATAAGTTCGATTGGGATTTTTTTTTTTTAGCTTTGATCCTAGGATTTCAGGTGTAATATCTATTCAGTTAAGTTTTCCTTAGTTCGAAATGGGGTGATAGATTAGTGGAAGGGAAGCTTCAATCAAGTGAAACATGTTTAGGATGTTCTAAGCGTGGTGGAAAGCCGTAGAAACATGTGAATTTGAATCTGAGGCAAGGAATAACCCTGTACAACCATAAAAATTATTTGAAGTGTATAAGGACTCTTCACCTAAACTTGCAACAGTGTAAAACTAAGTTGCTGAGTTTAAACGCGGTCGTACAAGTCTTGAAGATGATCAACGTCGAATACGTTCAAAAAGCGCATCAATACCAGAAATCATAGCAAAAATACAAGATACGGTTTTGGAAGATCGTAGATTGACTGACAGAGATTTAGTAGAAGCCATAGACATCTCATTAGGCAGTGTGAGCCATATTTTAAGTGAAGTTTTGGGTCTCAGAAAGATGCGTGCACAATGGGTGCCGCATTCGTTAACAATGGAACAAAAACACATTCGAATGAGACTTTCTCAGCAACATTTGGAGCGTTTTAAAAAGGATAAAACGTATTTTATACGTCGATTTATCACTACCATAATCCTGAATCAAAACAAGAAGCTAAAGAGTAAAGCCAGTTCGTGTTCAAAAATCTGCAAAGAAGGTAATGGCATCAGTTCTTTGGGATAGAAAAGGGATATCTCCAAATGGATTATCTCCAAACTGGAAAAACAATTAATTCTGAATATTATTGCAACCTTATGGATCAGTTCGACGCAAAGATTTGTAAATAAGACCCGGTTTGCAGAAGAAAAAGTTATTTTTCATCAGGATAAGAAACCTGCTTACAAAAGTAAAAAACCATCACTATAATCAGTAATTTCAAGTACGAATTGTTGGAACCTCCACCCTATTCTAGCTCCCTCTGACTTCTGGCTGTTCTCACATCTCAAAATATACATGCGTGGAACACGATTTTCATCAAACGAAGTGGTGATAGCAGCGACAGAAGGGTATTTCGGAGACCTTCGGAAAGGCCACTACATCGATGGGATCCATAAATTAGAGGACCGTTGGAACAAGTGTATTGAGCTTCTAGGAGAATATACTGAAATATAAAAAGCATATCAACGACCAATGAATTGGTCGTGATGTCTCATCGTTTATTAAAAAAAAAAAAAAATATGTGTGTGGCTGCCACGCACAGTAGACGTGAAACCTTCAGAAAACTAAACTGTGAGAGAATGAGACGAATGCTGATTTAAGAGTGAGATAATTATGGGGTTTATTGATCATGCAAATTAAATTTAAAAATGTGCAGCAGTCACACTGAACCGACTACAAGATCAAAAACAGTGATAGACGCTGTATTTCAAACATACACGCAAAGAAAAAAAAACGTTTACCGCCAGTTTGCCGCAAACGAACTTCGTTTGTGGTGCTTGAAATCGTTATTTGCAAACGTTTCAACAGTTGACATAATAACAGTTCAGTTGCGAGAAACGCGTCATATAGTTGCAGGAAATTAATTTCGATTGTCATAAACGCAAGTGATTTTTAAATTGCAGCAATTGAAAACTTCGTTTTTCCCAACTGAAAATTTTGTATATTTTTCCCTTCGTTGTATAAACATAACGCTTATAGTTTAGAGTTACTTTTTGGATAAATTGTTACTATATAACGAAATTGGTAGTTTGCTTAATACGCGGACGGAGATAGCAACGGAGGTGCAATCCATAAGAAGATGAACGGACATAATGAGAAAAATTATTAATATAATAAATAATAATGACCGAAATAGCTTGCAGTATTTATATATAAGATATATTTTTAAGTTGTGACAACTGAATATTCGTTTGCGGCAAATACAACTCGCAAACGAAGTATAGTTGGTGAATTTTTCAGTTGTGGCAAACGAAAAATTTCTTTGCGTGTATATTGATCAAATCCAAACCAAAGTACAGGCAATGTCCGCTTAGCGCGATTTCGTTTAGCGCGATGTCGTTATAACGCGGTTTCAATATTTTTCCGTTTTTTTGTTTCTGCGAGACTTTTGGTTTCTCTTTTGGTGTCTTGCTTGATCTTGCTTTGCGAATGCTCACGAATTTTTTTGTTTATTTGTTTTTTTACTTTTTGTTGCTTAAAAGACACATAAAAAGATAATTTCGATTAACGCGGTTTCACTTTACGCGACATTGCCTGTATTTATTCCATATTTTAGTTACCATAAGCCACTCGTGTCAGTTGTTCAAATTGAAAACATGCACGCAAAGAAAAAAAAACGTTTATCGTCAGTTTGCCGCAAACGAACTTCGTTTGTCGTGCTTGAAATCGTTTATTGCAAACGTTTCAACAGTTGTCATAAACGTTGAACGAAAAATAAACAAAATTTTCAGTTGTGAGAAACGAGTCATTTAGTTGCAGGAAATGAATTTCGTTTGTCATAAACGCGAGTGATTTTTAAATTGCAGCAATCGAAAACTTCGTTTTTCCCAACTGAAAATTTTGTTTATTTTTCCCTTCGTTGTATAAACAAAACGCTTATAGTTCAGAGTTACTTTTTGGACAAATTGTGACTATATAACGAAATTGGTAGTTTGCTTAATACGCGGACGGAGATAGCAACGGCGGTGCGATGAGTGCAATCCATAAGAAGACGGACGGACATAATGAGAAAGATTATTAATATAATAAATAATAATGACCGAAATAGCTTGCGGTATATATATATATATAAGATATATTTTTAAGTTGATGACAACTGAATTTTCGTTTGCGGCAAATACAGCTCGTAAACGAAGTATAGTTGGTGAATTTTTCAGTTGTGGTAAACGAAAAAATTCTTTGCGTGTGGAGTTTGGATAATAAAATGTAAAATAAAATTACTTTTAAACTTGGTAACAATATTTTAATCAATAAGCCCTAAAATTATCTCACTCTTAATGCATTTGTTTTTGTAAAGTACGCTGAAAAATGTGCTCAACACTGAACAAGTGCGGTTTGTGTTGTTGTTTTTTGCAAGTGTTGTTTGATTTTGGCTCATCCCAAAGACAAAATTAAGAAAGAAAAAAATTTGTATGAAGGGCCACGCGGGCCATACGGGCCACTACGTGGGCATGATTGATTTAAGTCATCGGTCGCAGCGCGTGAATTTCATCGTTGCTCCTTTAATATATTTAAACAAAATTAAATTTTGTTAGTATTCTGCATTTTTATTGATTAATTGATTTTTATTTAACTTTAAAAAAATAGAAAATTTTATGGAATCACATCTTATAAATAATTAAAGTTGAAATTAAAAACATTAAAAGTATAGGGAAATTATAATTTGAAATTTAGAAACATAATAATTTTTCGGTTTTTTAAATTTTGAACCATCCTGGCTCCTGGCTCCACCATTAATTTATTTTTTTTTATAGTTATTTTCATTCTTATTTCTTCTTGATTCTTATTTTTATTTTTAGTTTTAATATTATTATAGTTTTAATTTTTATTTTCATTTTTATTTTAATTTTTATTTTAATTTTTTATTTTTATTTTAATTTTTATTTTATTTTGATTTACTATTAAATTTATTTGTCATTATGAATTTTATTGTTATTTTTAACCCTGGAACGTCATCGTTCGTCGTTTCGACGACGGTTGTTTGCATTTTAATGTTTTTATCTTTTATCTTTGTTGATTTATGATGATTTTGTGCAAAGTTTCAGTTGATGATATGCTCTTCCTGTGTGCAGTGGGTCGGCTTCATACCCCAGAAGGAAAATGAGAAATGCATGTTTTTTTTCATTGATGAGTTCTTCATTGAAAATAATATAGAAGAAAGCATGCATACCAAGGTAAGTGAAGAGGTAATGTATACGCTAATCATTCTGCTCTTCTTGTGCTACTATTCTGTTGAATTTTGAAGTTTTGTGCATATTCGTAGCCTTGAATTTCTAACTGTTTAACGCGAAGAACACGTGTTCTTGTTTCTTATGAAGTTGAACAATATTTGTAGCGATTTTCAGTATTACATTTGAGTTCAGCCTAACAAGTGCGTGCGTTATTATAGTTGTTATCGGTTATAAGAAATTACATAATACATAAAATACGCTGCATAAAGTACGCTGCGTGTAAGTGTTTGTTTTTCAAATACGCTTAGTCGAAACGACGAATGATGATGTTTGTGACAGTTTTTAGTTTTGAAGTAAGTATAAAAAAATTGTTCAATTGGATCTATTTAGGTTTTTGCAGTTAAAATTGTAGCACAAAAGAAGTACATTGTTTCCGCCAAATTAAAAAATTAAACTAAATATTTTTAAAAACAAAAGATGAGTGCCACAAAAAAGTTAATCGACGAGGAAATTGAAAAATTTCTTGCTATATCGGATGACGATTAATAAGACGAGTAATGACGATCTGATAAGAATAACGAAGTTGAAAATTGTTCGTAAACATTCGTTTAATTCTCTCACAGTTTAGTTTTCTGAAGGTTTCACTTCTACCGTGCGGGGCGCCACACACATATTTTTTTTTTCTGATAGTACTTACGACATCTTTCAGCATTGGTTGGCGGCATACTTTAAAATGTTTTATTAATAAAATTAAACGACGAAATTATGCTTTTATTATCTTGCAAACTACGAAAACAATTGACAGGAGTTGGGAGACTACGAAGCAACGCACAAAGAGGAGACTCGCTAAATGTGTTTGCAGCGCCTTTTAAGTTTTGGACTCAAAATTTGTCCGACAGTTCAATAGCTACTGCAACGTTACAAATGCTGGTTTGTGTACATAGCTAAGCGTGGTTTGCTTATCGTATAGGCTTAGCACTTTTTGGTTTGGTACCAATTGGTTTGTGTACACAAACAACATTCAAACGCATTTTAAACGTTGCAGTAGCTATTGATCTGTAAAATTAAGTGCCACTGGGATAATTTTAGTGTTCACTCTTAGTACTCTTGTTAAAATTTCCTTTTTCGTTAGTTTTTTTCGTTTCATCGAGTTTCAAATCACAACGGGGCTAAAGAAGTTGCACTTCAATTAGAGATTTGCCTTATTATATTTTGCCATTTTGTGACTTTATTAAGGAAATGACAAAATCCAAACTTAGATATTAGTTTTATTCGCCGTTTAACTGATATTTTGGCATATATTTTATCTTTCTACGATGAATATTAAAGGCTGTATGTATACCCCAAAGTGTTGACAAAAACGCTACATGCACTTAAAAAGGTTTGTGAAAACGACCCGTACAAACAGCGCTGTAAGACGTAATTCTACGCCAAAAGTTCCAATGATTGAAGTAGTTTCGCAGGTAATCCATGTGGAACGTCATGACCTTAGAAGCAGCAATTATTGCCCAAGCAGTCTGATGCATCAAAAATATAAGTCATTATTTGTCCTTTGTTAGTAGATTTTTTATATTTCAAAAGTTTTTTAGAAAAATATTGCGTTCTAGTCGCAATTCATACTGAAAAGTTGATTTTAATTTTATTTTTTTTTTTGGAAAATTGTTCATTTCATACTTACCAACCTTGGGAACACTGAGAATATCAATGAATATATCCTGCATATAAAGGATTTACTTCAAGTAAATTACATTTCAAAAACTTGAATTCCATTAAAAACCAGATTTTGAAAAATACCTTCTGTTGGCTTTTCAAAAAGTTTCCTAAAATATTTTTATACCCCTTTCTATGGCACCATTTTAAAATTTGGCATTTGGCACCATTTTAAAAATTCTTAAAATGATTTTTATGAGAACATTTATAAGGTCTGTTAAGGTTCCTTGAAATTAAAATGAATTAAAATCATACAAAAGTGTAACCTTTTAAAACCATAAAATTTTCCAAAAAATTTCTTAAAAAAACTTTAAGTGCCAATTTTAAAATTTCATCAATTATTGTTTTTAACCCATACATATCTTCCTGGATTACGTGAAAATAAACATTTAATTTTAAAGCACTCTTACAGTTTCTAAATTTCAAGCTAAGCCTTAATTGTTCAAAAAACCTTCCCTTTTTCTTTTTATTATCTATCATTTCATTAACTAGATCAAGACTAAGTAGATTGATTGATTGATTGATTACCTGTAGCAACTAAAAGCTTTGGGTCTGGCAATAAAATGCCAGACATAATCCACAAATACTACGCATTCACTCATTGACATCGTCCTATACATATTGAAAAACATATATTAACCCGCCTTAAAGTATGCAATAATATCATTATTGTTTTCTATTTTGCAGAAATTTCTTTGTTCAATTGTGTCAAGTTTTAGTGCTCTTGAATATGTTTATCAAAAATCCTTAAAATCCCTTTCATCATCATTTATTTAAATTGAGTGGCTCATAAAATGACGTCGCAGAAAAATTGCCAGCATTTCTTGTATTTGCTACAAATTCTTATTTACTTACTTGCTGCTGCATGCACTGACGCTATTTTCTTGGCAATTTCTTCTTCTTCATCACTGTGTGTGTGTGTAGCTTGACTTATATATTTAGATATTTTTTAATAATGTATCCAGAAATTCTCATTTCAACTGGCTTTGAACGCCCTCACATCCGCCCACAGCAAATATTATTTCCACTTCCGCACACCATTATTTACTTTGACCAAAGCTACGTTTTCATATACATACTACGGGAGTTCCCAGCAAATCACCCTTCAATTTCTCAGTCCCCAGTTCCAAGCACATAAATATAGATATCTGCGCTATATTTAGCAATATGATCAACAACAACAGCAACAACAAAAGTGAACCCTTAAAACTTCCTTTTTTCCAATACTAAAACAGCAACAGCAACAACAACAACAACATCAAAATTGGAGCAAAACAACACTTAAGCTACAACAAAAACACTTTGACCTACTTATTTTTGGAGAGAATTGAAAAAAAAAACTGAAAATGTTATTCACAGCAACATTAAATGTGCTGGAAAAATAAGGGAAAATCTTGGAGCAGCGCAGGTCTGCAACATAACTTCAGCAACAAAAAACATAACAACAGCAATAATTATGTCTACAACAACAAGAACAACAACAACAGAAAACTAAACCAACAACTTCAGCCCCATTATCGCACACAGCAGGCTGTCGAAGTTACGTCTGCAGATGTACGCCTGCCACCCACTTCAAACCGCCTACCTCCTGCCGCATTTGCTCTAATGGCACTAAACTTTGCTGGCTCCACTCACTTCGGGTTCACTTTTACGCGCTGCGTTTTTCACTCCAGTTCATATGATTTCATGTTGCATGTTTTTTTTTCTCTTATAAAAAGGGAGTAAGACCCAAAAAACAAAAAAAAAAAAAATAACCCGATAAGCGTTGCTTACCAACTAGTCGTGGCAACCCTTGCGGCTTTGGTATTACGTCGCATATCTTGTTTTTATCCTCACTATCTGCAAGCGGGCTGCAGAAACTTTCAGCAACTGGCTTATCGCTATCATCAGCAAATGAAAGTGAGACAGTGTAGCAAGTCTCGATTTTGGAGGGTAAAATTGTGTTAAAAAGGTATCAGATATAAGATATAAGATATAAGATATAAGATATAAGATATAAGATATAAGATATAAGATATAAGATATAAGATATAAGATATAAGATATAAGATATAAGATATAAGATATAAGATATAAGATATAAGATATAAGATATAAGATATAAGATATAAGATATAAGATATAAGATATAAGATATAAGATATAAGATATAAGATATAAGATATAAGATATAAGATATAAGATATAAGATATAAGATATAAGATATAAGATATAAGATATAAGATATAAGATATAAGATATAAGATATAAGATATAAGATATAAGATATAAGATATAAGATATAAGATATAAGATATAAGATATAAGATATAAGATATAAGATATAAGATATAAGATATAAGATATAAGATATAAGATATAAGATATAAGATATAAGATATAAGATATAAGATATAAGATATAAGATATAAGATATAAGATATAAGATATAAGATATAAGATATAAGATATAAGATATAAGATATAAGATATAAGATATAAGATATAAGATATAAGATATAAGATATAAGATATAAGATATAAGATATAAGATATAAGATATAAGATATAAGATATAAGATATAAGATATAAGATATAAGATATAAGATATAAGATATAAGAGATAAGATATAAGATATAAGATATAAGATATAAGATATAAGATATAAGATATAAGATATAAGATATAAGATATAAGATATAAGATATAAGATATAAGATATAAGATATAAGATATAAGATATAAGATATAAGATATAAGATATAAGATATAAGATATAAGATATAAGATATAAGATATAAGATATAAGATATAAGATATAAGATATAAGATATAAGATATAAGATATAAGATATAAGATATAAGATATAAGATATAAGATATAAGATATAAGATATAAGATATAAGATATAAGATATAAGATATAAGATATAAGATATAAGATATAAGATATAAGATATAAGATATAAGATATAAGATATAAGATATAAGATATAAGATATAAGATATAAGATATAAGATATAAGATATAAGATATAAGATATAAGATATAAGATATAAGATATAAGATATAAGATATAAGATATAAGATATAAGATATAAGATATAAGATATAAGATATAAGATATAAGATATAAGAGATAAGATATAAGATATAAGATATAAGATATAAGATATAAGATATAAGATATAAGATATAAGATATAAGATATAAGATATAAGATATAAGATATAAGATATAAGATATAAGATATAAGATATAAGATATAAGATATAAGATATAAGATATAAGATATAAGATATAAGATATAAGATATAAGATATAAGATATAAGATATAAGATATAAGATATAAGATATAAGATATAAGATATAAGATATAAGATATAAGATATAAGATATAAGATATAAGATATAAGATATAAGATATAAGATATAAGATATAAGATATAAGATATAAGATATAAGATATAAGATATAAGATATAAGATATAAGATATAAGATATAAGATATAAGATATAAGATATAAGATATAAGATATAAGATATAAGATATAAGATATAAGATATAAGATATAAGATATAAGATATAAGATATAAGATATAAGATATAAGATATAAGATATAAGATATAAGATATAAGATATAAGATATAAGATATAAGATATAAGATATAAGATATAAGATATAAGATATAAGATATAAGATATAAGATATAAGATATAAGATATAAGATATAAGATATAAGATATAAGATATAAGATATAAGATATAAGATATAAGATATAAGATATAAGATATAAGATATAAGATATAAGATATAAGATATAAGATATAAGATATAAGATATAAGATATAAGATATAAGATATAAGATATAAGATATAAGATATAAGATATAAGATATAAGATATAAGATATAAGAGATAAGATATAAGATATAAGATATAAGATATAAGATATAAGATATAAGATATAAGATATAAGATATAAGATATAAGATATAAGATATAAGATATAAGATATAAGATATAAGATATAAGATATAAGATATAAGATATAAGATATAAGATATAAGATATAAGATATAAGATATAAGATATAAGATATAAGATATAAGATATAAGATATAAGATATAAGATATAAGATATAAGATATAAGATATAAGATATAAGATATAAGATATAAGATATAAGATATAAGATATAAGATATAAGATATAAGATATAAGATATAAGATATAAGATATAAGATATAAGATATAAGATATAAGATATAAGATATAAGATATAAGATATAAGATATAAGATATAAGATATAAGATATAAGATATAAGATATAAGATATAAGATATAAGATATAAGATATAAGATATAAGATATAAGATATAAGATATAAGATATAAGATATAAGATATAAGATATAAGATATAAGATATAAGAGATAAGATATAAGATATAAGATATAAGATATAAGATATAAGATATAAGATATAAGATATAAGATATAAGATATAAGATATAAGATATAAGATATAAGATATAAGATATAAGATATAAGATATAAGATATAAGATATAAGATATAAGATATAAGATATAAGATATAAGATATAAGATATAAGATATAAGATATAAGATATAAGATATAAGATATAAGATATAAGATATAAGATATAAGATATAAGATATAAGATATAAGATATAAGATATAAGATATAAGATATAAGATATAAGATATAAGATATAAGATATAAGATATAAGATATAAGATATAAGATATAAGATATAAGATATAAGATATAAGATATAAGATATAAGATATAAGATATAAGATATAAGATATAAGATATAAGATATAAGATATAAGATATAAGATATAAGATATAAGATATAAGATATAAGATATAAGATATAAGATATAAGATATAAGATATAAGAGATAAGATATAAGATATAAGATATAAGATATAAGATATAAGATATAAGATATAAGATATAAGATATAAGATATAAGATATAAGATATAAGATATAAGATATAAGATATAAGATATAAGATATAAGATATAAGATATAAGATATAAGATATAAGATATAAGATATAAGATATAAGATATAAGATATAAGATATAAGATATAAGATATAAGATATAAGATATAAGATATAAGATATAAGATATAAGATATAAGATATAAGATATAAGATATAAGATATAAGATATAAGATATAAGATATAAGATATAAGATATAAGATATAAGATATAAGATATAAGATATAAGATATAAGATATAAGATATAAGATATAAGATATAAGATATAAGATATAAGATATAAGATATAAGATATAAGATATAAGATATAAGATATAAGATATAAGATATAAGATATAAGATATAAGATATAAGATATAAGATATAAGATATAAGATATAAGATATAAGATATAAGACATAAGATATAAGATATAAGATATAAGATATAAGAGATAAGATATAAGATATAAGATATAAGATATAAGATATAAGATATAAGATATAAGATATAAGATATAAGATATAAGATATAAGATATAAGATATAAGATATAAGATATAAGATATAAGATATAAGATATAAGATATAAGATATAAGATATAAGATATAAGATATAAGATATAAGATATAAGATATAAGATATAAGATATAAGATATAAGATATAAGATATAAGATATAAGATATAAGATATAAGATATAAGATATAAGATATAAGATATAAGATATAAGATATAAGATATAAGATATAAGATATAAGATATAAGACATAAGATATAAGATATAAGATATAAGAGATAAGATATAAGATATAAGATATAAGATATAAGATATAAGATATAAGATATAAGATATAAGATATAAGATATAAGATATAAGATATAAGATATAAGATATAAGATATAAGATATAAGATATAAGATATAAGATATAAGATATAAGATATAAGATATAAGATATAAGATATAAGATATAAGATATAAGATATAAGATATAAGATATAAGATATAAGATATAAGATATAAGATATAAGATATAAGATATAAGATATAAGATATAAGATATAAGATATAAGATATAAGATATAAGATATAAGATATAAGATATAAGATATAAGATATAAGATATAAGATATAAGATATAAGATATAAGATATAAGATATAAGATATAAGATATAAGATATAAGATATAAGATATAAGATATAAGATATAAGATATAAGATATAAGATATAAGATATAAGATATAAGATATAAGATATAAGATATAAGATATAAGATATAAGATATAAGATATAAGATATAAGATATAAGATATAAGATATAAGATATAAGATATAAGATATAAGATATAAGATATAAGATATAAGATATAAGATATAAGATATAAGATATAAGATATAAGATATAAGATATAAGATATAAGATATAAGATATAAGATATAAGATATAAGCAGGGACCGTAAATAACAGTTATGGTCTCATTTTTTAACGGAAAACCACAAGTAGTTGGAACAGTCGGAGGACATTTTGGATGACACCATTATGATCCCCCGACATCCCCTTGTTAGTCCTGGGTTGTGTTTTAAATTTCGACTTTAAAAGTAAAAGTTTGAAAATACCAGTTAAATTTTGAACTTTTATTTTTTCGCACAAAAAATATCAGTTATTTTTTGTGGGATATTTTTTTCCACAAAATATCCCACAAATCACTGTATCTACAAAACCATTCATGCTATGGTCATGAAATTTGACTGGTGAAAATAAGAACGCAAGATCTACCATATGACAAAAAATGGGCGGGACACGCCCCTTTTTTACATTCTATGATTTCATCTATAAGTCGGATAGAAACGCTGCACTTGCTGATTTAACAATGGAATTTAATGATTTACTGAGAGTTCCCTTAAAAAAACAAGCATGTGCTCAATTCATTCATATAGATACAGTTAGAACTAAATCTTTTCTTCAATGCACAAAACTAACGTTGTATTAAAAAAAAAAAAACAAGCACGTGGTCAATCATTCATATGGACAAATGATGCGATGAGAACAAGAGTGGTCTAACCCACCAACATATCTAATGGAATCATATTAAGATTTTCATTTGAATTTCTTTTATTTTTTTTGTTTATTCACAATATTATTCGCCTCTTCTAAATTTGCTTTTATATTTTTATTTATTATAACAAAATGTCAATATTTGAATTAGCAGCAGCAGTTGCGACGCTAGATCTGCATTTATTTTAATTTTCATATTTTTGTGGGTTAGGCCACACTCTTGCTCTCATCGCCTCAAATATCTCCGGCTATGCGACAGACTTGCCATGTTTTTATCTTTCAAATTTTATGACCCTATAATAAGCAGTTTCTTAGATATAGCGATTTGTGGGATATTTTGTGGGAAAAAATATCCCACATATAATAACAGTTATTTTTTGTGCGAATAAATAGAAGTTAAAAAATTCTGGTTAATTCTTGTTCAATATAATAAAACACAAAAAATAACTAAAACTTTCAACTTTTTTAGAAAAATGGTTTAACGGTTACGGTCCCTGGATATAAGATATAAGATATAAGATATAAGATATAAGATATAAGATATAAGATATAAGATATAAGATATAAGATATAAGATATAAGATATAAGATATAAGATATAAGATATAAGATATAAGATATAAGATATAAGATATAAGATATAAGATATAAGATATAAGATATAAGATATAAGATATAAGATATAAGATATAAGATATAAGATATGAGATATAAGATATAAGATATAAGATATAAGATATAAGATATAAGATATAAGATATAAGATATAAGATATAAGATATAAGATATAAGATATAAGATATAAGATATAAGATATAAGATATAAGATATAAGATATAAGATATAAGATATAAGATATAAGATATAAGATATAAGATATAAGATATAAGATATAAGATATAAGATATAAGATATAAGATATAAGATATAAGATATAAGATATAAGATATAAGATATAAGATATAAGATATAAGATATAAGATATAAGATATAAGATATAAGATATAAGATATAAGATATAAGATATAAGATATAAGATATAAGATATAAGATACAAGATACAAGATATAAGATATAAGATATAAGATATAAGATATAAGATATAAGATATAAGATATAAGATATAAGATATAAGATACAAGATACAAGATATAAGATATAAAATATATGAATCGAAATTTAGGCCCACAGTAACAGTGGCAATTTTATCAAAACTAATAATTGATACTCCGAAAACAACCCTCAAACCCATGCGTCCTTGCTGCGTCATTGTGGCGATACTGCGTTTTTTTTTTGTTGCTTTTGCTACTTTGGCATTTTTTTTCATGAAGTCACACATTCAGACGCGTGATTTGCACGATTCATGCTTCTGCCGACATTATTCCTACAAAAAAAGGAGCCCGTATTAGGACAACATAAAGTTTCTCTTCTGGAACTGCACACGCCATATCCTGGAGTTAGAGAAGAAATTTCAAGAAATCGTGGAAGCGAATGATTTACCCACATGAATGCTTCGCAGCTCTAGGCAGTTATTAGAACGCAGTACCACATACCGTGCAGAGACAAAGACAGTGTGGAGAGGGGAAAATTCATCTGGGTTGAGTAAAACAGCATAAAAAACAAGGGTTCCTAGGGAAATCGATGCGTTGCGATGCGATGACTTCGTTGACATTTGAAGCCGCGTCAAAGTCAAGTCAATCCGGAAATGCGTGGAAATTGCGTAGTTTATACCTTGCATCACTTTGTCTTACATCTGTTTGGATGGATGGGCAATTTAGTGCGAATCGTTCTGGAGCCGATGTAAATTCGAGGGGAGGCTGATGTAGTTGTGGAGTGAGCTGTGTGCAGCTGTGACGCAGTAATTTTAAGAACTAGAAATAAATTAAAAATTTTAGGATTATTTTATAAACTGTTTGTTTCGGGCTGAGAACCCGTTATTTTTATAAAGGTTGTCTGTGATACAATATCTGAGAAAATATTGACTGGTAAGGTTGCCCGTTAATATTTACAGTTATAAGTTTGTTCGATTGTAACTTGTTCGATTTTACCTCTCTAGAGGTATATTCAAACTATAGATATTCTTCCAGTGGCACAGAAGGTTTTTGGATTTTCAAAAACCAAATTTTTATACGTGAACCATTGGTTTAACCACAGAATTAGTGGGGACTAAATAGTTGTTGGTATTCTGCTTTTTAGCAAGCAAACAGTTCTTCCACTGCTTTTAAGTAGTTCAATAAAAAAATATTTTTGTTAAAAAATTAAAATTCCTGTTATTTTCGGGACGCTTTCCAGATAGCACAAAGGACGACTCAAATCTTCAACTATAATGATGACAAACTTGTGTTCAACCAAAAAACGGAGCATTTCAATCATTTACAGAGTTTAAGGCCTTTTATGTCAAGGATTATTATTTGGAGGTCCTTGAAACTTATTCCCTAGTAATAAGAGTTAGCAAACTTATAAAAAAAATACTAGTAATAAGAGTTAGCCTTGTGAGGCTCTTATCTCCAGAGACGTAAGTACAATGACTCTAACTAACCCAGATCCACACATGCCCTCCAGACAAAATCCTATTTAATGCTTCAGAAGAACTTGAGTTTCTGAGGTGCCACTGTTCCTTATAATTAGAAACTTATCCTTAGGGAACTTAACTTTAGAAACTTTAAACTCAATCGGGGAAAATTTGAGTTGTCTATCATTGTCAATAGCCTAATTACTAAAAATACCCATTTATAAATGTGTATAAACGAATATCACATTTTTATTGCGTGTATCCAGGGCATATTATTTGCATTTAAATGTTCTATAAAATCCTGACTTCTGTAGAAATGACTGTTAAGACATTTGGAATATAGAAACCATAAAACGCCTACCCTGTAAATGTATTCGACTACAACTATCTCGACTTCGTCAAATATCACTTTACAGAAAATTATCATCATTTCATAGATGTACCAAGGAATTATGGAATAGTAAATATTTCTTTCTAGGCTTCAATGGTTCAACCAATCTTGATCATTAAATAAATGCCGTGATCGTAATATTTCCTGTAAATCCTCGAATAGGGAGAACTACATGATACTCGTGCAATAGAACTGCGTTACTCTCAACCGACGCGTTGTGGTTTTGGTTCTGGTTACAAGTATGGTAATAGTTATGACTGTGGTTATGATTTTGGCTATGGTTATGGTTATGGTTATGGTTATGGTTATGATTATGGTTATGGCTATGGTTATGGTTATGGTTATGGTTATGGTAATGGTTAATGTTATGGTTATGGTTGTGGTTATGGTTATGGCTATGTTTATGGTTATGGTTATGGTTATGATTTTGGCTATGGATATGGTTATGGTTATGGTTATGGTTATGATTATGGTTATGGCTATGGTTATGGTTATGGTTATGGTTATGGTTATGGTTATGATTATGGTTATGGCTATGGTTATGGTTATGTTTATGGCTATGGTTATGGTTATGGTTATGGTTATGGCTATGTTTATGTTTATGGTTATGGTTATGATTTTGGCTATGGTTATGGTTATGGTTATGGTTATGGTTATGATTATGGTTATGGCTATGGTTATGGTTATGGTTATGGTTATGGTTATGGTTATGGTTAATGTTATGGTTATGGTTGTGGTTATGGTTATAGTTATGGTTATGGTTTTGGTTTTGGTTTTGGTTATGGTTATGATTATGGTTATGGTTATGTTTGTGATTATGGTTATGGTAATGGTTATGATTGTGGTTATGATTATGTTTATGTTATGGTTATGGTTATGGTTATGGTTATGGTTATGGTTATGGTTATGGTTATGTTTATGGTAATGGTTATGGTTATGGTTATGGTTATGATTATGGTTAAAGTTAGGGTTATGGTTATGGTTATGGTCATGGTTATGGTTATGGTTATGGTTATGGTTATGGTTATGGTTATGGTTATGGTTATGGTTATGGTTATGGTTATGGTTATGGTTATGGTTATGGTTATGGTTATGGTTATGGTTATGGTTATGGTTATGGTTATAGTTATGGTTATGGTTATGTTTATGGTAATGGTTATGGTTATGGTTATGGTTACGGTTATGGTTATGGTTATGGTTATGGTTATGGTTATAGTTATGTTTATGGTAATGGTTATGGTTATGGTTATGGTTATGGTTATGGTTATATTTATAGTTATGGTTATGGTTATGGTTATGGTTATGGTTATGGTTATGGTTATGGTTATGATTATGGTTATGGTTATGGTTATGGTTTTGGTTATGGTTATGGTTATATTTATGGTAATGGTTATGGTAATGGTTATGGTTATGGTTATGGTTATGGTTATGGTTATAGTTATGGTTATGGTTATGGTTATGGTTATGGTTATGTTTATGGTTATATTTATGGTTATGGTTATGGTTATGGTTATGGTTATGGTTATGGTTATAGTTATGGTTATGGTTATGTTTATGGTAATGGTTATGGTTATGGTTATGGTTACGGTTATGGTTATGGTTATGGTTATGGTTATAGTTATGTTTATGGTAATGGTTATGGTTATGGTTATGGTTATGGTTATGGTTATGGTTATGGTTATAGTTATGGTTATGGTTATGTTTATGGTAATGGTTATGGTTATGGTTATGGTTACGGTTATGGTTATGGTTATGGTTATGGTTATAGTTATGTTTATGGTAATGGTTATGGTTATGGTTATGGTTATGGTTATATTTATAGTTATGGTTATGGTTATGGTTATGGTTATGGTTATGGTTATGGTTATGGTTATGATTATGGTTATGGTTATGGTTATGGTTTTGGTTATGGTTATGGTTATATTTATGGTAATGGTTATGGTAATGGTTATGGTTATGGTTATGGTTATGGTTATGGTTATAGTTATGGTTATGGTTATGGTTATGGTTATGGCTATAGTTATGGTTATGGTTATGTTTATGGTAATGGTTATGGTTATGGTTATGGTTATGTTTATGGTAATGGTTATGGTTATGGTTATGGTTACGGTTATGGTTATGGTTATGGCTATGGTTATGGTTATGTTTATGGTAATGGTTATGGTTATGGTTATGGTTATGGTTATGGTTGTGGTTATAGTTATGGTAATGGTTATGGTTATGGTTATGGTTATGGTTATGGTTATGGTTATGGTTATGGTTATGATTATGGTTATGGTTATGGTTATGGTTATGGTTATGGTTATGGTTATGGTTATGTTTCTAAGTTTAGGATAGTTTACCAAAAATTCTTTTAACCACTAGAATGGATTGGATAACTTTCATTTTCTTGTTTTCTATGTGCCACCTACAACTAATGCTTTTTTGCTAACCGGAGTGCTTAGAATTTTTTGGTATAACCTTTACAAGCATACTTTATGGAACTGTCAGGAAGTTTTCATCATCATAAGAGCAATAATTCCAAGTCTTGTACTCATTTTTAACCGTTATAAATGACTACTATGTGTTTTATTCTTCATAATTATCAATTGGGCTGTATCTATGACTCTTTAGATGTCATTAATAATGGTTTTGCATATTTTATAAAGCGTAACGTCTTAATTTTCTGAACCTACTACTCTTCAGGTTAATGATAACGGCAATTATTATCAAGCTGATTACGGTTTATTTTGCTTTATTGTTGAAGAACCGCTTGTGAAAACGAAAGTATTCGCAATGCAACAGACCAGATACAACTGACCATAACAAAAAATATCTCGCTTTACATAGAAAAACCATTGCGCTTGCGCAGCGGCACCAGGCATGAGCTAAGAAAACTTGCTCCGCCAAGATCCTGAGCCAAGTTGAACACAACCAAATAAACACCAAATAACGGCAATAGCAGCACTTTATCGTTGTCTTCGTTGTTGTTGTTGTTGTAATTGCTATGATGATATTTAGCGGCATGCTTGGTGGTTCGCTTGGTCGCACCCCAAATCTAACCAAATATGTTTGTCGAACAGTAGCTTTTGGTGCAACGACATAAACAGCGTTTGGTTCATATTGTCTATTGTTTTTTCTTCTTGCTTTACTTCTCTCTCATTCAAAGCCAACAAATCAAAGCAAATCATGGATTCCAGTACTTTCTGTATAAGACGGACTTGAACTGGTTTTTCTTGAGCACCCGGTCGGTCTTCTCCACTTTGTTCGCTTCAAGATAACTTGTACTTGTAGCCTTTACTGCTGCGCAGTTTCCAATCGTATCACCGATCAAAGCCAATCCGATCGAAAAGCTGTACAACCACTTGATCTCTGACTTTTCTCGATCAACTCTACAACGTCATCAAGTATCGCTGACGTTCAAGTTGGCGTTGCCTCGACGCTGCCGCAAACGTCTGCGACCCCTTATTTTACTCACAACAGCTGTGCGCAAGCGTGCGCGACTCGCTTTTAAGTAACTTGATTGGAGATTCGACTAAACAGCGACTGACTTGAGAGTTGTTGTAGTTTACTTCAGGTTTCGTCTGTCCTTCGTTCGACAAGTTGCTGCTGATTTCGTTTTTCCCAACAACGTAGTCTTCGTGCTGGTTGATCTCAACTCAGCTGTTTGCTGCGCAGCTCTATGGCTCATCACTCAACATGCGTTGGAAACGTAAACACAACGACGTTAGGCAATCTTATTGCGTTGACGTTGTACGTGTATGAGATCTTGTTAGACGTGTCGATAAAGTTATTCTTCTAACCGTAAATATTGTTCGTTGCATTCGAAATCCATGGCCAGAACGGGTTCGGTCAAAATTTAGTTAAACTGTTTTAAGTTAGTTTCAAATTTTCGTATGTACGTATTAACCTAGTTTTTTGTTTTTCTTTTCTTTTGTCATTTTCAAGTTTTTTTACTAATTTTTGTTTTTTTCTGCTTTAAAATGTTTTTGAGCACCGTTATGATTTCAATTTTGTTGGTTCATTACAAATGCCATGATTGAAGTTAAAGGAACTTTCATCTGGGGAATTATAACTTAAAATTGAATACAGCAATTTCGGAAGTAGGGTAGATGGGGTACAGTTGAAACATTTTAGCTTTTATCGTCCATTGCATCGGAATTAGTTAAGCGAGCGATGATGGAAATATATAAAATAAATGACCATATATCTGTCTTCTAATGGGCAATATTTGAGATGACTGTATTGTATTGTATATGCAAGATCAAATTTAAAAAAAAATTAATTTGTTTCAACCATCCTCATGTCAGGGTCGGTTGAAACAATGCCTGGCGTCAGTTGAAACACATGCAAATTATACAAAATATAATAAATTAATATATTTTATTCATCGTCTAATAATATTTTTTAATTAATATTCAGGTCTTTCACGAGACGAATAATCTTACATTATTTTTATTCAGCCTTCAAGGTTTATATTAAGTATAACTTTAATTATATAATAATCAGATGTTGGTGACGATTATTATTATTTTTTTTTAGTGTTTGTGTTATACTTCCTTATAACTCATTATATATCTCAAAATTCAAAAGTATTTATTATAACGTCGATTTTTTTTTCAATTGTTTCAACTGTTTCAACTGTTCCCAACCACCAACTAGGTATAAACCAGTTCACAGTAAAAATAATAATAATAATGAATTAAAACTAATCATACAGCCATATTCTACAAACTTCAATCTCTCGCTTCGTTCTTCACTTGTACCCCACACCTCATCACGCACGGTGGCAAGATATTCGCTTTGTTTCAACCGTCCACTGTTTCAACAGTACCCAGTCTATCCAGTCTAAACATGGTTACAAGTTTTCGCCCAAAATATTTATGAGCTTTTCCTTCAAGCTACTTTCTCTCTCGGATTCGCTATCACAGATTCATTTCTTTCGAAAAAAAATTAATCGTATTAAAAAATAAAACTGACAAATAAAGAAATTAATCTCAGGAGCCATACCTTCCAGCAGCTAACCAATATTTTTTCTTTTTTGTGATAACATTTTTTTCTTGTTTAAACTAGTCTATGATATGAATGCCAAACTAGCTCATTTTCTTGAATCGACATGAGATTTCGAACTCGTTTTGAATTCAAGAACGATTCCCAAAAATGGTAGTGTACCAAAGAAGGGTACCAAAGAATTAATTTATGTCTAAAATCATAAAATTTTTAAAAAAAATTTAATCCAACGAAAAGGTGCTCTTTTGCTGCTAGCTATGTCATGGAAACACTTGAAGGTTTTTTGAAAAAGGTTTCAAGATATCTTTAACCTTTTCCTCATTATTATCCGTATAATTTTCCCTGTCCCTAAACTTGTCCTAACATTTTTCTTGATCTTACATTAGTTTTAATACTTGCCCTACTGCTTGTCCTAAGCCGTGTCGAATTGTTTGTTTTAATTCATGTCGAAAGTCTTGTTCTAATTCTTATCCCATTTCATGATCCAAAACTTGTCCCAATCTTTATATTAATTTTTGTTTTAAGCGTTATTTAAATTCTTGTCCCAATCCTTGTTCTAATTCTATTCTTTATTCTCCCAATCCTGGCTCAAACTATTTTCCTAATCCTTGTCCGAAACCTTGTTGTAATCCTTGTCCTCATCCTTGTTGTAGTCCATGATCAAAACTTTGTCCTTTGTCCCAATCTTTGTCCTAATCTTGTCTTGTTCTTCATTGTAATCCTTTACGAAATCCTAACTTTTATTTTCTATTTTTTCTCCTTTTTGGTTTGCTTTTTCCATTGCTTTTACTTTGCTTTTACTCTACTTAGATTTGATTTTGATTTTGATTTTGATATTGATTTTGATTTTGATTTTTTTGCTTTTGATTTTGATTTTGATTTTGATTTTGATTTTGATTTTGAGTTTGAGTTTTGATTTTGATTTTGATTTTGATTTTGAGTTTGATTTTGATTTTGATTTTGATTTTATTTTGAGTTTGAATTTGAGTTTTGATTTTGATTTTGATTTTAATTTTGAATTTGATTTTAATATTGATTTTGATTTTGATTTTGATTTTGATTTTGATTTTGATTTTGATTTTGATTTTGATTTTGATTTTGATTTTGATTTTGATTTTGATTTTGATTTTGATTTTGATTTTGATTTTGATTTTGATTTTGATTTTGATTTTGATTTTGATGTTGATATTGATTTTGATTTTGATTTTGATTTCGATTTTGATTTTGATTTTGATTTTAACTTTGATTTTGATTTTTATTTTGATTTTGATTTTGATTTTGATTTTGATTTTGATTTTGATTTTGAATTTGAATTTGATTTTGATTTTGATTTTGATTTTATTTTGAGTTTGAATTTGAGTTTTGATTTTGATTTTGATTTTGATTTTGATTTTGATTTTGATTTTAAGTTTGAGTTTTGATTTTGATTTGGATTTTGATTTTGATTTTGATTTTGATTTTGATTTTGAGTTTGAGTTTTGATTTTGATGTTGATTTTGATTTTGATTTTGATTTTGATTTTGATTTTGATTTTGAGTTTGAATTTGAATTTGATTTTGATTTTGATTTTGATTTTGATTTTGATTTTGAATTTGAATTTGATTTTGATTTTGATTTTGATTTTGATTTTGAGTTTGAGTTTGATTTTGATTTTGATTTTGATTTTGATTTTGACTTTGACTTTGACTTTGACTTTGAGTTTGAGTTTGAGTTTGAGTTTGAGTTTGAGTTTGAGTTTGAATTAGAGTTTGAGTTTGAGTTTGTGTTTGAGTTTGAGTTTGATTTTGAGTTTGAGTTTGAGTTTGAGTTTGAGTTTGATTTTGATTTTGATTTTGATTTTGATTTTGATTTTGATTTTGATTTTGATTTTGATTTTGATTTTGATTTTGATTTTGATTTTGATTTTGATTTTGATTTTGATTTTGATTTTGATTTTGATTTTGATTTTGATTTTGATTTTGATTTTGATTTTGATTTTGATTTTGATTTTGATTTTGATTTTGATTTTGCTTTTGCTTTCGCTTTTGCCATTTGCCTTTTGCTCTTGCTCTTTCTCTTGTTCTTGTTCTTGCTCTTACTCTTACTCTTGCTCTTGCTCTTGCTCTTGCTCTTGCTCTTGCTCTTGCTCTTGCTCTTGCTCTTGCTCTTGCTCTTGCTATTGCTCTTGCTCTTGCTCTTGCTCGTGCTCTTGCTCTTGCTTTTGCTCTTTGATTTGATTTTGATTTCGATTTTGATTTTGCTCTTTGATTTTGATTTTGATTTTGATTTTGATTTTGATTTTGATTTTGATTTTGATTTTGATTTTGATTTTGATTTTGATTTTGCTTTCGCGTTTGCTTTTGCCTTTTGCCTTATGCTCTTGCTCTTGTTCTTGCTCTTACTCTTGCTCTTGCTCTTGCTCTTGCTCTTGCTCTTGCTCTTGCTCTTGCTCTTGCTCTTGCTCTTGCTCTTGCTCTTGCTCTTGTTTTTGCTCTTTGATTTGATTTTGATTTCGATTTTGATTTTTAATTTGATTTTGCTTGTTTTTTGCTTTTGCTTTTGCTATTGCTTTTACTTTTGGTATTGATTTTGATTTTGCTTTTGCTTTTCTTTTGTTTTTGTTTTTACTCTTGCTCTTGCTTGTGCGTTTTGTTTTACTTTACCTCTTGCTTTTGCTGTTCCTTTTTGCTTTTGTAGTCTCAGTGGCGAGGCTTACAAACTGATTTACTTAACGCAAATATTTATTTCATGACCTATTTCACAATTTTAACAAATTTTACTACAATTCATCATTGACAACAAGAATTATCTACACAAAAATTATGGACTTGTTGGAATGTTTGTGTTTGGATGTGACTCTATCTACCACCAAAGCTGGTCAAGGCGGAAAATAAAAATTTATGCTTAACCACAAAAGATTAACAACTTAGAATTGCAGCAGAAACTGTCAGGAATATCAGCAGCTAATGACAGAAAATTATATAAAACGCCCTAAAATGAGCCGCAAACAACACTGAGAGACCATAACAACAACAACAAAAACCACTCAACAAAACAACACCCAGCATAGAAACCACTGCTTATCGGGGAACTTTATCACATAGAAAAAAAAAAAATATATACTTAAAATAAAACATTTGTGGTATCTTCCTGTACGGCGTTGGTTTCACCCATGAGCAGCGTGATGCACGTTTTGAAGCACTCAAGTCACAACAATAAAGAACAACAACAACAAATATAAACCAAATAATAACAAGACGTTGACAAAAATTCAAACATTTTGACTGACATTTCTTGCCATTTGAGATATATGTATGAATTTATCAAGGCTTGTCATAGAGAAGCTTCAACTTAATGCGACTCAGCTGAAGAGTCGAGAAGCTCAAGTGCAGTTAGGCGAGGTACGAGTTGCGTCAACAAGTTTTTCTTCTAGCTGGAGCCGTGAGTGTGTCAAGTGACAGGCGCACAAGTGGTCTGTAGAAGAAGGGTTTCCAAAGACCCAAGCCGACGCGCCACAACCAGTTCACGGTAGAAACAATTTCTTGACATTTCTCGGTACATCCATGGCGTGGCAGCTTGAAAAATGCACTTGGGCTTGGCTTGTTTGTAAGGCTTTTGAGCTGTGAAAATGTGTTTCTAATTCTGCCTAACACGATGTAATTTTGCGCTTGTTAATGTTTTTGTGCGGCATAAAATCTCAGAACGTACGACTCGCACGCAGTTACACACTGCATTACATGACCTTTGTACGCTGTTGTAGTGTAACAAATTAATTTTTTTCCCCTCAGTTTTTCTGATCAGTACGTCTAAAAAATTTTTTGTGTTTCAAAATCAACGAAGCGAAAATTTTAGCCAATGTTTGGGCAACGGTTGTTAATGATCAGTGAAGATGTTGTTGGTTCAGTTGAAGCCACGGTTATGGGTTTGGAAATAATTGAACAAGTTAGCTGAAATAAATAAAAAAAAGAAAACTAAATAAAAACCAAAAAACAAATATCATAAACAAAGCATAAATGCGAGCAAACAAACATAAATATCAAAATAAACAATGTTGTTTAACAATTCAGCGCAATCATCATCGCGCAAGGCGCGCATGCGCACAGCTGTTCAATGTTTATGGCTCATATATATACAAGGCTAGTTTTTTTTTTTTTTTGTAATCTGAGCCGGATGCTTAAAAAAAAAGTTGGGAAAAACTAAAAACACAGTTCCAATTAATTTGTTTTGTTAAACTACGAGGGAAGCATGTCATAATTTATGATACAAACATGAGAAAATAATTTAAATCCATAAAAATAAAAATAAAATTGGATATTTGAATACGAACACTTGAAATTCAATTAAATTTACAAATAAAATTTTATGGCATTGCCATTAAATGCAAGAAACTAACTTCAAAATGTATTATGCTCATTAAAACTTTTTAATAAACTCGATTCTTCAAGCATTCATAAAAAAATTTCTGTTACACTCTACATATCTGCCCCTTCCCATGGAAATTAATAAATGGGCTTACATCTAAAAGTCCACGAGTCATATCATGTCCTGTAATTTTATATTATATCAGATCAGATCATATGATATCACATCATATCATATTAAATATCATATCATGAATCATCATATATACCATATTATATATCATATAATATATATTAAATGATATGATATAATATCGTATTATATATCATGTCATATATTATCATATCATATGATATAATATTGTATCATGTATCATATCATATAATATCATATCATATATCATACCATATACATTAATAACCACATTATATCATATTGTATAATGCCATATGGTGTCATATATCATATCAGATCATATCGAATCATATCATATTATATAGCAAATCATATTATATTTTATGGTATGATGTCATATTTACTATATCATGCCAACCCATGTATTACATCATATCATATTACATAATATCATATCAAAACATAACTATGATACGAAATCACATCATATGATATCTTAACATATGATAGGAAATCATATAATATATTATATCGTATCAAATCATATCATATGGTATCGTATCATATATCATACCATATAAATTGATAACAACATGATTTCATATAGTATCATATCATATATATATTATGTATCAAGTCATATCATATATTATGATATGATGTCATATTTACTATATCATATGAACCCATATCATATTATCATACATCGTATCATAATACATGCTTTCATACAATAATATATGATATGAAATCATATATCATATCATATGATAGGACATTTGATAGGAAATTATATCACATAGTATCTTTTCATATCCTATTATATCATATTACATAACGTAATATCATATCAAATCATATCATATCAAATAAGGTCAAATCATGTAATTCAATAATATCGAATGATTTTAAATCATATCACATGACATCATATCATATCGTATGGTATCATATTATGTACCATATGATAAATAGTTGTTGTTATGTCATATATTATGTCATATTTATCACTTTGAACAAAAAGATCCCGGAATTTATTCAGGAAATTAAAATTACAAGATTATACATCAAAATGGATATTGTCCCCTTCAAAGTACTCCCCATCGACTGCAACGCACTTATGCTAGCGCTTGATCCAATTCTCGAAATATTTTTTTATATTCGGTTTGCGGTATGGCCATCAGAGCCGTCTACGTCTAAGATGAGAGGGTGCTGACACGCATTTCGCGGAGCGTTTTCTTGAGTTGACCGAATAGGAAAAAATCGCAGGGAGCCAATTCAGGTGAATTCGGTGATTGTTGAATGGTTTTCAATTCATTTTTAGCCAAATGTTCACTGATAACGATGGCATTGTGCGAAGGTGCATTATCGTGGTGCAAGATCTACGAGTTGTTTGCTCACAAATCCGGTATTTGTTGGCGAATTGCTTCACGCAAACGTCTCATTACGCCCAAAAATTACTCATTGTTGGCTGTTTGGCCTTTTGGAAGGAATTCATGATACACAACACCCTTATAATCCATGAAAACTGTAAGCATCGCCTTCTTTTTCGACTGAAAACGACGTGGTTTTTTCGGTCGCGACTCATTCGGTGCACTCCATTCACTTGCTTGATGTCTGGATTGCATGTCGTACTCATAAATCCACGTCTCGTCTCCAGTAATGATCTGTTTGATGAATGTTGGGTCGGATTCAGCCTTGGAAATCATGTCTCTTACGACGCCAATGCGGTCCCTTTTTTGCATCAAAATCAGGTCTTTGCAGCGATACGTCTGAAGCCCAAATCATTAACCAAAATGTCTATCCAAAAGCAATGCCCTCTGCCATTTCTCTTATAGTTAATTTTGTGGTCTACGGTCATCCATTCTTTGATTTTGTTGATGTTTTCGTAGGTTTTTGATGTCGATGGCCTGTCACTGCGTTCATCATCGTTCACGGACTCACGACCACTTCTGTAATGTTCGTGCCACTGATAAACGACTGTTTTCTAACATTTGCAATGTTGTCGAGCTATTTAAGTCGTTAAGCTATTTTTTAAACTCAAAATTCGTCAAATTAATAACAATTGTCGTCAGTTTTAAAACATTTTGTTTTCAGTGTACAAAATCGAAAACACGCACAATCGCCGACGTATTCAATATGGCGTCACTTTTACAAATGTCAAGCTAACAAGCTGAAAATTTCATAGAATGACAATGACAGATGTGACCACCTAAAAAAAATGAGAACTCAAATCGGTTGACTGAGAGCGCCACACGGTGGTGATTCCGGGAACTTTTTGATCGAGGTGGTATTATGTCATTTATCATGTATTATATCATAACATATCATACGTTATCATATCAAATCATTTAATATCATATTTTATCATATCCCTCCTCATAACATCACATTCAATTACAATACATCACATCACCTAAAATCACATCAAATATCATATGTTTATTTTGTGATATTATCTTATATTATATCATATCAACCCACATCATATTATATCAAACCATATCACATGATATGATAGCATAACAAATAATATAAATTTAAATCATATCATAACATATCCTATATCACATCAAAACATATCATATAAAATCATATTATATCTTATCAAATCATATCCATATTATATCATGTCACACCACATATTATCATGTCATATCAATGTTTTATTTTATATATTATCATATCTTATCTTATCATATGATATTAAATCATATCTGTTGATAATATGATACATCACATTTCATCACATCACAATACTACTTCATCTATAACTACGTTACTATATCAAATCATATTATATGATATCATATCATATCATATATGATATATCACATCATACATAACTTATATCAGACATCATCATATAATTTCATAACATATCTTATAACCTTTTATTTTAATCTGCACGTAAAGTACACTCACACAAACAGAATTTGTTTTGTTTGTATATTTTGAAAATCTGGAATCGTATAGTGACAGGTAGAATAACAGGCTGACTCATTGCCAAACCGTTCCATTTGAGCAAAATCCCAATGCTATGCATAGCAATGCGATCAGCTGGCTATGGCTGGCTACATAGCGGGACACACGAAGGAAACACACTCGCTGACGTAGCGACAATAACAAAAAGAAAAAAACAAATTATGACGAGATACAAATGTAGCTACAAGTAAGAAAAGGATGGAGCAATAACAAAGTCGTTTGTTGCACTCACGCGCTGTTTCAATTTAGAAAAGAGTAAAATAACTTTGAGCAGAAATATTGCCGTGTGAGTTGAATCATAATTGTTGAGCAAGCGACTAAAAAAGACAAAGAGCGAGAGAGAAAGAGAGAGAGAGAGAGTGAGAAAGAGGGATTAAGAGAGAGATACTTAAAAGTATCTGACGGATACAAAAATTTTCTTTGCTCTCTTCCTGTTCTAATTTTCCATCTGCCTCTCTTCAACATTACATTCTTCATTACATCGATTTTTATTGTTTTTTTTTGCGCCTTGTAACTTTCCACACTCATTCTATTGCGTTTTATGATTTTCCAACGGTGACAAGAAACATAGCAACAAAAGAAAAACATAAAAAAAAAGTAAAAATTCAAAAACAAAACATAACTCTGCTTGTTGTATCTTGTATCTGGGTATCTTCAACGGGTAAACAGAGCATCCATTGTTTCTAATTAGGCTACAGCGTTGGACAGAGACAGTGCTATAGACATAGTGATGAGCTGCAAGCGCTGAATGCTAGTGTGCTCTCAGCTGTTTGACCTAATTTTCCGGCAGCGAGATTCGAGGCTGAGGTTGTTTTGCTCGTTGCTGTTGTTGATGTTGTTGTTTCTATGGCTTGGTATCTATTTTGATTTTTTAATTTGGTTTTATTTTTGCTGTGCTATATGCTGCTTAATGCGAGTATCTCATGGATTGCATTAAGCTGTTGTGTTGGTGTGTGTATGTGGTGTGTTTCGATGTGTTCTTGATAGTAAATTGTAGAAGCAGTGTTTAGCTTGTTGTTGCTTCTGACGACATTTGTTGTTGTTATTTATTTGTCAATGTTTTCGATTAGTTTTTCGCTATGTTTTGTCTTTCTTTTTGAACACAAGGTTGATTAATTGAATTTTAATAAACACTCAGCTGCACAAACAAAAACAAAAACACACTCGCACACCACAGATACACCACAATAACTTCTTTTTATGTATTAGATACGCACTGTTTTTGTTTGTGTTCACTGGCGTCATGAAATTTTTTTATGTCATCATCATTTGGCAATTAATTAAACATAATTATTTTATTGTTAGAACCGAATGAGGCGTTAATTGCTCAAATTTAGACAACTAGCTATTTATATATTGCTATGCTGAACACATTGTCTCTATCCATAATTGATTCGTTTACTTTAAATCAATATCTACTTACTTCGTACTAAGCAATTTTATTGATTGCTACTTTGCATTGGTTTTGTGAAGATTCATGATAGCTGGGGAGATGTATTTTTTTTATCTTACCCGCATCTAACTCGCAGAGTCTATTTTGTTAAGCAAAATGTGGACTTTCTAACAATTTTATGGAGTTGAACTTTGAGATAATTTGCTTTATATAACGTAAATCTTGTTTGAAGATTTACAATTAAAGTAAACAATAAACATCTTATAGATCATTTTAATGTAAATACTTATGACAAAATATGTGTTCGATTGATTTCGATAGCTTCAGATACTTTCGTATTTTAAGAAATGTCTCAAGATTAATACAAGTTCAGAAAAAGGGGGTTTTCATTGATTTTGTTAATCTTATAAGTAGCTTGTTTGAGTGCAGAAATTTCTTGTATTAATTTGTATAACTTCAATTTTTTTTTTGTTGTATGTAAATTTTTCAAAGTTTCTCTTTCGAAGGGCCTTCAAAATAACGACGCAATACATATTTTCAGCCAGCATACTTTTACGCAGTAAACCCAGCATAACTAAAGCGCACGCACCCACCCTAAAACGAAAAAAAACCAGAAAGAAAAATCACCAACATAAAAAAATTTATAATTTTTTTTTTGGAAGCCTACAGAGGTCATTCCAAAGGCAAAAACAACAACAACGACATAAAAAACACAAGATACAACATAAACTTCATTGCGATTTCTGAGTGGAAAAAGAAAAAAAAAAATCGAAAAATCGAATCAACAGAGCAGCAGCTACAAAGAAAACACAAACATAAGATACGCAGCGCAACATAACAAAAAAAAAAAATCCGATGTATGGCAACACTGATACGCTCTAAATGCGGGAAACTCCAATCGGTAGCGAAATAATCTTTTCTTTTGAGTTACAATTCACAGCAACATCTTGACAGAACTAAAGTACCGAGGGAGTGGCAGCAGCATGTAAATCAAAAATTCCAAGAGATAGAGAGAGATAGAGAGAGAAAGAGAGAGAGAGACAGAGAGAGCACAAGAACTCAAAAGTGCGAGCGCTTTTATAGTGGTAAATTTCCTCTACATAACATATGATTGGGCATCAGACACTAAACAGAAAACAGCTGATGGACTGTAAACAGCGCGAGCAACAAAAAGAGCGACAAAATAGCAAAGAAAGAGACAAGCATACATATTCGCATGTGCTTAACTGAGATAGTCTGCACTCAACACAAAGCAAGAGCTTAAAAACACGCACACTCTTCAGCCGTTAACGGTATTGCTGCAGGGTGAGCCTCTGCTTTATGCTAGCTATTCATGTAGCTGTAAACAGCTGTTGATGCAACAATGTTGCTGCTGCTCTTGTCATGCTTTAATGTTTTGATTTTTCATTTTGTTTTGTTTTGTGTTTCCATTACAACTTCCTCTAAATGTTGCTGGTGCGCGTGGCATGTTTCTAGCGTACAACTTTGCCTCACATTGCAGAGCTACAAGTTGAAATGAGGCAAGACAAAAACAAAAAAACACCAAACTCTCACTGCCTGTGCGTGCGTTGGCGACAAGTGTGAGCGCGCCATTTCGATGACGCCACAACAGCTAATTTCTTTTCTCCCTCTCTCCAATAATAATGATGTTGGAATTCTTGTGTTTTTGTCATAAATTATGTTATATTCTGTTGTGTGTAGGCGTTGTTAGAGTGTGTTTTTATGCTTTTATTGCTGTCGTCTTGTGGTAATGTTTGGGGTTTTAAGACAGGTCTTGAAAGACTTTCAATTTCAAGTTCCACACTTTGCAAACTAGGTATGTATAGACATTTTTTTTTGTTGCTATTAAAATTTCAGGCAATAATTGATATATTGCAAATAGAGTAGGGCAAGTGGAGCTTAAATAACCTTTAAATACCCTAACATCGTCTTGGACCCTGCTAATGTTACATTGTTGCATAGGACATAGGATATTACATAGGACATAAAACTTGAAGTACATAGTTTCATTGTGCTATATATATAAAAAAAATTATAAAAAATAATTATTTTAAATGAAGTAATTTAAAAAAGTTCATAAAATGCATGAGAAACATGCTGTGAGGCATTGGTAAAACTACTGTCTAGTTACTACTGAACACATATTCTTTTAAAATAGTTCTCACATGGTTTAATGTAAGTTTGTATGATATAATGCGTAAATGTGCAAATAAGCACGATTAAGCAGATAAGGTAAGGTAAGGTAAGGTAAGGTAAGGTAAGGTAAGGTAAGGTAAGGTGTAAGGTGTAAGGTAAGGTAAGGTAAGGTAAGGTAAGGTAAGGTAAGGTAAGGTAAGGTAAGGTAAGGTAAGGTAAGGTACGATAACGCAAGGTAAGGTAATATAAGTTAGGGTAAGGTAAGGTAAGAGAAGGTAATCTAAGATAAGGTAGGGTAGGGCAAGGTAAGGTAATGTAAGATAAGGTAGGGTAGGGTAAGGTAAGGAAGGTAAGGCAAGGTAAGGTAAGGTAAGGTAATCTAAGCTAAGGTAAGGTAAGGTAAGGTAAGGTAAGGTAAGGTAAGATAAGGTAGGGTAAAGTTAAGTAAGGTAAGGTGAGGTAAAGTAAGGAAAGATGAGGTAAAGTAAGGAAAGGTGAGGTAGGGTAGGATAGGATAGGATAAGGTTAGGTAAGGTAAGGTAAAGAAAGGTAAGGTAGGGTAGGGTAAGGTAAGTTAAGGTAATGTAATGTAAGGTAAGGTAAGGTAAGGTAAGGGTGGGTAAAGTAAAGTAAGGTAAGGTAAAGTAAAGTAAGGAAAGGAAAGGAAAGGAAAGGAAAGGAAAGGAAAGGAAAGGAAAGGAAAGGAAAGGAAAGGAAAGGAAAGGTAAGGTAGGATAGGATAGGATAAAGTAAGGTAAGGTAAGGTAAGGTAAGGAAAGGTAGGGTAAGGTAAGTTAAGGTAATGTAAGGTAATGTAAGGTAAGGTAAGGTAAGGTAAGGTAAGGTAAGGTAGGGTAAAGTAAAGTAAAGTAAGGTAAGGTAAGGTAGGATAGGATAGGATAAAGTAAGGTAAGGTTAGGTAAGGTAAGGTAAGGTACGATAACGTAAGGTAAGGTAAGATAAGTTAGGGTAAGGTAAGGTAAGATAAGGTAAGGTAACGTAAGATAAGGCAGGGTAAGGTAATGTAGGGTAGGATAGGATAAGGTAAGGTAAGGTAAGGTAAGTTAAGGTTAGGTTAGGTAAGGTAAGGTAAGAGAAGGTAAGGTAAGGTATGGTAATCTAAGATAAGGTAGGGTAGGGCAAGGTAAGGTAATGTAAGATAAGGTTAGGTTAGGTAAGGTAAGGTTAGGTTAGGTAAGGTAAGGTAAGGTAAGGTAAGGTAAAGTAAGGTAAGGTAAGGTAAGGTAGGATAGGATAAAGTAAGGTAAGGTTAGGTAAGGTTAGGTAAGGTAAGATAAGGTAAGGTCATCTAAGATAAGGTAGGGTAGGGTAAGGTAAGGTAATGTAAGATAAGGTAGGGTAGGGTAAGGTAAGGTAAGGTAGGGTAAAGTAAAGTAAGGTAAGGTGAGGTAAAGTAAGGAAAGGAAAGGTGAGGTAGGGTAGGATAGGATAGGATAAGGTAAGGTAAGGTAAAGAAAGGTAAGGTAGGGTAGGGTAAGGTAAGTTAAGGTAATGTAAGGTAAGGCAAGGTAAGGTAAGGTAAGGTAGGGTAAAGTAAAGTAAGGTAAGGTAAGGTAAAGTAAGGAAAGGAAAGGAAAGGAAAGGAAAGGAAAGGAAAGGAAAGGAAAGGAAAGGAAAGGAAAGGAAAGGAAAGGAAAGGAAAGGTAAGGTAGGATAGGATAAAATAAAGTAAGGTAAGGTAAGGTAAGGTAAGGTAAGGTGAGGTAAGGTAAAATAAGGTAAGATAAGGTAAGGTAAGGTAAGGTTGCGCACTTTCGATCTATGATCTGATTTGCTTAGATTTTTTGTGTAATTTGTGACCCTATGGGGAAGACTTTTAAAAATTCTCTCTTTGGCAATAAGCCTGTAAGATACCTAAGGCTATTAGACACTAGGAGGATTTTCCAAACTTAGTAAAAAGTAATTGAACACTTGCGCTTAACATGATAAATGTGCAAAATAATAACTAAAAAAAACAAGAATAAATGTTGCAAATATAGTAAAGATCAAGATATATACCAGGAACTCCTACCAAATATGTAAAAAATTGTTACTTTCGAGCAAGGTCAAGCAACATTATTAGCTGACCTATTAGATACGTGGTCGATAACTATTTATTCGAGTTTCTACAAATATTCAAGTTAATACCGTTTATCCATTTGAGAAAAAGCCTGGCTATGTCCAATTCAAGGACAAATTCGAATCACAAATTCATGAAAACTTAACAAGAACATTTTCTTGAAAAAAAAAAAAATAAAATCAAATACATATTTACTACATAAGCAGGGGAAAAACAATCAAAACTCGACATAACTTTGTTCAATATCAATTGTTTCTGCACATTCTAAACACAACATATGCCAGAATTCTCATTCAAACGCTGTTTTATGCTATTGTAGCGCGATACAAATGTATCTCACATAGATTTGTTGACGTCATCATGGGCACAAAGTTACGTAGTAGCAACAGTAACGTAGACGAAGTTTTGCTCCAAGCTAGAGCTGCATGCAGTTTAAGGCTATTTTTAAGATACGAGTATCTATGTAAACTGTTATGAGCGGAAAGCATACACAAAGACAAAGCCACAAAGAGAGCGTAATCTAGAGAGTTTGTATTTTACAGATTGAGTTTATTTCAATTCCATAGCAGCTCATATTATTCCAATGCCACAACGTTCTCTAGCGTTTTGGCTTTTTTTTGGTCTCTTTGCTGGTGTGTATTATTGCTTTTTGCTCTTTGCGTATATTTCGTTTTCATTTGGAAGTTTCGGAAGAAGCACAAGCAAAAAAAAAACGAAAAATACAACAACACACAGTAATACACACCGTTGTTGACTGACGTCGAAAAGTGAATTCATAAAATTTAGTCGTTGATAGTCAACCACCGTGTTCAGACGATAAACGCTTTAGTCGAAAATCTCCCACGCCGCACACAAACAACCAAACCGAAAACAACAAAACACTCACACATACTCACATACACGCGGTTACACAAACGCACTCACGGATACACAGCGTTCCAGCGTACGTTGTTGCAAGCGATTTAACGCTGCCAACCACTACTCACTGTGTGTGAATTTAAGACAGAAACTTATAAATACTGTTAACTACAGTTAAGTTAAAAACAAAAAACAAGAAAATAATAACTTATAAATCAAAAGTAACAGTAGCTAGCTTGAAGTTACGAGTTACTAAAAACTAGAAGCCGGTTAGTTAAACGCTTGCTCGCAATTGCATTAACGTGGATTACCAGCAGCAGGCAGCGTTTAAAACAACAGCAAAAGCTGAAAAAACAAAACGAAAAAAAAGAGTTATATAAACAATAAAAAAACCTGTGGATACTTTAACTAGACGCGTAACTTTGGTGCTCTTAATGCGAACAAGTGCAATATTTTAAATATTTTCTTTTACTTATGCTCGTTTAAAATAATTTTTAAAAAACTTCTAAATTGTTCAAATATAATAAATAAAAACAAACTCATATATTTGGGTAAAATATAAAAAAACGTTGTTTCTCTTTCACCCAGCTAAAACTTTCAACCAAACAGCGTCAAACTGCATACGCTGCAAAGTCTAGTAAAACTTGTAGTATGCTTAGCCCGAAACATACGCAAGATACTTTTTTGCCCCTTGCCCCCCAACAGTATGTAGTTGGTAGATATTGCCATAATGCTGCGCTTTCAGTTGAGGTGACAAAAAATCTTCAATACAATCAGAAATTCAATCAACGCATTACTTTTTGCCTTGAACAGTATCACAAGAATATACTGAAGAAGTTATTCGATGCCATAGGCAGTCACGAGCCACAGAACGAGCAACAGCAGTCAAAAGTCTTAGCCACTAGAGCTAAGCAAACAATAAATTGTGAGAATTTGGCAATTATTTTAAAAAACATAAAAATTGCCTCTAAAAAAACGATTTTTATTATATAGAGTCCGAAGCTGAAAAGCTAAATAAACAAAAAACTTCTTCAAAGACCGAAAACTGGGGAGAAAAAATTCCACACAAAACCAGCCCTGCAGTTGTGTAAAATTAAATAAACAATAACTATCAATTTTGTGCTAGAGCAAAATAAAAAAAATATATAAAAAAAAAACAAATTTTCAGCCCAAAAAGGTTAAAAATCAGACAAACCTTAAAAAAGCGCAGATAAAGCTTAATTTGTGTGAAAGAAACGTGTAAAAATCATTATTTTCGACAAAATATTGCTAAAAATAGCAAAAGATACAAAAGTATCTCAAGCTGCAAAAAGTATCTGCAACTCGAAAAAGTGTTTAATTCTTCATTTTTGGTCAATATTTGTTCAAATAGCGTATTTTACTAAATAATAGCTGAAGTATCTCATGCTAAAAGTGGTATCTACAACTCCTAAAAGTGTTACGAATACAAGTTTTGAATAAATCGTTTACAATAAAGCCAGCGATTTGAAAAAAACAAGCTTAAAAAAGTGTTAAATTCTTAATTTTTGACAAAAATTGCTTCAAATAGTAAAATTACTGAAGTATCTCAAGCAGCAAACAGGCATCTACAGCTTGAAAAAGTGTTAAATTCTTGATTTCGACAAAAAGCAGATAAAAAAGTAAAAATTTTTAAAGTATCTAAAGTTACAAAAAAGTATCTTAAGTTACAAAAAAGTATCTACAGCTCAGAAAAGTGTTTAAAAAAATATATTTTGACAAAAATCAATTAAAATACCAAACAATTCGTAAGATACGAAAATATCTCCAAACACAAAAATTATCTAATGCTCGAATAAGTGTGTGATTCATAGTATTTGACAAAAATTTATTAAAAAATTAAAAAATATAAAAGTATCTCAAGCCACATAAAGTATCTGCAGCTAACAAAAGTGCTGAATAAATATTTTTCGATAAAAATTTGTAAAATAGTACTAGATACAAAAGTATCTTATGTTGTAAAACGTATCAAATAGTGCTGAATTTAACACAAATAGTGCTGAATTTATTGATTTTGACAAAAATTGGCTGAAATAGCAAAAATTACAACAGAATCTAAAGTTGTTAAAAGTATCTACAGCTTACAGAAACCAGATTTTTTATAAAACTTACAAATCTATACTAAATTCTTTCGAATTCAAGTTTAAAATGTCGAAAAAGTTTTAAATTAAAAATAAAAAACAAGTGTACTGTACTGAAAAAGCTTAAATTTAATAGAATTATTGTTGCAAAAATAAAAAACTTACACAAAAGTATAGCAAATAAAACAATATTAATCATAAAACGGCAAAATCAAACCACATTTAAAAAGAAAAATACCCATAGTTGCAAAACTTTTTTAAAAACGGAATATTCATAACAAAGAAATATACAGACCCGGATGCAAGTCAATAACTAGCTGAAAACACAAAGTAAATCGGTGAATAGGCAGCTTAAAAATTAAACAAAATCTGGCTAAAATATCTGTCAAGAAATAATAACATATTAAAACGTGCTTCAAAAAAAGCAAAAGTTTGAAAAAAAATCCAATAGTAAGAGCTACAAATCTCAAATACCACAAGCTGTGGTAGCCAACAAAGGTAATTTTAAAAACTCAGCCCAAATCAGTTTAAATAACCTAAAGTTTAAGTGAAATTCAACAAACCGTCAAAATATGTCAAACGCAGTGTTCTTCAAAAAAAGTGAAAAAATGTGTTGAGAATAAATCTTAGAAAATATAAAAATGTTTAATTGTTCTACGTTAACAATTGCAAGTGCAGCTAAAATACAAAATCTTAAATAATTTTTTTAAAAGGTAAATTTTTAGCTTTATTTTGTTTGTTTTGTCACAAAAAAAAAAAAAAAACAAACAAAAAGTTTTAAATTCTCTGCCCACTAAATAGTCTTAACATCTTATATTAATACTTTTTTTTTCTACGAAATAAATTTTATTTTATTTTTTTTTTTTTTTTTGTTTTTTTCTCTTTGATACGCGCTCGAGAAAATGTCCACTGGTCGCCGTCTTGCTAAACGTTCTATAATCGGTACAAAAGTTTGTGCACCCGGCCCAGACGGTCTCTGGTATTCTGGTGTTATACAAGACGTTAAGACGCCAAACTCTGTCACATCAGGTGTCGTTGTCACACCTGCTGTCGACCAAACAAACGCCGACTGCAACGTAGCAGTCGGCAATCTAAGCGCCGATACAAAATTTATTGTACGCTTTGATTTTAAGACACAAACAATGCAAGCCACAGATACGCCTACATCTGTTGCTGCCACCTCGTCTGCATCCTCTTCCTCCACCTCCAGCTCCTCCAAATCGGTTATAATGGAGGCGCGTCGCGCTGTGGCCGTTGCAGCTGCCAGTGTACACATCAGTCCAGCGCAAACGTTGCGTCGCAATGCAATGATTAAAGAATTTCGCGAATCCGATTTGATCGGCCCGGGTTTTCGTTCTATGATGGGCGTACAATTGCAGCCCGGTCAACGCGTATTCCTCACTTTCAACGGACGTGAGACATCCGGCGATGTTTTGCTGCACGATGCTGAAAAGGATGAAGTTAGCGTTAAGATAACTGCTATTGGAACTGAGGTGAGTGTTTTTACCTGCTTTCTGCATGAGGGTGGATGCTGCAAGCTCTTATCTTTATTTAGGTCAAGGTTGCAACGACTCAATAGCAACGGGAATGGGAAGCAAGCAGGAAATAATTTATTCGTATACAACATATAGCTGTTGCATAACTGCTTGCGAAGAATTTCAAGGATACTAGTTGGGGGAAATTTTTTGTTTTAAAAATTCAACCTTAAAAGACTTAAAAAGAAGCTTAAAAGAAATTAAAAAAAGCTCATTGAGAAAACATGAAAAAAATAATAAGGTTCTGATAACGGATTCTGATAGAGGGGACGAAAAAAAATATACGTGTAGTATCATATATTTACGTACGTATACATGGATTTGATTTTCCCCCTTTTTGAACATAGTGAATTGGCATAGGAAATCATGTTATCCTTACATTTTGGCTATAGAAAGGGCTCTGAAGATTTATGTAAAATACCACGAGAAATATTTCTGTTGAACATTTTAACCCTCTAACTTCTCAATTTATGGGTCTTTTTTGCCCCTTTTATGATAAAAGGCAAAAAAGACCCATAAAACAAGAATATAATGGGTTAAAGTGTTCCACAAAAAAATTTGTCATAAAATTATACTATAAGTCTTTGAATAAACTAAAGCTGAAAATTCAACTGAAATGCCAGAAATAATTCAAAACTTAAAATGTGTTTAAGGGTTAATTTCGTACTAATACAGAACTGATGCTAAAATGTCGCACAAAACTTGGTTTTAGGGGTTGAGTTTCTATGAAAAAAGTGTTTAGGACTTATAGTAAAATGTTATGAGAAATTTTTTTGTGCAATACTTTAACCCGTTATATTCTTGTTTTGTGGGTCTTTTTTGCCTTTTATCATAAAAGGGTCAAAAATGACCTATAAATTAAGAAATAAGGGGGTTAAAATGTTCCACAAAAATATTTCTCGTAGAATTTTACATAAATTCCCAGAGCACATCCTATACCCAAAATGTAAGGATAACATGATTTCTTATTCCGATTCACTATAAGAATGTTCAAGAAGGGGTAAACTTAAATCCCTCCTAAAAAAAGACTTTTATGTAAACGTTAAAAACGCCGATACACGTGAATTTTTTTTTCGTCCCCTCTACCAGAATCCATTGTCGAAACCTTGTTATTTTGGAAAAAAATGATTTTGTTGTTCAGTGTTATCATTTGATTTCTCATGATTGTAGAGTGAATCGATTGGAGTAGGCTTAACGAAAGATTTTTTTTCGATTTCTTGAGTGCCTTCATGTATAAAGAATAGAAAACAATAAAACTCTTTGCTCTCAACTTATTCGAGGTAGAGATACCCCCCTATATTTTATGCAGTCTTCCCTTAAAAATAAGATTGAATGTAAAAAACACCCAAGAACTTTCCTATAAGTCCATTAAAAAACCTTGTCCTAGGTTTGGTCTGTCAACTATGATCTCCATTTCTTTTTTGAAGATATTCTATACTTTTGCTCTTCTTAACTTGACTAGTGTTTTATCATTATCTTTTATTGTCAATTTCTTTATATCAATTCAGCAGCTTATGCACGCATAGAAATTTTTGACTCACCGCAACTAAAAAATTAGCCAATCAAACTTCGTTTGCGAGTTGTATTTGTCACAAACGAATATTCAGTTGTCAACTTGAAAATATATATTATATATATATATATATACCGCAAGCTATTTCGGTCATTATTATTTATAATATTAATTGTCTTTCCCCTTATGTTCGTCCGTCTTCTTATATATTGTACTCATCGCACCTCTGTTGTTTCTCCGTCCGCGTATTAAGCAAATTACCAATTTGCTTATATAGAACATTTTGTCCATAAAGTAACTCTGAATTATAAGCGTTGTGTGTATATAACGAAGGGAAAAACAAAGGAAGTTTTCAGTTGGGAAAAACAATTTTTCAATTGCTGCAGTTTAAAAATCATTCGGGTATATGACAAACGAAACTAATTACATGCAACTAAATGACGGGTTTTTCGCAACTGAACTGTTATTATGACAACTGTTGAAACGTTTGCAAATAACAATCCGAAGCACGACAAACGAAGTTCGTTTGAGGCAAACTGACAATACGTTTCTGAAATCTAATATTTTGTAAACGTTTCAACTGACGAACGTTGTTCTTCTTTGCGTGTAGTGTCATAAGAGAAACCAATTCACGTTCCGGTGAAATAGTCTTGCATCACAGCAAATTTAAAATATATGTATTTGCACCTTTGCAATCATATCAACAAATTGTTTTCAATTTCATACGCTACGCTTTTGCAGTAATGCTATACCAACATTCTATTGCAGACATGAGCTTCCAGAAGCACAATTGGTCCAGTCGGCTCAGCTACAATTTTGTTTTTTTTTTATCAAATTTGTGTTTGCACATTTGTAAAAACAACAACGCATACAAAAAAATGACAACAACAAACCCAACGTTCACCAAATTTTTAACTCGCTTTAACAACAACAGTTGCATGCAAAGGCAACAAAAACAAAGCCTACCCCGACGAGGCTGAACTTGATTGAGATGATTATCCCGTTACTGGTGTAACATAAAAACACACATGATTTGTTTTTGTTTTGCACATCAATTTTGTTACATACATATAGAAATAGAAGAAATAGAATAGACAGTTTTGTCGGAGTGCATTGACAATGTTTTGTTTTTTTTTTTTTTGCAACGATGAGCAAAAGCAATAATGAGGACAATTTTGTGTTTTTTTTTTTTAATAAAGAAAACATTGGCCCACCAATTTGTTTTCCTGCTCATGACTGATCTATTGCATATGTTTACAATATGCTCGCCTGACATTGCATAGCAAAGTAAAATTGCAAAGTAAAACTGTGTATTTAAGTTCATAAACTATTTCAAATAAATGCTATTGCATAAATATGCTAGGACATTTGCACCGAATTGTCGATAGCCCTATATATTTCGTTGTTGTTTTATATTTTTGACATATATATCACATATATATCTCAACTTATTTAAAATATTAAATTGTAATGTGACCTTTCATTATTTATATTGAAAATAAATTATGAGCTTTAGGCCAAGTATGCTAACAACAAGACCATATGAAGACAATGAAGGCAACAACAACGGCTCTGTATAGAGTAAATCACACAGCAGACTATACAGACTGTTTCGTTGGCCGCTACACCAACTCATCAGTAGTCTTTCATGACTTTTCACTGTGATACACTTGAGCTACTTAGATCCTACTTATACTATTACTATACCTACTTTTTCGAAGATGCACATGAGTTAAAGCCTGTATGATACTTCATTAAATTGCTCATTTTTTTGTCATTAAAAATGAAAATAGATCAGTTCAAATAGTACTAATGCATAGATTCAATTGGTGTGAGTGAGTACGCATATAGCACGAATTGGAAAAAAAATGTGCCACGACCTACATTTTTAATGCATTGTTTTTGACGTTTCTCTCAATTCGTTACTCGTTAAGTTTCGATCACATATTTGCTGTCAACTTCTTGATACAACGAAACTAGACCCAAAAAACTTGATTTAACGAAACTTGTAGGTATATTTAACAATATCAGTGTTGTTGAATTTATTTCAGAAAATGTTATTAATAAAAAATTATTTTCATTTAGCAACCATATTATAGTTTGAAAATGCTCAAATCTTTGTATTGACAAGATTTCTTAATGGTGGTTTATCAAAAAGATTCTTGTTTAGTTGAAAACAATTTTATTTTAAAATACCAGAATTTTTTTCTTGGTGTAACTCCTTACAAGAAAAAATAATCAGCGACAACTAGCAACGTCGCTGAACAGTCAAAATTGGTTCTTTCCACTGAATATGTTTCTATCCTATTCTTGCACAATAGACAAGAATATTGTTGTCTTGGCAACACACCACTTGTTTTCAGATTTTAAAACTGGACAAAAAAACAAGTGTCATACAGGCTTAAGGCTATGCCTAAAAGGATGACACGATCAAGGTTAACCTTAACACAGGGTGCATCATGAGTAGATAAGAACTCAGTTACTTATGTAAAAGCGTTCTCTCTGTCAAATAAACTTCCGGGTAACTTTGTCGGCATATTGGCAGTATAAGTAGAACCTAATAGCTTAAGTGGATTACAGTAAGAAGTCATGCAATACTACTGATGAGTTGGTGTAGCGGCTAACGGAACAGTCTGTCTAGTCTGCTGTGTGGTTTGCTCTATATAGAGCCGTTGTTGTTGGTTGTTGTCTTAATTGTCTTTATGTTGTCTTGTTGTCAGTATACTTGGAATAAAGCTCAAATCTTATTTAAAATATTAAAAAAACAAAAAAAAATAAGAAAATGGCCATTATATTTTGCAGTTAACAGAAAACTTACAGAATTTTTGCCAACAGAGCAAAAACATCTTTGAAAAATGGCTTATTTCGTAGGATATGAATTGGTGCGTGACTTATCTAAAGTCAAGGAATTATGGTTTGAAGTTAATACCATATAAGGAAAAAATAAATTACATACAACTAACTAAAGAAATCTCTGAGTAAAAATGAAAAATTTCTCAATCACCAGCTGGCTTTAAAATTTAAAAATACGCTTCTTTTTTTAATCCTCAAATTTTCTCATGTTTTCATTTCAAGCTTTTTATGGCTATCAATAAAATCACAAAAAGTCAGAAATCTTTTCTATGCTTATATAAAGAAACTTGTATGAATTTACGTTTGAGGCCGTTTGTTTTTGACAGCGACGCGCCTGAATTTCAAATCAAAGCGCGCTGGTATTTTTTTCCCCATTCGTACTGCGTTAAACAAATGCTTAAAAAAATGCATGTAGCAGGTTTTTGTTGATTTTTGTTTTTTTTTTGTTTTTTTTTTGTTTTTTTTGTTGACAGCTAGTGAACTTAAAGTTTTTTTTTGTTAATTTTAAGCTTTTGTTGTTATGTTTTATACATAAAAAAAAAAACAAAAATTTCAAAATATTTGAAGTTTCTCTTCGTTTGCATGCTGCGTGTGACGCAAATGTTGCCAGGGCTGTCTTCAGGTATGTTAAATTTTTGTTTTTAATTCAACAACAACAACAACAACAACGACGTCGACAACGACGGCGACTACTTAAACAACAAGCAACTCAATTTAAATATTTAAAGTAGCTACTCTTAGTTGTTGTGGTTGTTTTTGTTGTTAAACTTGTAATGCTTTCAGCTAAATTTTTTAGTTATAACTGCAACTGTATCTATTCGTGCACGTGAGCTGCACGTATTGGTTTGGTTGTATTCTGGTTTTTTTTTTACAATACTGTTTGTACAACTTTGTTATGTTTTGTTGTTATTATTGTTGTCCATCTCAAGCAGACTTTTAGTGAACTCAAAAAAAAAAAAAATACACTCATTTCATAAGTAGATATCTATAGATATATGTAGATACTCGTACAAAAGTTGTATACAAACTAAAAACAACTTTTAGCGAAATAAAATAAATGTTTTTATGTTCACGTATTTGAATAATTCATAATCATCACTTAAGCCGAGAAATGTCAGGGAAATTTAAAAAAATACGCTTAAAATATTTTTAACTTAACTTAATCCACATGCTTTAAACATAAGATATGCTTAAAACTCACCTAATTTGCTTAAGAACACGTACAACCTTAAAATTTTTAAAAATTATTAACTTATTTCCGGCATTTTTTCTAAGTTTCGCAATTTCAAGTTTTTTGTGCAGATGTTAATTTATAATTTTTTTATTTTAATTTATTTTTATGTTATACTTTGAGTTAAACAAGTCTTACGGTTATACTCGTATTTAATGTTGTTTGTTTTCAAGTCTGTTTTCAACCAAGGATTTCAGCTGTAATACCTACCTATTCAGTGAAATCTGCGTTACTTCCAAATGGAGAGATAGATTAGTGGTAAGGATGAGAAAATCAAGTGAAACATGTATAGAATGTTTTAAGCCATACACTAAGAGAAAAAATATTAAACTTATCTAAAAAGTTTTTAATTTATCCAAAAAGCGAGTCAATTTTGCACCAATAACGCATTTGCATAAATCGACTACGTAAATACTTAAATTTATTTAAATACTTTTTTAATTAAATAAAATATTTTAATATTAAAACAAAATTAATAAAAAATATATTAAAATTATGCACGAATTTTTTTAATATATCTTTCAAATATTTAATATTTGAAAATAAAACTATCGCATTTAAAGAAAATTTATATAAATATATTGAGTTTAAAAAACAACATGTGTATTTAAATTCAATAAGAACTAGAATTTATAAGAAGCAAAATATGCAGGTAAATGACAACTGGAGTTAGACATCCGTCAGAAAATATCGAGTTGTTACTCGACCCTACATCATTTCATTAAGCGAACACCCATCGCACTCACAAATCATCTTGGCCAAACATCCAGGCTATATTACCCTTGCAACAAAAACTAAACGAGAACTATAAGAAACCTGCAACTGCAAGAAATAAACTGCAGGAACAGAGTGCGATGCTGTAGCTGCTTGTCGGCTTTTTGAGCTGTATGGAATATGTATGTAGGTGTGTGGTATAAATAAAATTTAAATACGGAAAAAAAACGTGTTGTAAGGAAAATATTTGATTTATCCACGTAAATATTTAAATTAAATTTATACTCAGGCGTGGATAATGTTAATTTGCGTTATTTCCTTTAGTGTAGAAACATGTGAACTAGAATCCGAGGCAAGTGATTTAATCTAAGGCAAGTGATTTAATCTGAGGCAAGTGATTTAATCTGAGGCAAGTGATTTTATCTGAGGCTTTCCTTAAAGGTATTAGCCCTTTCCCTTAGTCAAATCAAGTTAAAGGCAATCTCATCCATAAACTTCTCTACTAACAACTAAAACCTTTATTTGTAAATATTGATGAATTTTCAAATTCAATTGATGAGAAATGAGGAAAGAAATTTAGAAAAGTTAAAGCATAGAACCATGGCCTGGCAGTGATTCGAACCCGGAACCCCTGGGGTGGCGTTCAGCACGTGTCCCACTCGGCCTCGATGTGGGTAACGTAACTTTTTAAGTTTATTTCTAGTTGTAGACTTAAAGCCAATAATTAAACTTTATCCAACTAGGATATATAAAATCAAACTTAAAGCTGATTAGGTTCGACTACACATCGTACTCTTCACAACACATCATACATAATCTCACATAAAATCAGAACAACATATCACATCACATCACATCTCATCACATCACATCACATCACATCACATCACATCACATCACATCACATCACATCACATCACATTACTTCACATCCATCACATCAAATTATATCACATCATCTCACATAACATCGCATCACACCATATCACATAAAATCACATCACATAACATCAAATCACATCACATCACATCACATCACATTACATTACATTACATAACATTACATTACATTAAATCACATCACATCACATCAAATCACATCAAATCACATCACATCACATCACATTACTTCACATCCATCACATCAAATTATCATATCACATCATCTCACATAACATCGCATCACACCATATCACATCAAATCACATCACATACCATCAAATCATATCACAGCACATCACATCACATCACATTACATTACATTACATAACATTACATTACATTACATTACATTACATTACATCACATCACATCACATCACATCAAATCACATCACATCAAATCACATCAAATCACATCACATCACATCACATCACATCAAATCAAATCACAACACATTATATCACATCACATTACAACACATAACATAACATCGCATAACATCACATCACATAACATAAGATCAAATCACATCACATCACATCACATCACATTACATCACATCCCATCACATCACATGACAGCACACATCACATTACATCACATCACATCACATCACATCACATCACATCACATCACATCACATCACATCACATCACATCAAAATACATCAGACCAGATCAGATCAGATCAGATCAGATCATATCATATCATATCATATCATACCATTACATCAAATCACATCACATAACTTCATATCACAGCACAACACTTGAAATTAATTCTTTGAGGTGTTTCACTTGATAGAGGAATGCTTTAAGTATTAAATGGACTTTCGCGGAAAATTTATATGACACTAGCGATACCCGGAGCGCGTTGCTGCACCCGGCAAGTATATTGGAAACAATAAGTAAATTCAAAACTTTTATTAGTCCCTTAGTCTGACACCAAGCTCATGTATTACTGCCCGTTACAGTTTCCCAGTAGCAGAACATCACTCCCAGGTGGCAATTCCATTATGAATTTCAATGTCCTGTGATTTTAGCTTCCATAGCTATTCTGTATAGAGAATCGGGCCACACCCCCTTTTTTAATGCACATACCAGTTTTCCAGTAGAAAGACTTTGGCAATTAGTAACTCCATACTGTTTTATTGTCATGCGACCTTTAGTTTCAAAGCTATTCAATATCAAAAATTTGACTTGTGTGGGCAAAGCCATTACCCCTTTTCATATGCCCTTCCCAATTCTCTTGTAGAAATACATTCTTCATTCTGAGTTTCAATGTAATGTGCTGCTACTTCCAAAGCTATTCAATACCTAAATTTGAATTGAATGGCCGAGTGCCACGCCCACTTGTCAAATGGTCACTCATTTTTGCCAGTCAAAGCACACAGCTAAATAGCTTGTAGTACTGTTGCCAACAGTGACCATATGAACTAAAGTACTAAATTTTAGTCTGATAAGACCCAAGCCGTCTGAAATATAAAATTTTCATTAACTCGTGGGTGGTAAAAGAAGGTGTGGCAAAAATGTTCACATACGAACCATGGTACGGCCAATAAGAACACAACAAAGAAAACCTCAAGCAAATCGGACGCTCCGTTCTTGAGTTATGGAATTACAAACACAAATCACGATTTTTTATATATATAAATATAGATATGGGAAAATCTTTAAAATGCCATATCTCCGGAACCAATGCGCCAATTTCATGCAAACTTTCCCAACGTACCCTGAAACTTTGGTTGAAATCGGTTGACCCTTTTCCGCAGTAATTGGTTACATAAAAATGTACACTACTTTTTATATAAATAGATTTCATATTAACAACTATAAACTAATGCGCACATACTTTTTCCAGCTATAAGCAATATAAAGTATTCTGCTACTCCTGGTTAGCTTATATGGATTAATTACTTTCACCAAATTAGCATAACCATTATTTTGTTGTAGCCGTGGTACCATCACACAAAAAAGAGGCACAAAAATGGATCTTGATAAATGTTTTCATCATACATCACTTCAACCTTTGTAATGTGAGCTTAGCAACACTGCTAATAAAAGCTTCTTATTAGCTACTTGATAAGAGATGGCAGCACCGCTGCTAATGTTTGGCAGCACTGAGTCGAAAACTGCAACAGCATTTGTCTCATTTCTTCGTTCGTGTTTTCGTATAAAGACAAAGTATCACTTATTTTGCTAGAGTACTAAGTCATAGACACTGAATTATATTTATTTACATATGCTTATGTTTACATATTTAATTATTTTTAGCATTTTACTGTAGGGATTTTCATTAAAAAATAAATAGATTCTGTCTATATTGCAATTAACATTGTTGTTGCTTCATTATCTCATTTTTTCGATCATGCTTATAAGCAAGGCGTAATTAAAAATAGCTTTTAAAAACACAATGGAAAAGAAAGAAAAAGCTAGGTACTGCTTAATGCAGCGTTTATGAATAATTTTCTATGAAGTTCTTTAGATGGTATTAAATCTCAAATTTTAATAACTTTTTAAGGTAGGTTTTAAATAATAAAGTATGTAATAGCTTAATTTAAGAATGACGCTTTGAATTAGTAAAAAAATTATTAAAATCGGTTCAGTAGTTATTTAGTTTAGCGTACACGAAGACACGTGATAAGCCTTTTATATAATAGTATAGATAACGGTCTAACTCACTTTAACCCCTAGTTTTAAACCTCAATAAATGACTCCTCCAAATCGTACCCAAATCGCATTCAAGTAGTTAGTTTTATTCTGCGTTGGACACAAAGTTGACACAAAATATAAACCGGAAATGAAACATAAGAATGTTGCCGTATGAGTCTTACCTGCAATAGGTGGAGGAGTATGAACATATTACACTGGTCATATCCAAAAATAAGACTGAAATACCCACTCGAAAAATATACTTTTCTTTTCGAACACACTAACTAGAAGAAATTTATTACTTTTACTTAAAGTCTTCTGGAAAAAATGATCAAACAATAAAAAATTCAATATTTTTGCAAAAACTCACTTCAAATATTACCTTTCTTTATAATTATTTAAAAGAAAAATATATAAATTAAAGAAATAATTATTTATTAGTTTTTTAAATACATATCTCAGGCAACGGTTATTTTTTTTTTCCTTATAATTCAGGTATTTATGGAAGAAACGGCTTTATAGAAGAATAGAAAGATTATTATATATATGCTTTCATGAATCTCAAAAGTCTGTAACATCTTAACCGATTTTAATATTTTTTTTGCTTATCAAGCGATATGATGACCGTCATCAAAATATAGGGGTTACAGCGTATGGAACATTAATTTTTATTCGACAGTCAAGGTTTTCTATGTATTTGAGTTGGTAGATCAAATATGTAAAGTAATTTTTTCAAGTTTTTTTAGTGTTTGTCTCCCAATATCTCCAGAAATATATTCACAAGTTGAAGTCGTTGAAACAAGAGCAGCTCAGTTCAATTTTTATCCACAGGCTCAGCCACATTGTTTCGCTTTTCAATAAAGTTTTATTTGTCAAGATGTATTTAAGTACGACAACAACAGCAAGGCCTGAGTGACAGAAAAACAACTGCAATATGTCATTGACTTGCCACGCGTTGCTCTAATACATTGATGCAATGTATCTATAGCTGAGTTAAATTTTACTGACAACAAAATGTCTCTGAATTTCACTTGTAGCAATAGAACTAAAGTAATTTTGTGTTATTTTTGTTGTTGTGAGCAAATTGTATGTGTATATTTGTCACGTTATTTTATGTACATTTATTGTCTTTGCTGATTGACATTGTTGTGTGAACTTTGCATTTTTTTTTTTCTAGTTTTTTAACAATTTGAAGTGAATGTCAACAATCAGATAAACACACTTGAAATTAACTTTTAGTTACAACTACAAAGCGTCTTGGAAGGAAAAAAAAATTATACTAAAACAAAAACAATGACAAAAATAACAACAACCATGACGTTTGTTTCAACACAAATCCAGCTTAAGTCACATTGCAACGCATTGCAATGACTTTTCGTTGTGCATTTAATAGAGTATCTAGATAGACAGAGAGTTACATGGTCAAGGTTCAAAGAGGCTAAATTGCTTATGATGTCGTTGCATTTATTAGTGTGTGCGCGTGCGTGTGTGTGTTACTGTTGTTGTTGTTGTTGTTGTTGTTGTTGTTGTGGCATTGAGTGCTGTTTTAATATTATTCTATCTGATTAATATCTATCTGCTGCTCTTAGCGGTAAGTCTGCTCTGCTGATTAATAAATATTTATAACAATGAACAAGTTGTTGTTGCGTATGTCTTGGAAACACAAAAAAAAAATAATTGTAAGAAATAAATAAAATTTCCTTTTTGGAAATTCTTTTTTTGGAAATATTTTAAAAATATTGTTTATACCTTATATTTCCTGATTCTTATGATTCTTACCTTGAATCCAGCAAAGCAAGAAAACATACTTTTACATAAAAATATACAACAACAAAAGCAACTAAAAATAGCCCTAATAACGTTTACCTGTTCGTGCAAAAACATTCAGGTAGCAACAGCAAAGAACGCATTCGAGATTAGAAAAGAAAAAGAAAATAAAAAAATGCAAGAAACGTAATCAACAAAATATGTTCGCATCCCAAGAGAAAATACAAAATTCAAGCCACAAAAACAATAACAATTAAATTCAATGAAAAAGCAACAAAAACACACAAGCAATTATTACAGAAATTTTTTTTCAAAAATTGTTTGGTTGATATCAGATTTTTCACATATTAACTCTGGGTTGATTTGATTTGATTGTTGTTGTTTATATTGTTGTTTTTGTTATTGTTGTTGTTATAGTTGTTGTTGTTATTTTTGCTGTTTTTGCTGACCTGTGAAAACATCTGGTGGCACTTTGACAGAATTTTTAGAAGTATGCGCGAAAAATTTTAAAACAACCTCATAAATAGTTGCAGCTATAGACTGTACACGCTTGAAAAGTTTTTGAAATTTATTTTTGACTGTTTTGTTATATGCATGAGCTTCATCTAAGCTTCTTAAAATGGTCCGGAAATCAATTTTTTTTAGCTTAGATACTATGTTAAACGTTCCATTTTTTGTTTTGACAACGCTCTGAAACGCAATTCATTGCACATCATATAACTTAAAAACCAACTTAAATATAAAATTTATTTTAACCATTCTACAAATGTAATATATTAAGTTAATTTTAGTATTTTTTGTTTTTGTTTTTGTTTAACTACCTTATTTCAATGCTTAATTTTTGGAGCTTTTTTAATCAGTCATTCCAGCAATTCAAATGACTTACTCAGTTTTGTTTTTTTCCTCTAATGAGCACATGTGAAAATTTTTGTATTTTCATTCAGCAACTAATTGCAAATGTATGTCCTTTAATTTCTGCTTAACTGCATTAATTTGGTAGTTGTAGCTCTTTAAACTGATTTTATGCTCAAAATTAATCATGGAGAAAATGTAACTGATAAACTTTGATTCTTTCCGAAACAAAAATACCTTAAAAATACCTTTGAGCCAAACTTACGAGTATACAGTATAATAAAATTTATGCGACTCATTATATATGGTATTTTTCTAAAGGAAGACACCGCACAGTGTAACGAGTCCATCTAGCTAATGACCAAAAAATAGAAGGAGTTTTGTTATGAATCATGAAATTTTGTGAAAATGAGTTTAACGATTAAGAAATTATTTCCAAAAATTTTCCTTCAAATTGAATGAATGGCACGCCTACCTCCCATACAACCGAAATCGATAATCTGGAATAGTTTCCCAAATTTTGTCCTAGATCAATAAAATTTAGTACGTATAGTACGTACTTTTGTAGTTATATATAGCTACTGTGAAAATAAACCAAATCTGCCGACTAGCGTGCCCATCTCCCATATAACCGAGATCGGTAAGCAGGTATATTTACACAAAAATTTAACCCAGATCATTAAAACTTGCTGCACATAGTTATTTCGTAGCTCTAAATAGCTGGTGTGAAAATGAACTAAATCGGCCGACTAGCACGCCCATCTCCATCGGTATATATGTATATATAAGTGAAATCGGTAAAATAAATTTTGTGTTTATTTACGCTCTAACAGAATAATAATTAATTTGATAATTGTTTTAAAACTTAATTTATTTGTTTTTTTTTTCTTTAATTTAAATTTTCTCAGCATTTCAACTTGTTTTTAAATTGTTTATTGTTTTGTTTTAAAGACAACGGTTGTTTCCATAGTTATTTTTGTTTTCATGGGCTTTTCAGTATAACCCTGCATTGCTTACTCTTATAGTTGTTTAATCGAAAAAAACATTAATAATAAAAATTAAATATAAATTTTCTTTTTTTCTAAAACTTTTTTCTTGAGCTTTTGTTGGCCGCATTAGTTACACTGTGCGTCGTACTGAGCAATATTGCCAAAGGAACTATTAGATCAGCGCGTCTTAATTTCTTTCTATGTGCCCTAAAAGGTTAAAAGAAATTGTGGCCATAAACTAAGAGTCATCAGTCACAAAAGAATAAATGCTTTTTCTCAAATGAGTTGAAAAATAACTGTCTTAATTATGTAAAAGATCGGCTTAGTAGTTTTTGAGATATTTGGATCATCACGAAGAGACGTTATGGTTAATGAAGTCCGAAAGTGCTATGTAAAAGTGTAAAGTTTTGAGTTCGTATTTACAGTAAATTATTACTTTTATTATTCTTTAAACCCTTTGACCATTTGACGTCTAATAAAAAAAAAAAAAAAAAATTCTAAAACTATGGCTTATTTCGCAAAATTTTTTGCAACAAGAAAAGACACAATAAAAGCAAAACAATTTACTCAAGATGACCTCATTACAATGATCTTAGACAAGAAAAGAGATCATTAAATAGCCACGCCTTTAAGAAAAAAAAAAAAAAACAAAAAGAATAGTGTCGCCAATTTAGCAATGCCGTGAACAAGTTATTTAGACACCATCAACTTGTGCAACATAAGCTATCAACAGCGGCAACAAATCGGACAGCCAACAAACGAGCAACATTTAGCAAGCATTACAAATGGAACAGCAATTAAAGCAGTACAAGAACAACATCAACAAAAGTCACTACAGCAACAACCTCAAAACTAAGTTTAAAAAAAAACAGCAAAGAAAAACAAAATCTCCAAAACAGTTGTTCTGACATAAATTCATAGATATTTATATACAGCGTAACGTTTAACTGACGTAGTTTGTGGCAATAAGTTAGCTAAGTTGAGCATTTTGCTGTTGTTATCTGTTGCTATTAACAAGTGTCCGTTCTTGGCTTGATGTAAGTTAATTCTTAAGTAAATATGTGAGTGTCTGTGTGTGTAGTAAAAAGCACTAACAAGCAGAAAAAGCACTAAAGAGAAAACTATTTCAATGTCATGGAAATTAATTACAACAGCAATGTTGGCAAAAAAAAAAAAAAAACAAAAAAAAAAAAAACAAAGCAAAAGAAAGCAAAGCAAAGTACATATAACTTACAACAACAGCAATAAAACAAAAAATCTCTCACAACGCTTGTAACGGCAACATTAATCAAAATGTTTTCAAATTTGTCAATATGTAGAACAATTGAAGTTGGCAGTCAGCAGGGCTAACAAAGTTCAAGTAATGCCCTAAATTTAAAAAAAAATTAGAAGTTTAAAGAAGTTTTAAAGAAGAGACTGTAGGTTGATGTTGATGTTGATGTTGATGTTGATGTTGATGTTGATGTTGATGTTGATGTTGATGTTGATGTTGATGTTGATGTTGATGTTGATGTTGATGTTTATGTTTATGTTTATATTAATGTTAATGTTAATGTTAATGTTAATGTTAATGTTAATGTTAATGTTAATGTTAATGTTAATGTTAATGTTAATGTTAGTGTTAATGTTAATGTTAATGTTAATGCTAATGTTAATGTTAATGTTAATGTTAATGTTAATGTTAATGTTAATGTTAATGTTAATGTTAATGTTAATGTTAATGTTAATGTTAATGTTAATGTTAATGTTAATGTTAATGTTAATGTTAATGTTAATGTAAATATTAATGTTAATGTTAATGTTAATGTTAATGTTAATGTTAATGTTAATGTTAATGTTAATGTTAATGTTAATGTTAATGTTAATGTTAATGTTAATGTTAATGTTAATGTTAATGTTAATGTTAATGTTAATGTTAATGTTAATGTAAATGTTAATGTTAATGTTAATGTAAATGTTAATGTTAATGTTAATGTTAATGTTAATGTTAATGTTAATGTTAATGTTAATGTTAATGTTAATGTTAATGTTAATGTTAATGTTAATGTTAATGTTAATGTTAATGTTAATGTTAATGTTAATGTTAATGTTAATGTTAATGTTAATGTTAATGTTAATGTTAATGTTAATGTTAATGTTAATGTTAATGTTAATGTTAATGTTAATGTAAATGTTAATGTTAATGTTAATGTAAATGTTAATGTTAATGTTAATGTTAATGTTAATGTTAATGTTAATGTTAATGTTAATGTTAATGTTAATGTTAATGTTAATGTTAATGTTAATGTTAATGTTAATGTTAATGTTAATGTTAATGTTAATGTTAATGTAAATATCAATGTTAATGTTAATGTTAATGTTAATGTTAATGTTAATGTTAATGTTAATGTTAATGTTAATGTTAATGTTAATGTTAATGTTAATGTTAATGTTAATGTTAATGTTAATGTAAATGTTAATGTTAATGTTAATGTTAATGTTAATGTTAATGTTAATGTTAATGTTAATGTTAATGTTAATGTTAATGTTAATGTTAATGTTAATGTTAATGTTAATGTTAATGTTAATGTTAATGTTAATGTTAATGTTAATGTTAATGTTAATGTTAATGTTAATGTTAATGTTAATGTTAATGTTAATGTTAATGTTAATGTTAATGTTAATGTTAATGTTAATGTTAATGTTAATGTTAATGTTAATGTTAATGTTAATGTTAATGTTAATGTTAATGTTAATGTTAATGTTAATGTTAATGTTAATGTTGATGTTAATGTTAATGTTAATGTTAATGTTAATGTTAATGTTAATGTTAATGTTAATGTTAATGTTAATCTTAATGTTAATATTAATGTTAATGTTAATGTTAATGTTAATGTTAATGTTAATGTTAATGTTAATGTTAATATTAATGTTAATGTTAATGTTAATGTTAATGTTAATGTTTATGTTTATGTTTATGTTTATGTTTATGTTTATGTTTATGTTTATATTTATGTCTATGTTTCTGTAGATGTGGATGTGAATGTTGAGAGGTTATTCTGTTCTTATTTTTCTTGTTCATTTATTTATGTTTTTGTTATATTTGTTGATTGAGTTCATTATTGGTGTATTTTGTAATCAAGTGTTGCAGATATTTTTTTTTTTATTTTTGGTTAAAGCCAACTTTTTTTATACTCAATTCAGAGCAACATTTTTCTTTAAAAACAACAAATACAAATTTATCACTTATGCAGCTTGTTTTTCACTGTCAAATCGAAAACACATACGTCAACCAGGCTGTAATACGATCTATCGACCTGTGTTTATTACACTAAGATACGGTTCAACATTAAATGTTGACCGATATTTTTAAAAACAACCAATTTTTCAACGTCAAGCATTTTGACACAAATAATTATTTTATTACATTTCACTGGATGATATTTTGTTCTGAATTCGTTGTATTTGTTGTTGTTGTTGTTGATGCTTCTTGTTGTGTGCTACTTTATTTTTAGAAAATGTCAATGTTTTGTTTTATTTCTTTATGTTCGTTATTAAAAGAAACATTTATGAACTTGTTTAATGGCCCAGCTGGTTTGGCAGGTCGTTGATTTTTCAGGGTTTTAATTTATGTCGTTGTTTTTGTTGTTGTTTTATAACAAATTTTTTTCCGACAATTTTGTTTTTTTTTGTTGCTTTCAAGGCTAATGACAATTATAAATATTATTTAAAAATTCATTTTTCTTAATTATTTATCTTTAAATAATGTAATGTAAATATGTTTTTAAGCATAAATAATTATAGAATAAAATAATTTTGAGTAAAGCTTTTCAGATTTTTTAGCTTGTTTTTGAAAAAGAAGAGTTGGCTGTGTTGGGGACACACCTGTAAATTTTAACGTGACTGCGTATCCTTTGTTCCCAAACTTGTTCTGATACTCATCTTTATTTTTATATTTGTCCTAATTATGGTCCTTATTCTTCTCAAAATTGTTGTTTTAACCCAATTACAAATTCCTAACCAGTTCCTTGTTCGCTAGTCCTTGTCCCACATATTTTTCCAATCTCTGTCATAAATCTTGTCCTTAGCGTGTCCAAATCCTTGTTCTTTTCCTTATCCCATTCCTTGTCCTCATATTTTTTTCAATCTTACCCTTAATTTGGTTTTAAGTGTGCCTAAGTCCTTGTCGTAATCCTTTTCCCCATCCTTGTTTAAATCCTTGACCCTATACTTGTCCAATTTCATGGTCTTATCTATATCTAATCAATGTCAATGTAATATTTGTCCTACTCTTATGTTCTACTTGGCTCTAAACTTTCTCGAAATCCGTACGCTCATACTTTTTCTAATCTGCTCATCCTTATCCTTATGAATATCCAAATTTTTGTCTTAATACTTGTCTTTATTTTAATTTTATTTATTTGTTTGGTTTTTTTTTATTTAATGTTTTTTTTTTTTTTTTTGCTTTTGTGTGATCTATTTATATTAACCTTAGTGTCATGCAATATATCCATGCAACGATGGTCATTTGGGTTACTTTAAGTCATTATCTGAAAGGTCTCATGACGTCATTAAATTTTGTTTTAATTTTATCATGAGGCTGAAACCACATCTCTACTGCCGTTCCTTAAAATTTACCATTACGCCAGTAGTCACAGAGTTAAAATTCCATGCAACGTTTTTTCATGGTTGTAGCATTTTTACTGCATTATGTGGTAGCCACCCTGAAATTATGATGTCAAGAATTTTTTTTTTTTATTTAAGTCGTGAGGCGTAATAACACATCTATGCTATCGTAAAACAAAATATACCGCAGCACATCTCCTGACTGAGTAATAATTCCATGCAACAATATTACATTTCTGTTACATAGGGTGCTATATTCACTACGTGGTGACGTCAAAATTTTTGTTTTTATTTTTGTCGTAAGAACAAGTATAAATTCTTTATTTTTCTTTTTAAACATTTATCGTAGCTTATAGACTTACCGAGTAAAAATTCAATGCAACGCCGTTGCATGAATATTGCATTGTCGATGTTTGAGAGGCTCTATCTGTGTCCCCATGACGTCAGATATTTTTTGTCTAATTTTGTTGTGAGGTCCATTATTGGCGTTGAACAGGCCTTGTATGTATCATATGTATTGGTGTATCATATGCTCAGCGAGTAATAATTCCATGTAACATATTTTCAGTTGCGTTGCTTAAGCTACTCTCACCGCGTCCGGATGACGTTTTTAATTTTTTTTTTTATAATTAAGATAAAGAATTAACCTTATTAAATTTTTTATTATTATTTAAAATTTTTTTTTTTATAATTAAGTCAAAGATTTAACCTTAATGGTCATATCATTTTTTTAATCATACTAAGCGCGTAAAAATTCATTGCAACGCCGATAAATTTTGAAAAAAGGCCTTTTTCAACTTGTTTGGGAACCTGCGCGGTAAAATGTAACTTCGTCGGGAAGATTGAACGTTAAATTGGGTGAAATCGTAGGCGTGAAAACTATATTGATCTATTCAATAGAGATCTTTTCCGTGGATTACTGCTTTCGTTAGATCCTTCTATATCTTTTCATGGAAAAATATTGAAAAAAATTGAATAACGATAATGAAATCGATGAATTTATTTTAAATGAAGACCATAATAGGAATGGTAACATAATTGTTTTAATTTCCGATCTCGATTTATCTGACTTTGTGGAGAGTGACTCGACGAATTACTCTGATGACAGTGCTGGGAGATCTTAATAGAATTTTTGTATAAAGATGTGAATTTAGTAAATCAAAAATTAGTTAATTTTGTTTCTTTTACTTTCCACAACTGGAGATGTTGCACTTTTATTTTTTATTTTGTATGGGAGATCGGCGAAGGGCGTATCAGGTCCTTATGAAATTTTGCAACGCTAATAATGTAAATCTAGTAAATAAAAAATGAATTAATTTTGTTTCTTATACTTTCTACAACTGGAGATGTTGCACTTTTATTTTTAATTTTGTATGGGAGGTGGAAGAAGGGCATGGCAAATCCTAATGAAATTTTTATACGATAATTCTGTGAATCTAGTCCATAAAAAACTAGTTCATTTTGTTTCTTACACTTTCCACAACTGGAGATGTTGCACTTTTATTTTTCATTTGGTATGGGAGGTGGGCGAAGGGCGTGACAAATGTTAATTGACTTTTTATATGGTAGTTATGTGAATCTAGTGGATAAAAACTAATTAATTATGTTTCTACAACTGGAGATGTTGCACTTTTATTCTTAATTTTGTATGAGAGGTGGGCGAAGGGCGTGACAAATCTGAATGAAGTTTTTATGTGGTAACTATGTGAAGCTATTAAATAAAAAACTAATAAATTTTTTTTCTTACACTTTCTACAACTGGAGATGTTGCACTTTTATTTAAAATTTTGTATGGGAGATGGGCAAAGAGCGGAGCCGATCGTCATAAATGCTTTTGTGACTTTTATATTTATAAAATAATAACACATGCTTAATTTCATGTACCTACGATAATACCTTTTTTTTTTTTGTTTTTCATCCCATAGACCACGCTACCCTGTGCGACATCTTTAATTTTATTTTTATTTTTGTCATGAAGTCAAACAGTAAACCTTAACTTTTGTACCATTATTTTTGTCATACTTTGCATCTATACTCAGTGAGTGACAATTTCATGCAACGCCGATGCATTTTGGAAAATTCCCTTTTATAACGTTCTTGGAAAGCTTCGCGTTAAAAAGTAATGATGTCACGTCAAAAATGTCTAAACATGGATGCACACATTATATTATTTTTTTTACAGTGCATATTTTTTTTCATCTTAAACCAAAAAAGGTTATTTTTCTTTAACGCACGTGCATTTTATGAGAGTCAATATTGGTCATTGATGGGTTAATGTCTGTCATTAAGGAGTTTTCGAACTGTGTAAATTTTTTGTTGACTTTCTTTAATTTATTTTTAAAAGTTATTAAAAACCTGTTGAGTGTAATAATTCGCGATGATTTTGCTCAAGGTTAATGTCTTCTAAGCTAATAAAGCAAAATTGTGAAAATCATCAGGTATCAGCAGTCAGACAGTCAATGGAGTCATAAAACTACTAAGCTTAAGTTCAGTAAAGTTGTTAAATATTAATTTTAAGAGATATTTTTTATAGTTTCGAATGAAGGTTATTTTCGAACCTGAGTAAGATCAAAGAAAATTAATTTTGTTTAATATTTATTGAGAATATTTGCGAAGAAAGTGTTTTCAGATGGTGACGAATATAAATTTTTTATGTTTCTAGTCAAGGCTGTCCACAGGGGCGAGCAGGAGGGGCCCTTGCCCCTGGTCTGGAAACATTTTATATATTTTTATTTCCTATGTGTATATGTTACATTTTCACATCATCGTTTTCATATACGTGCACACCAATGCATACCTTTCACACCCCGCCCCTTCTCCCCGTTGAAAAATTCCTGCGGACGCCTATGTTTCTAGTAATTTTATATAAAAAACACGGAACAATAAATAACCAACAGTTATTATAGCGATGATGATAAATAAAGTCATTTTTACTTATAACGTAATAATAAACAGAGAAAAAAATTAACTTAAAACTTAACAAAAGAAAATAAAAATCTGAGACGCTTTCACTTTTTTTTTTATAAATTAATACAAGCTCACAATCAAGCTCAGAAGACTAAACAGAAGAAGATGATAAAAAACTTTAGTAAATTTAACCTACATTGGCGCAATTACAATAACAACAATGATGACAACAACAACAATAAACAACAAGTCAATAAGGAATAAGTTTTAAATTAAAAAGTTGAAAAAGAAAAAATAAAAAATTACAATAAAATCATCATAAATAATGAAAAATTTATAACACAACCGCGCAAGAGATAAAAAAAAACTCAAATTCATAAAAGTATCTCAAGCTTAATAATGTTTCGTAATATCCGTGAAGTTGTTTTTAGTTGTTTTTAGCAAAAAAAAAATACATTTTCTTATTTACAACAAACTGTTTAAATATTTAGTCGTCATAAATGTACAAATAAATAAACGAAAAAATAAACAAAAAACAATAACAATGAAATTTAAAAAAAAAAAAATACCAAAATATTAAACTTGAAGCTGATAAGGCTACGCGCAGTGACAGCGGAGGCAAGCGTTTTTGGCCTAAATCAATAAAAATACAACTTAAGTCAACGTCATAATCTTAAACAAATACAAATTGAAAAGAAATGTAGCTCAAGCAGCAGAATGCCTTAAATGGGAGCGACGTACATATCAGGCAGAATGTAGAACAGCCTGTCTTTCGCACGCTGGCACAACTCACACCACCTCCTCACCATTTGACCCAAAAAGATAAACAAGCCCAAAGTGAGCAAGCGTTTAAGTTACAGTTAAGTCTAATTAATAAATAAACAAAAAATATCTAAATTCTTAAATTTATGCTCAATAAATCAGCAAAGCAAAAGCTTAAGCAAAAGCTTTAAATTTTATTTAGCACAAATGCACTAAAGAAAAAGCTTCGAAAAAAATAATAAATTCTTTAAATGAAAAATAAAATCGTGGCATTTACACACTAACCAACAAAAAGCTCGATTAACAATATCGCTTGAAAGCTTTTTCTTTTATTTATGCTGCTCTTTGGACTGTTTTTATTCTTGTTATAGTTGTTGATTACGTTGAAGGAATTTGATTTATCGAGCGCTCAACCAAAAAAGAATTGTTTGGGTTCTGCTGCTGCTGCTGCTGAAATTCAAAGCATTTCAAATTGACCCAATTTTTGATGTGTATGTGTAGTGTATGGATGTATGTGTGTGCCTGTCTAAGCGTGCGCATAAAAATTTACATCATGTTACAACAAAAGCATACAACTAGACATAAATACATGAAAATGGAAAATAATGTTATAGCTGAAAATACTACAGGAATCATAACAAAATTTATAAGTTATATACAGCGAAAACAAAACGAGTAAATAGAAAGGGTGGGTTCACCTACCAGGTGAAGAGTTAAGTAAGGATAGCAAGGAGTTCTTTTGAATTAAAACAAAAAAAACAAAAACAAAAAAATTCCTTGGAAGATTGTTAGTAACGACCCTACGGAGAAAAGAATCGGTTTTAAGCCTATCAAGTGATAAGTTCCCAAGCGAGAGAGATCAGTCCCAATTCTACCACCAACATATGAAACCGACTGTTCACTTTTACACGTCGTTGTCATTGACATCATGGGACAATTGCCACCTGCTGCCTCACCTTGCACTCGCCCCGTGACCGGCCTCATAGAACAAATTTATGACCTATCCAAACTATCGCGTTGTTCTTTGAGCAATTTCATTTGTTCCCTAAACAATCATTCGATATTGCCCCTTCACTTTGTTAAGTAATTATTCTGTGACAGATGCAAATTTTTTCTTTTCAACTTTGAATTTCCACACGATACAAATACAGCTTTGATCGATCTGTCTCCGCTTGTATCATTTTAAATGAGTCCCGTGCTGAGTAAAATTATATCTGTCCCGTATCAGGCACAAATAACCTGTTCCGTGACAAGTTATATCTGACCTGTCCTGTGACAGGTTACATTTGTGCTGTCACGGGACCAGTCACTTAAGAGTAATTGACTCTTCTTTCCGTAGGGAAGTTATTAAGGGCTACGGAAAGAGCCGCCATTGCATTTGGCAACTGTCATATGTTCATGTTCTCCAGACTAATTTTTGTTTATCCAAAAACTTGACATTTTACAATATGGATCTTACAACATCTTACAATATTTTACAATGTGGCTTTACCACCGAACGATGCGTATAAATTGTTAAATTGTTGATTTTTGTTAAATGCTGATTTTTCGAAGCAAATTTTCTTCAGCGATAAGGCCCATTTCACGCTAGGTGAATATGTTAATAAGCAAAATAGCCGTATATGGGGCTCTGAAAATCCCCAAGCGATTGTAGGGAAGCCATTGCATCCGCAAAAAGGGACTGTATGGTATGCATTATGGTCTGGTGGTGTCATTGGTTCGTATTTTTTTGGAAACGATCAAGGAGCCACCGTTATAGTCAATTCTGAGAGTTATGACCGTATGTTAATCTTTTCTTTTTTTGCCTAAAATTGAAGATATGGATCTGGCCGATATGTGGTTTCAACGAGATGGTGCTAAAAGCCACATAACAGCATCAGTTAGAGCTATGTTGCAACAGAAATTTCCAGGACGATTAATTTCAAAATTTTTCGATGTCTATGGCCTTCCACATCATGCAATTTGATATGTTTGGACTTTTTTTTTGTGGGGCTACGAAAAAGATCGTATTTATGTGAATAAATCTAAAACTCTTGAACAATTAAAAACCAAAACTCGTCAAGTCATGGCCGTGCTAGTGCCCGAGTTGTACACAAAAATCATCGAAAATTACTTCAAAAGGATTGATTCCCGCAAAAACTCCCTTGGGCGACATTTGAATGATATTATATTCCACGTAAATGACAAAATATATACAGTAGTAATTCGATTCTTGCACATACTTGCACACCTCGTTGCTTGCTACATAAAAATTTTTTTTATTACGTACTCAGTACTTTTCATTACGTACTCAGTACTCAGAACGACATCTGAAAATTTTAAACTTAATGCTTGCGACATATTTTTATTGTTCTTACATGTTGGTCCTATTTACGTTTTCTCATACTGAATAAAATTTGGGAAAGAACCGTCAATTCTGTACTGGTGAAAAAATCGACTTGCATGCTACCCTTGTTCACATTTCCTTAGACTGAATAAAGTTCGGGAAAGTACCATTATGCTGGTGATAAAATGTATTGAGTTAAAGCTATTTTGAGCTAACTTTTACGCGGTGCGGTCTCATAATGGCAAAGAAAAAGTTTACTTTGCTGACAATTAAAGATAAAGCTGATATTTTAAGGAAATTTTGTGCGGGATTTAACACCAATGTATTAGCTACAAGAATGATAGAAACAAGATTACGCGTTCCGCAGTCCTGTTTTCTAATGCTCTCTTTCTCAATTGAGTGCATGGCGAATGCAAATGTGGCGAATGCAAAAACGAATGCAAATGTGGGATCGTTTAGGCAAATTAAAAAGAAAAGTAAAGTAAAAGTAAAAAAATCTCTTTTGTATAATAATGTGTATATTTTCGTATGCGAAAAAATATAATTTTTTAATTTTCACGATTTTTATCTCCTTAAATATTCGAGACCGACAACATTTTATTGCACCAATAGATTTAGGAGGTACATATAGATATTATAAAAATAAGAAAAAAAATATTTAGGCGTGGGCCCCAAATTAAAATTATTCCAAAGTCTTAGAACAGCGCTGGATGACGTCATGCTCTCTCTCTCTATCTCTCTCATTTGCAGAACGCGTAATCTTGTTTCTATCATTCTTGCATTAGCTAAGAGTTTTAAGGTGCATAGAGCAACAATATCCCGTGTTAAGAAAAATTAATAATCCATAAAGAAGTTGGTGGTGGTGCATTCTGAATCAAGCCCTGGGAAAAGCTTCGGAATTTCCAAAAATGGAAAAGGCATTGTTCACATGGTTTGCCAATCGAAGAGCCAAGAACTTACCAATCACTTACCAAGATTCAAGAAAAGTCAGGTGGCTTCCAAGCAAGCAATGGTTAGGTTGCAAACTTAAAAAAAAAAAAAAAATGGTATCGAAGACTCAAAATATGTAGGGAAAAATTGCCGAATAAGACGGGTTCTCTAATCGACCCATTTTTGTACGAGTTAACAGAAAAAAAATTACAGATTTAGCTTTAACAAAGGACCAGATATAAAATGCCGATGAGTTTGCCTTATTTTGGAAGCTCTTGCCCGATAAAACTCTTGTGCGCTCAAAGGAAACCTCAGCTCCGGGTCATATAATTAGTAAGGAAAAAATAAATTTCTAGCTTGTACTAATGCTCCTGGAAATCATAGAGTAAAGTTAATGGTTATTGGAAAGTCGGCAAATTCACGTTCATTACAAAATTTTACGGATATGCCTGGGGCCCTACTCCGTATTGCGATGCGCAAATCAATGCGTTGCGAAAATGAAACGCGATGCACATTTGAATAGCAAATCGCATGTGGTTATCACATTACGTAGTACCGATTACGCTATTTTGCGATACTTTTTTTCGCATCGCAATACGGATTAGGGTCCCTGTTGTCTACAAAGGGAATAAAAGTACTTGGATAACATTGGCCTTATTTTAAGAATGATTTTACAGAACATTTATTCCAAAAGTAGGTACATATTTTGTAAAAAGAACTCGTTTTTTAATATAAAATTTTCGTGAGCAAAACCTTCTCGAAAAAGCACTTTTACTTATTGATAATGCTCCATGCTATTCGAAAAAAGGCGATTAAAAGAGTCATGATGATCAAATATCAGGAATGTGCTTTCCTTCAAACTGTACAGCTCTAATACAGCCCATGGTTCAGAGTGTTATAAGGCTTATCAAACTGAACTACAAGAAAAGCCTCCTGAGTCACATTTTTCGTCGTTGAAAATCTATAGATGAATCTCTGCGAAACAACCACGTGAAAGACGCAATATGCTTTTTAGCTTAGGCGTGGAAGGCCCTTAATGTATAGCCCTAACCAAAATAGACGAAACGAGACGATTGCAACTTGCCGAACGTTTGCAATCGTTATGTCTGTTTTGACATTTAACCCAAAATGAAACGAGTTCCTCCAATCGTCTGAAAAAAGAAGAAAACTACTCTGTACAGCTGTTGTTGACGAGTTGAGACGCTAAAAGTTCGGTTGTTACGGAACAGAACGTCTCGTCAAACCGTTTCGTTTAGTTTCGATAAGTTTACGTTTGTTTATTTTGGGTTACAACATTGAAATGCATTTAAGCGAACATTTTCGTCTTCACTCGTTACGGAGCAAATCGTCTATTTTGGTTAGGCCTTATCTTTAATTCGGTCATCCTTGCAAAAACTGTTTGAAAAAGCGTCTGGCTGAGAGAATAAAGACATCACTTCTCTTTTGGAGTTACGTTTATAGCTACCATGTGATGCATCTAATATTCATTCCATTGAAATTTTGCTTCGGGAAGTAAAACCATTGCAGCAAATATATACAAGGTGGCGCAAAAGTAATCCTCCTATCAGAAAATGCTATAAATTTTGCGATTGGCCCCTAATGTCAGTTCTGTTTTGACATTTGTGTAGTAAACACATGCAAAATACACGTTAATAAACAATGTTACGCTACACTGCTCCAGAACGCGGAATATTGCTGACTATTTATTTGACCAATATTTTCATCAAAAATAATCATGAGTGATGAGGCCCATTTCCATCTTAGCGGGTACGTAAATAAGCAAAATTTACGCTTCTGGGGCACTGAAAATCCGCGTGTAACCCACGAAGAGCCATTACACCCGCTCAAAGTCACTGTATGGTGTGCTGTTTTCGTTGGAGGAGTCATCGGACCTTTTTTCTTCGAAGACGTCGCGGGCCAAACGGTTACTGTGAATGGTGAGCGCTACAGAGCAATGATCAACGAGTTCTTTTTGCCGTAACTTGATGAATTGGGATTGGAAAACATGTGGTTCCAACAGGACAGTGCAACGGCACACACTGCACGTGCCACAACCGATATGCTGAAGGATGCATTTCCCGGGCGCCTAATCTCCCGATTTGGCGATTTGCACTGGCCAGCAAGATCGCCTGATTTGACCGCTCCAGACTTCTTTTTGTGGGGCTTTTTAAGTCGCGGGTTTATGTCAACAAGCCTCAGACTATTGCAGCTCTTAAAGACAATATCCGTCAAGAATGTGAGGACCTATCACCGGAAGTTTTTGCCGAAGTGATGGAAAATGCCATAAAAAGGGCTCAAATGACAATCAACTGTGGCGGCGGCCATTTACATGACATCATATTCTCGACTTGATGTAAAAAAAACTAAAAGACCAAATAAAAATAATCCACAAGAAAAATCAAAGTTTTTCTTTTTTTTTTAAATTACAGCCAAAAAACATCGGAAGGTTATTTTTGCGCCACCTTTTAATTCTGAAATCGAGCAATGGATTGTTGAACCTAATTTGGCCGCATCTAATGAAGAACACTATACCGACAATGACCTCACTGTCGGTGAAAAAACTGATGATGTGGTTATCAGTACAAAAAAATAACACGGGAAGAGACTATATCAGCATTAAATATTTGCTTGGAATGAGCGGAGCAGAGCAATACATCCTTGGACGATGTGATGACACTGCAGAGACTTAGAAGCAATATAGTATTGAACAAGCGAGTCTGCTCAAAACAAACCAAAATGAGTAATTTCTTTAGTTAGAAATGAAATATGTCTATACATGATAATATAATTATATGTATTTATAAATGTATTAAACCTAGAAAACAAAAATAACCTTTATTTAAAATATTCACAGAATGACAGTTTCGTAAGTTTTCTAAATACGTTGTTGTTGCTGTTACTTCTGTTGTGTGCTGTTTTTGTTTTTTTTTTTTTTTTTGAGAAATGTCAATGTTTTGTTTTATGTCTTTATGGCCTCAATTAAGATAAACATTTATGAGCTTGTTTTGACCAGTTGGTTTGGTAGGTCGTTGAATTCAGAATCTTATATTACATGGTTTTTGATTTTTTTGTTTTAAACAGGGATGGAAAATAACGATTATTTTTTACTTTTTAGATCAAAAGATCATATATAAAAAGATCAACTTAAACCAATTATTTGTGATTGATTCTTTTTTCGATCATATATAGGGGATAGGGCTGGATTGTTAACCGGGTTTTGTTTTTGAGCTCTAACTTTTCACAAACATCAAATAATCCAATATACCGTTGGAAAGGTGAAAATACAACGCTAGTCTGTCTTTTTTATTTAGACAGACTAGCGTTTTGATTAAAATTAAACTCTCTACTACAAGTGGCTGGGTTGTGAACCATCTGGCAAATCCCAATAAAAGTCGGAAAATACGAAGTAAAACAACAATAATTTTATAATAAGTTAAGATAATATTTATTTAGAAGACCTCACGAGGCAAAACAAGTTATAATGACGCAACTTAGGCTAAAAAATCTTAACAAATGGAAGTGTTCAATCATAATTTTCTTCATCTTCATCCAAATCGATGGCGGAATATTTGCATGTGAAATACGAACACCTTCCCGTATTGGTGCACTTCAAGTGAATAAGCCGGCCACATGTGTTGCATTCGATGGAGTTTTTAGGTGTCAGTTCTTTAGACAAAAACCTCAAACAAATGGTGCAAAAATAACATAACCAAATATTTGCTCGTAAAAGAGCATCAAAACACTAAATAAATATGCATCACACTCACCTTTTTGGAATAAATTCACTCACTTGGATAGCATTTTGAAAAAAATAAAGATTGACAATATGTCAATTAGGGAAAGAAAAAAGTAATGGTTCACAACCCAGCCCGGTTCATAACACAGCCCTCTCCCCTAACAATTATTATTTTTTTCGATCGATTATCGTTATTTTTCGATCAGAAATAAAAATAATTTTCAAAATCAAAATTAAAAATTAAAAAATCAGAATTCAAAATCAAAATCTAAATCAAAATCAAAATCAAAATCAAAATCAAAATCAAAATCAAAATCAAAATCAAAATCAAAATCAAAATCAAAATCAAAATCAAAATCAAAATCAAAATCAAAATCAAAATCAAAATCAAAATCAAAATCAAAATCAAAATCAAAATCAAAATCAAAATCAAAATCAAAATCAAAATCAAAATCAAAATCAAAATCAAAATCAAAATCAAAATCAAAATCAAAATCAAAATCAAAATCAAAATCAAAATCAAAATCAAAATCAAAATCAAAATCAAAATCAAAATCAAAATCAAAATCAAAATCAAAAACAAAATCAAAATCAAAATCAAAATCAAAATCAAAATCAAAATCAAAATCAAAATCACAATCAAAATCAAAATCAAAATCAAAATCAAAATCAAAATCAAAATCAAAATCAAAATCAAAATCAAAATCAAAATCAAAATCAAAGTCAAATAAAAGTCAAAATAAAAATAAATGAAAAAATAATAGAATAGAAAATTGAAAAAAATATGTAGACTGGCCAGAGAAGGAGAATATTTTTTTCAATATGAAAATAACTCAGTAACTGAGTGTGACTTTGAACTTTTGGAACGTTGCCAGGTTTTACAGTATTAATTCATCAGATGTGTGCACAAAAAGGAAACTGAAATTTTCTTTGTTTGTTTTGTCTTTTTTTTTTGTTTTTATTTAATTTATTACACTTGACATCTCACTTGAGTGCAATAAAATTTATTTCCTGTCAAATTGATGACACATTTGAGGTTGCTAGCTCAATAAAAAATGCCAACGGCACCTTTGCAATTTTTTAAACATTAAAAAAAAATTTCTTACGAATTCATAGAAGCCAAAGATAATTAAAAAATTCAAGGTATTTTTTATCTAGGTTTCAGTTGTTGATTTATCTTTCCTTTTTTAATCCAAATTTTATATTTCAATCAATTTAGCATAAATGCTTAAATACCCCGCTCCCTCCTGTGCCTAGCATAAATTTTCTCGTCTACTCTTCGTGTTGAAATCATTTTGTCATGAAATTTACTCATTTGCTTTTGAAAGTTTTTTTCGATGCCATTGCTAGGTTTATAGAAATAACAAAAAAAAAAAAAAATAAAAAATACGAAAATATGGCAACTCGTTCGCTTAGTTATGATTATGTTTATTTGCCCTCGCCATAAATCCAAATAACAACAGAAAAAGTAACATATTCTCTAGGCGTTGTTGGTAGCATTGTTGTTGTTGTTGTTGTTGTTGTTGTTGTTGTTGTTGTTGTTGTTGTTGTTGTTGTTGTCGGTTTTGTTGTTGGCATTCTCGTCGCTCTTGTGGAAAAATGTCTGCCCTTTTAGCGCTGTGCATTAAGCACACTTGACGTCACCCCGTCTAAAATAAACAAACACAAAAATAACTGTGACAACAACAACAACAAAACATGCCAAATGAGGGAAAAAAGCTGAAGCAAAAAAACAAACAAAAATTGGGTACATTTCAATTCGATTAAATTCTTCATTTGACCTATTTTTGCGCTGTTTTTTTTTCGTCCAGCGTCACTTAGCACTATGATGGCAACTCTTCCTGTCACTAGCAGCTGTCAAAGTGACAGTTCATTTGCACGTACGCATCGTGAGAAGATTAAATAAGCGTATGTTAATAGAGAGGGGCGAGCACACAAGCGATTGCAGAAAAAAACCCACAGCAACGACAAGTTATTCAAATGCAAAGAAAGCTGACAGTGACGTTGTTGGGGAGCCACTTGAGGGGTAGATGAGTAACTGGGTGATTTATTGTTTCAAAGTGGACGTTGTTGATAAGCAACAGATATAAAAATGGGATAGTTAAAAAAAAAATCTTATAACATTTTTAAAAATTTAAACGGATATAGGGAGAAATAGATCTGAAGAGGCAAAAGGATAAGTATATATTGAATTTGGAATAAATTTCATCTCATTTTAATAGGTTTATTTTACAAACAGGCCTAGAAAGTTTTCTTAGATGGTTGTCAGATTAAAAAAAGGGAGAAAACTTTGAAAATCATGTGTAAAATGGTTGATAAAATTGTTTCATTCCGCACAGCAGGTTGTTCCATATTTTAAAATCAGATTTCTCTCTGTCTTAAAACGCAACAATTTTGGTTCTGTTCGACAAATAATTGTAAAATAAAAAAAAAAATTAAATTTGGATGATTGGAAGTTGCTTTTGGTAGAGCTTCAATAAACTCCGATTTCTTATTTAGTTTGTTTAAATTTATTTTAATACGAAAGGTAATCCTTGTTTCAAAGCTTGGAAAAATGGTTGTTGTCTAATGAAAACTTTTAAAATTGACAAACTTTGCTGGAAAATACTTTGACTGTACACCCTCTTTTAAAATCATCAAAGCATACCTTTATAAAACAGCCTGTAGTGAAAGTTTTTCATGAAATAATGGCAAAGAAAACCTGGCATAGGTCTTAATTTGGTTAGTGGCCATTAGTTTTTGAAAAATGGGCGGTATTAGGTAAGTAGGCGTGGCAATTTAATTTCAATTCTTTTTCTCAGCAAATATATACACAACTGATATTCGATACAGGGATATATAAGGTCTGTTCTAAACACCATGTACATATGTACATATAAGAGAGAGGTAACTCCCATACATTTACCATTATTATAATGAAATAACTAAGCATTAATGGAAATTGAAATAGAAATTTAAGCACGTAGGTAAACACTACTAAAAACTGTCACCGCAAAAATATGGTTGTGTTTGACCAGGGACTAATGGTCATATCATGTACCCTACAAAACCCACAGGCTAAATCCAATACAAGGCCAACGCGGTGCCGGATATATTCAGTTCATTAGTTAATGAAAAAAAAAACCGGATATATGTTTCTGAAAAATGTATATCGATTATTGAAATGCATGTCAAAAATATTATTTGTTAAATAAAGAGGGTGTTCACGTTAAGATGTATTCGGTTTAATATTGTGCGCGTTCATTATTTTTTTATTTTATTAATAATAATAATTCACAATAACAAAATAAATAAAATCTATCAAATATCAAACGGAAAACCCCTTTTTATTCATAGTTAATTTTGTTGTTTTTGAAAAACATCACAATTTTTAAAACAATTATTTTCTGAAAAGAAATGATTTTTTGTAGCATGAAAATAATTCAACGTGGAATATCAAAAATACAATAAATTGCGTAGAAATTCTCCATATTCTAGAATTTGTGTTGCATGTTTTTAAAAAGATATCACAAATACATCACATCATGAATACCCCAAATGATTTATATAACAAAAATGCATGAAATAAATAGCCATACTTTAAGTTTTATTAAGTTTTTACAAATTAAAGTCACTCATCTTTGTTTGTATCTTCAAAAAAATAATATATTCGTTAAACGAGTCATATCAGAGGAAAACCACACCTACATCCTATACAAATTGACGTCATCAAAAAATTAAATTTCTAAAAGTCCGCAAAAATTGATCTCAGGACTGGCTATTTTGCAGAAAAGCTGTGATCTCTATTACCCACGCTGCGTTTGTAAATTTGGCATTATCATGATGTCATACATTGTGACGTCATCAAAATAACAATACCTTTATCATATTTCTTAAACATGGATATTTTAACATGACATTTTGCACATCAGCATTGGTCTAAAATATGCCATTTTTGGTATAAATTGAGCAAAATCGGATAAAAAACCACGCCTATTGCTCTACACAGTGACGTCATTAAAATAAAAACAACAGAAATTTTAAGCTATGGACTTTTAATTTTTGGGCTTAGCACTTCTGAATTAGGCGTCCAACATGTTGGACGACAAAGTCGATTCAAAAATTAGGCGGTTTTAAACATGGTTCAACATCGATTCAAAAATTAGGCGGTTTTAAACATGGTTCAACATGTTGGACGACAAAGTCGATTGAAAAATTAACGGGAAAATTTTATTGAGCTTTCAAACGATCCCACATACGCGACGACATCATTATTTTTTAATTCTCAAGCAGAACACTTTGGCGTGATGGCTAAAAAATGTTTGGCTACTTTTATATTTGCCAAAGTTTTGAAGGATATATTTTTGATTTTCCTTATTTTAGGATAGCTTTTGAACTTCTTGATGACTTTTAATCAAAATTCTCTATTGGCAACGCTTGCCACGTTTTTTGTCTTTACGATCGTTTGTTTTTCACTTGCTGGCAATTTTATTAAAATGAAAAAAATGCAGCGAGTTGGACCAACATGTGTTCACATGTTCAACATGTCGGATGATCCGGCAGAAAAATCAAAAATTTTTGATTTTCATCCAACATGTCGGACAAACTGCCGTTTTAGCTTAGACCCCATTATTTATAATACTATGCATGGTATGGGACCATGCGAAACCCCCTATTAGTTTATGTACCACATTTGATTGTTATCCAACAACTTATTCTACTTAAGGCCATTGCTTAACCCTCTAGCCAGCAAGGTTGAAATAATGGCAAAAAATAACCAAAATATTTGTGGTATTGATATGAAAGTTACGAATTTGATGTCTGTTTGTTATTTTATTTGACAGTATTTGGCAGAAAGGTGAAAAAATTCGAAAGTTTTTTTACAAAATGGGAGATAGTTCACATACAAATTTCTATAGATATACATGCACATTAGACCGTTACCACCCCCTATGCAAAAAAAAAACAGTGGGCCGTATACCAGCGTATATGACTCATTTTTGCAAGACAATTACGAAAAAAAACGAATTTTTTGACAGAACGTAGGGGTCGCGCATTGACATATTTCTTCATATCTCTGGTGTTTACAGTCGGATTTTAAAGTTTGGTATATTAATGTTTTTGTCTTAAGAAGACCAATATTACCTCTCTAAAGGTCATTGACCGCAGGTGCACCGTTTTGGTACTTACCCTCCAGATCTCAGTTCCTACCATCCTAATGTGCCACCCTAAAATCAAAAAAATAAAGCTATTAAAATATCATAAATCTTTTGCTCAGGAAGTATATCGATATTTTCAGCAGAACTATTTTAAAAAACTTTTTGAAAATTGTTTGCCAAACGTAGGGCTCCCTTTTTTCATTTTACATTACATATGTCAATGCGCGACCCCTACGTTTGGACGAAAAGAATAAACATTTTTTTTCGTAATTGTCTCGCACAATGGGGTATTTTATGCCAAAAGTGACGATTAATTGAAAAAAAAACGTTCAAGGTACATAGTGATGTTAGGTACCCGATGAAAGAATATAAAATTCTGCATCACTAGTTGAAAGAATAATTGAAAAATATTCTACCGTTTACCCGCAATGCAGTTTGAAAGTCATCATTTTTTTTTCTCTTTGAGTGTGCACAGTGACAAACGTGTTTATTCGAAATTTTTAAAGTTTTTTTTTGTGCATTATTTTTTAAAAATTACAAAAAATTACGATGGAACCTTCTTGTTCAGGTATTTAAGCAATACAAAATTAAATTTTTTTATATAGTGTTTATATATATATATTAATTTATTTATTTTAATTAAACCTTAAAAAGTTGGATTTTTCAATATGTTAATAGAGATATAGTTGTGTGTTGAGTGGAATTAAGGAAAACTGTTTTGATTATCGTAAACTATGAACATTCCAGCTATATTCTATAAAAAAAAAAGTTGCGTCAATGCTGCGCACTTTTGCGATATTTCGATTTTTTTACGTTAACTTACATGTCACGATTTTATTTCGAAAAATTAAAACAAACGAAATAAAGTACAAAATACATGTAAATACTAAAGAGATTTTGCTGTTTTTTGTTTGTTTTTTGTTTTTTTTTTTTGTTGTTTACTTTGTTTTTTGTTAACCGCTATTTTTTACCCTACATTATGGAAAGCGGCATATGCAGTGCACCTTTCCACAATTAAGGTAGATAGTTGATGTTTCTTTCAAACACCGGCTTTTTATATATTAAAAGAAGCAGATGAATGTGTTGAGCTATTAAATTAAATTATATTTGTTCGATTTTAACACTTATTTTCTGATTTTGATATTAGGAAGACATAATTTGTTTGCCCTGTTGTTTGCAGGGTACATGTGAAATCAACATCATTGTTTATGTTTATTAACTATTGTTATTGCAATCCTTTGTTTTTGTGTAAAATGTCACTCAAAGCTTGTTTTGTGCAATTTGCAGTAATAACGAAAATTATGTTCTATATACTATGTAATTCGGTAAAAGGTACATAGCTTATGATTACATTTTGAAGCCGCCATTTAGATTTTTTTTTTTTTACTTCGGATTCATGATCAGCGACCCTACAAATCCCAGTATACAAATTTTTACCTCCATTAAACGTTTTTTGCAGAACATAGCTTGTTCATGGCCGCCATTTTGAAGCTGACATTTTGAATTTCAAATTTTTGACTTCATATTCTTAATCAGCGACCCCACAAAACCCTGTATACAACATTTTACCTCCTTTAAACGTTTTTTGAAGAAGTTAGCTTGTTCATGGCAGCCATTTTGAAGCCACCATTTTGAATTTCAAATTTTTGACTTCAGATTCGTAATCAGCGACCCCACAAACCCCTGTATACAAAATTTTACTTCCATTAAACGGTTTTTGTAGAAGTTAGCTTGTTCATGGCCACCATTTTGAAGCCGCCATGTTGAATTTCAGATTTTTGACTTCAGATTCGTAATCAGCGGCCCCAAAAACCCCCAAAGTACAATTTTTGTTTCGATAAGTGGCCCCTGACAATTAATCGTCACTTTTGGCATAAAATACCCCACTGTGCGTCGGACCTATTAATATCATCACTGCGACACAAAAATTTACAAAATAAAAGTTTTTCTGAAGATTATTTTGATGAAATCAGAGATCTTTTAATAAAACAATGAACAAACCGGTAAAAATTTCTTTATTTATGAATTTCAAAACGTGTTAAAAGTTATACTTTTAGTAAGGTATGTTTTCAGGCAATACTGATATTTTTATTAAGCGCAATTAAAAAATTGTCTCTTATTTTTCATAAAATTGTGTAAATTTGACAATAAAAATAAATTAAGCGTTATTAACTGAATTTCAGTTTAAAAAATGCCTTTAAAATCATATAAAAAAAATTTTTTTAAAAAAATCATGTTTTGAACCACCCTGTTAAAAAACCACAAAATTTTTTGAAAATTTTTTGTAATTACTGTATAGTGGAACCAATTTTCATAAATATAAAAAAAAACCGGGATGAAAAATCTCAAGTGGTTCAAAAGTTATAGATTTAATATAAAAAAAAAGTGCCAAAAAAGTGCACTGTGCGGCGTTTTAACAAAAGGGAAAGCACTGATTTTTTTTTTCATTTCATCTTATATCCAAAATGTTGAAAAATAACAGTCCTAACTTAGTTCAGTGTTGTTTTTGACAGCCCTCAGCCTGAAGTGCTCCAAAATATAATGAAAGTATTAATCATAAAAAATATGAACTGTTGTGTTAAATTTTATCTAATGATAAATCCATAAAAATTCACAAAAAATAAAAATAAAAGTAGAAAAAATATCACATCTTCGACCTCATTTTAATTTTTTTTTTTTACACTTTGCACAACCCTGACTTCCTTATTCGCTCCCCAGCTACACACACACATACCCAAAAAACAAAAACAAACGCATAGTTATGAAAAAAAAAACAATGCCAAAAACTCTCCAAGTCCAAACATCATAAAAATAAAAAAAGTAAAAAAAAAAACAAAAAAAAAAAAAGATAAAACATTGTTTAGGCTGCTGGCAACATTTGGGTGCGTGAGTTTATTTTTAATGCCGCAACATCACGCACTTTTGTGACTGGCTGTTGTCTGTCTATCGGCCCCCATTATCGCTCAACAGCAGCAGCAGCAGCACAGCTAGTTTATCACATACAAACGCACTCTCATGCTTTACTCGAAGCAGCACACAACCCCGACTGCTCTTTCATATCACATTTTATTAGATGATGTTTTTTATCGCGCCGATACGAAAAACATATCAGATTCGCGTTGATAATTATAATCAACGACAATGACACTAACAACAAAAGCTCAAGCAACAACAATAGTAACAACAACGCATACTTATAGCAACAACAATAAGAGCAACAACAATATACGACTGCATTCAATTCCCCAAATCGTTTCGTTCGATTCGTGTACGAAGAAAAGCAGCGAAAAATCGTCAAATTTCAGTGTTTTTAGGCGGCAAAAATGTGCGTTAATTTGTGGTTACACATATGTGCCAATGTGTGTGTGTGTGTGTATGTGCACATGTGTGCGTATTAATGTTTACACTTGGGTATTGCTGCTCTTGAGTCAAAAACAAAAAAAAAAAAAAGCCAAAATAGAAATTGAGTTACGCACCCGCATAAAGTCTTTATTTATTACTTTGAATTTTTCTGATTTTGTGCTTTTTTTTTATAACCTTTCTTTTGCTCCGAGAATTATTTCATGATTTCGTCATTAAATCCGTGCTCGTAGCATTACCATTTCATTTATTAAATGGTGTTGTTCTTTTTATTCAAATTTTCTACACTGTTGTGTGAATAAGTTGATTAGTTTGAGTAACAAATTTGGTTTGAGATTTGTTTTGGGTTTGAGATTTTTTTCTGCGGGTATCCATAGATGAGGGGAGGAAAAAATAATAATGAAAGTATGTCAGAGTCAAATAGCGAAAAAGCAATGGCAACACAATGTTATAATAAAAGTGCGAAAGAACAGCTCATTAAACTGAGAAAGTTCGAGCATTTTAAAGATTTTAAGAGAGATCGTTCGAAATATTTACTCAAAGTCAGAAGAGAACTTACAAGCTAAGAAAACATCTGTTCAAAAGAACAACTTATTTCTTTCTAACTAAGAAAAAGACAAGAAGATCATGAAACTTACTTCTTTCAAACTTTAAAAAAATCCTCTTATATCTATACTGTGGGCAAAAAATATCGGGAATTTGTTTATAAATCAAAACATCTTTATTTATTCTTCTAAATTCATTTCATCCCCTTCAAAGCAGTCCCCTCCCCGGATGCACTACAATTGTGTCAACGTTTTTCCAATGTTTTTTTCAAAACATGCTGCAAAGTCCTCTTCCGGTATGTTCTTTAATTTCTTTTTCGTTTCGGCTTCTATCTCTTCTATCAATTCAAAACGGTGTCCACGAAGCGGTCTCTTGAGTTTACCGAAAAGCCAGAAATCACATAGTGCTAAGTCAGGCGAATACAGTGGAAGCGGAACAATATGGGTAGGGTTTTTGGCGAAATGATCACGAATTAAGAGTGCAGTGTGAGATGGTCCATTATCGTGATGCAAAAACCAAGAATCGTCTCTCCACTAATCCGGTTTATTTTAGCGCAAACGACGCATAACACCCAAGTAGTATTCTTTGTTGACTGTTTTACCGGTTGAAAGGAATTCATAATGCACCACACCACGATAATCGCAGAAAACTGTCAACATGACTTTGATTTTTTACTTGCTTTGACGTGGTTTTTTCGGTTTCGGCTCAATTTTCGCACGGTAATTACCCGATTGATCGGCTGTTACCGGGTAGTAAACGTAGACCCAAGTCTGATCTCTAATCATGATGCGTTTCATTTTGTCTTAAAAGTCGGAAACCATTCTTTCACACACATTCTTTCAACGCGGCGCTGTTTTTTCTGGAAATTTAGCGTTTTTGGCACCAATCGAGATTTCACTTTTTTGAGGCCCAAATAGTCACTCAAAATGGTTTTTACTTATGCTTCCGATATTCCAACAAGGTCAGTAAGGTCTCGGACTGTCAATCGACGATTTTGTCAAGCACTAATTCTTTGATTTTGTGGAAGTGTAGCTCATCAGATGATGTTGATGGTTGTCCTGGCCGTGCCTCGTCTTCAACGCTTTCTGGACCCTCTTTGAACATTTTGTACCACTCATTAACTCTTGTTTTCGATACAGCTTGCTCGCTGATGGCCTTCTGCAACATTTTCCACGTTTCGACAGCAGTAATTTCGCACACAAGACAACTGCGTTGTTGAATACTTTCAAATATTATAAAAAAAATGAAAAATTCACTTTTAGTTATTTACAAAAGGGCGCGTATCTCAAACACTTATGAATATTTTGACGTGTAATTTGGCACAGATGTCAGTGACAGACAAAATAAAAACATTTGTCCCTATCGGAATCCCCAAAAAATGTAAATTAAAATTTCCCGGTATTTTTTCCCAGTAAATATTTTTTTCCCGGTATTAAAATTTCCCAGTAAAAATGTAAATTAAAATTTCCCGGCCCACAGTATATGCCTTAAAAGTTTGTACATTTTCTGAATATTATGAAATAATAAATTCCCAGTGGGGAAATGAGAAGTCATTAAGCCAAATTAATGAAAAGTCATTGTAAGCACATGTCATTACGCCTTCGCTTACAGTTTCTAAATAAATAATGTCAAAGAAAATGCCTCGTACACGCAAAGAAATTTTTCGAAAAATTCTCCAACTATACTTCGTTTGAATATTCAGTTGTCAACTTAAAAATATATCTTATATATATATATATATTTATATATATGGGTCAATTGCATACAAAATGCTCTTTTTTTGTCGCCGCTTTTTTAACTCTGTTTTTAGGTAAAAACAAAAAAAAAAAAACAAATAAAACATGAGAAAGTGATCACTGAAGAATATGTATTGACAAAATATATTTTTCAGAATCCTAAAATTGTTTGCATATTTGTTTTGAAGAATGTTATATTGCTATCTCGTACTCGCTTCATACAAAAACATGTGCCCCAGTTACACTTTTTGATGAAAAACGTGAAAAACAAGTTGAAAACAATACAAAAATATAACAAATAATAACTTTTTTGTAATGATATCATTTATTTCTTGTTGTTATTATTCCCAAAACATTGTCATCGCGAATTTGGCTTTCGATTTACATTTAGTCCCCGCGCATTGTATTGAACCTCATCTTTTTTTACGATTCGTTAGTTTTAATTTAATTAAAATTAATTAAATTAAAATTTAATTAAATTTAAAAAATTTAATTAAATTTAATTTTTTTTTTTTTTATTTAGTTTTAATTTAGGTGTGGTATAGATGACAAGAAAGTTATATTAAGAAAGTGCAGAGATTAGTTCTCACGAAATTCTAAAAATTAAAATTATTAAATAATATTAAAGTAAATTTTTTGTGTTTTCTCAGTTCATCATGATTAGTACGTGTAAAAGTGTATTGAACGTCACGCGAAGTTTTATTAAAGCAAAAATAGTAAATCAAAAAAAGTCAAGTTTAAAATCATAGGTTTTGATTAATTTCTTTGTTTTCGTATATTTGCAAAAGTAAACTCCCAAGAAAAAAAAATTAAAAAGTGGCAAATGTATTGAACGTCACTTTTAAGATATGTCACACCACCGGCTGAAGTATTTATTTTGTGTTTCGTTTCTGTATATTTAAGAGTAAAATAGCAAAGTTAACGCCTGCTGAAAGAGCACGAAGATGTCGGAAAAAAATAAAGCTAGATAAGGAACGAAATGAAGAATATAAACGAAAGCAAAAATAATGGTACCTATGTATGACTTTGACCTGATTTTTGCTTTTTGTTTTTACTAACTGATATCGCCTATTTCACATTGAAGTGATCAGTTGCACTGACCATCTCCGATTTCTCTCAAATATTTTTCTCGCATTAGTTTATTGATTTGAAAACCAAATTCGAAGTTATAAATTTTTAGAATCATTTTTCGCGGCTAAAATAGAGTCTATTTTGAGACAACGTAACTCAATCAACTTAAGACCGATTTCCATTAATATAGTATCATTGGAAAAGTTATTTCATCTATTTTATAAGTTGTCTCAATCTTAATTTGTTTAAATTCAATACATGCCATCAACATGTGCTATAATTTTTTCTTTTTTATACTTTTCATTTTTTTACGTTAGGTTATACCTTTCCAATTATATAAATGTAGATGTGGTTTTAAAGGGTTCAGAAGTTATATTGTAAAACGTGAAGTCTAAATAAATTTTCAATACAAATTCAACTAGCTATTGACTTTTTAATTTTTTGTAAAAAAATAATGAAAAAAAATTGGATGAAAATTTTGTGTATAGCTGAAGTATATACTTGATATTAATTTTTGTAAAGGAATAAACCTGTTTTTTGTTAAACTCCCAATTTGATAAAAATTATTTGGTTAAGCGCAACAAAATGTATTGAACGTCACAAAATGTATTGAACGTCACTCTGTTGTTTTTTCTGAAATTGCATATTATTGAACATTTTTTTATTATTTATTGCTGCAAGTCTACTTCTTTGAAAATAACCTCTAAGTTGATGTCTTTTTGGAGAAAAATTTCAATTTTTTCCTGTTAAAATTTTAAAATATGTAGGTATTTTTGGTAAAAAATTATTATGTCTGTAACTGAAATTTCGATTTTTGCAAAAGCTGATTTAACTGATTAAATAACTTAACACACATCACAGTAAGCTTTAATTTTTTAGTGATATTTCCCGTATATCTGCTGTGTGACGTTCAATACAAAAATCGTATAAAAACCATAGAAAAACTGATTTTTTGCAGGGCCTAAAAACAACTTCGAATTCTTCATTAATTTTCACTTAATTTGACTACTCTAATGGGAAAATTTAAAAAACTTTAAAAACAAAACATGAAAACCTCTTTGTGTACGTTTTTTTTGCAATTGACCCCATATATATATACCGCAAGCTATTTCGGTCATTATTATTTATTATATTAATTTTCTTTCCCCCTATGTCCGTCCGTCTTCTTATATATTGTGCTCATCGCACCTCTGTTGCTATCTCCGTCCACATATTAAGCAAATTACTAATTTTCTTATCTTGTTACAATTTGTCCAAAAAGTAACTCTGAACTATAAGCGTTGTGTTTATACAACGAGAGAAAAATGAACGAAGTTTTCAGTTGGGAAAAAGAAATTTTTTCAATTGCTGCAATTTTAAAGTCATTCGCGTATGTGACAAACGAAATTAATTTCCTTCAAATAAAAGACGTGTTTCTCGCAACTGACTATTATTATGACAACTGTTGAAACGTTTGCAAATAACGATCCCAAGCACGACAAACGAAGTTCGTTTGCGACAAACTGGCGATAAACGTTTTTTTTCTTTGCGTGTAAAACAATGATGATACAATATCACTAAAAAACTATCAGACTAAATTTATTTACCTTAGTTTGAAAATATTGGGACACACATTGCAACGTTACCTTCTGGTCGTGTTTTGCTCCATAAGTGGATCAATATTTCTTTGTTAAATAATTAAAATATGGGTTATAGTCTTTTATTGAACATATTGATGTTTTTTTTCAAAAATTTGTTTTTAATCTCTCATAAATATCGACTCAAACATACATACATACACTGAAAAAAAAGATAAGCTTAAAATTGAAAAATTGAAATTTGAACACAAAGTGTTCAAAAAATGTGTTCATAATTTGATTTTTTTTCACATGTTTTTCAAAAGTCTTAAACACATTTGCTCTTACTTTGACGAAATTTGTTGAAAGCTATTTTTTAAACACAAAATTCGTCAAATTAATAGCAAATGTCATCAATTTTAAAACATTTTTTTTTTCTGTGTACCTAATTCTTACAAAAATTGAGCTACAGATCTAAAAGTGTTGATTTTAATCGTATCGTATCGTATGTCCAGTTATAGATAAGTGAATAATAAGTGGAATGGAGGGGGTGGGGGGGTGGTTAGCCTTAGAAAATTTAACAAATCTATCGTATTTCATCATATAAACAGAGGCAAGATATTTAACTAATAAAAGCTAAACGTATCTTTCTATTTATCTTTTCAAAAATAATCTTATAGCAAATTTTTTAATTTTTGCAAATTACAAATCAACATAACTCTTATAAAAATTGCCCTATAGAGCAAAAAATTATATATTTAAAAATGTTAATTTAATTGCAATCGATTGTTAGTCCAATTTATTTAAATTAAGAAAATTGCACGGGTATGTATGATGCATAAAAACGAAGAAAACCTTCATGTGTTAAATCTTTTCTCATTGATTAATATTTCTACATATATTTGCTTTAATTTTCATAAGTGTCACTTGTGTCTTATTCATTCAATAAATCCATCTTTGTGCCATTTGTCAATTTGCTTGGAAAATACGGAACGTGCACAATCCTATCCATATTTACTTCGGTGATAGTTTCTGGTGTGGCGGCTGCTGACAACCGCGTTAGAGTGCGGGAATAGTTATATCACAATTTCATTTTTTTAGTAAACTTTAGTGATTTTAAACTATATCTTCATTGAGTTTCAAATTATCATTCACCACTATGTTGTATCCGAGCCATTTAGCGGTAAATTTATGTGAAATATAGTAGGAAATATTATATTGACGTACATACGTAGGTGACTACATATATTTCGGGAATAAATATGAAGATATGATTTTTTTTATTAATTGTTTTTCGAAATATTCCGAGTACGATAGTAGTCTAATAATAGATGGTAGTTGACAGGACGAGTCTTGCATGTAAAGTTATATAGTGGAATATTCAAAAAGTCGCTGACTTCTCAAATCGTCCGTACTTTGTCCCGTGAAATATACTCTTTTTCAGATTTTAGGATGGATCACAATCCTCTGGATTAAGCATTTCCAAAAAACCTACTGCTTTTTTATATTAAACGAGCTTTTGCAAAATAAAAAAAAAATATCTCAATATCGATTTGAGTCTGGGTATTTATTTTCCTATTGCCTTATTTTTTAGTTTTCCTTTAAATTTCAACAAGTTTGAGAATAATTATTTATAATATTATAAAATAATAATATATTGAAATTAACAAAAGTTTTCAAACAACAGTATTTATAGGATTTGTTTGTATTTTTCCCTCTTTATTTTTCATTTTATTGTTAAACATCGATTTACTTTCATCATAAATTTAACACTTAATGCGTTTTTGTTTAGTTTTTCTCCCATATCTCAGCTGGACAATTTTCTTTTCTTTCAACTCTTCTCTTGCTATTGCCCCCAATCTTCTTTGGTTAACTCTTGTACTTTCTTCGATTTTACAAAAGCTTGCTTTTACCATTTTTTATGCTTTGTGCGCTCTTAATGTGAATATCTAAAATGTATTTAAATAAAACGAAAACATAACTTAGGCAGACAAAATATCTTTAAAAGAAACAACATGAAGTTTTTCTCTTGTTATTATTATGCTTCAAGCGTAGGAGCTTTCTACCCCACCATTCCTCTATTCCAACATTGTTGTAATACAGCGTCGATTTTTGTGGAAAAAGGTCTAGGCTTTTGCCGTTATGTTGTAAAAGAGTCAGCTAAACAAAAACCAAAAAGTAAAAGAAAGGAAAACAAAACAAAACAACAAATATTTTTCAAATATGGTGAAGTCATCGAAAATTGTGCGTAGCTATGTATATATAACAAATATACATACATATACATATATGTATATAAATATACACATACAATATGTAAACATTTATATTCAAGCATATAAAAAATGATTTAATTAAAGCGAATGTGAATTAAATTAGTTAATGAGCCTAGAGTTAAGGTCAATTGATGTATGTGCGGGGGGCGAAACGGGCTGGCTTAATAAGTAAACTGGCTTTTAGCGCCAGAGTGAAACTTGTTGTTCAGAGTATTTGCAATATTGTGTGGATCAAGTTAAGAAGTTGATGTAGATGTAGATGAAGATCAATCGGTGGTTCAAGGTGCTTAAATTATACGGTCTATAGTTGAACAAAAGGGGTATATGAGGCAGTAAATCTATGGAGTATTCAGTTAAAGTTTATACTTATTAATTTTTATTTTTTTGTAAACTTAGAGGGAGCCAAAAACATTTGATCTGGCGTAACTTATAACCTTGCTATCCAGACAAAACATGAGCCTACGTCCCAAAATTAGTTAAAAAATTAAATTTAAAAAGAAAAGGTGTCATTTATTCGATTTTTATTGGGAAATGCCTTAAAGAAAAAGTCAAAACTATAGGAAAGTTTATGAAGAAAATGGTTAACGATTTCATCTGAATTTGGTATCTTAGAAAATTTAGCTTTTTACAATAGATAGATATGCTTGGGGCGAGCTAATTCAGCTCTGGCACTGCGGCATCTTGTGATGCCTATTGTGCCATACCTTTTCTTTTCTTAAAGCAGTTCGTTTGCTTTAGTTTTTTTCAGAAAACATAATATATTTTCGAGGTTGAGGATCGCAAGGTGTCCTTGAGAGGCTATTTCGCTATTTAGGATTCTCTTTCTTATATGGAGAAGAGCTGGACATTCAGTGAGAATATGTCTGGAGGTTTCTTTATCCTCAAGGCATAATCTACATAATGAATCAGTAGCAAGATTCATTTTTTGTAGGTGTATCTTTAGTTTGCAGTGTCCAGTTATAACTCCGGTTATCATCTTTAGGTCTTTCTTCCCTAAATTAATAAGAAATTTCGATTTCTTGGGAGAAAGTTCTGGGAATATTTGCTTAGTGCATATCTGTCCTAAGCAGTTCTTCCAGATGTCTTGAGATTCGCGGAATGAGATTTTTTTGACGTGTTGCTTGAACAGATTCTTACCAACCCCACAGAACGGTTCCGGTCCTGTGAGTGGTGATGATGCTCCCTGTTTGGCCAGGGAGTCTGCTCTTTCATTCCCGTCAAAACCACAGTGGGCAGGAATCCACTGTAGAGTAACTTTATTGTTTTGCGCAGCCAGGTCGTTGAGGACGTCTACAGTCTCCAGCACTAGCTTGGATTTTATGATGGGTGATGTCAGAGCTTTAAGGGCAGCTTGACTATCAGAGAAGACGAAAATTGATTTGCCCCTAGCATTGTTCATACAGTTCAGTCTGACGCATCTGTTAATGGCAAGGATTTCCGCTTGAAAGATTGTGGTAAATAGACCTGCACTGAAGAAGTGGCTCTCATTGGAGTGTTCTCCAAAGACCCCTGCTCCCGTGCCTTTCTCCATTTTGGAGCCATCTGTGTACCACACAAGGTCGTTTTCGGACGGGTTTAGTTTCTCGTGTTCCCAGTTGGATCTCGGGGGGATAACTACGATGAAGTTTTTGTTAAAGCGGCTTTTGGGAAGCATGTCATTTAATGGCATGCAGAACTCCTTTTCTCGCTTTAGGGTTGTGATTAGGTGTCCCTTTAAGGGATGGTTTGGGACAGTGTAACCCAAATGGAAATGTCTGTGAAGGCTGAGCTTCGCCTCCATCTGGATGTGTATGTGGATTGGGGTGAGCCCTAAGATGACATTGAGGGCTGCTGTTGGCGTAGATCTTATGCAGCCTGCCATACATATCCCTGCACATCTTTGAACTCGTCCTAACCGCTTGATGGTTGATCCTACTAGCGTTTTCGACCACCATACTACAGACGCGTATGTTAGTGCTGGTCTGACGATCAAAGTGTAGAGATTGTACATCATCTTAGGGCTTAACCCCCAGTTTTTGCCGCAAATTCTTCTGCAGGTCCACAATGAGGCTTTTGATCTGCTGATGATGCGGTCTATGTGGAGGTTCCAGGACAGTTTGCTGTCCAGGATCACTCCCAGGTATTTTGCTGAGTTGGAAAAATCTACTTTTTCCCCAAAAAGTACCGGGCTAGTAAGATTGAGCTTGCGTCGTTTTGTAAAAGGAACAATGACTGTCTTTTTTGGGTTTACGGAGAGGCCTCAAACAATAACGAAACCGTTATTTTATAGTCAATTAGAAAAGATAAACTAGTTCATTTCTTGTTTCTGAGAAATTACAGCTTGCTTAGAGATTGTAAAAAATATTTGTAAATTTCTTTAAATCTTTATATAAATAAAAATATTACATTATCGAATTTATATACAGGGTCCAAGTACAAATGTAAATGAAATAAAATGAACAACACTCAATATATATTGGTTTATTATGATTTCATTAGAAAGAACAGATATTCCCATTATTAATATGCCCACTTAATACTTTGTACTTAGGTTACAAATTAAAAAAAAAAAAATTTTTTTTGGATTTTTTTTCATAGATGGAAAAAAGATATCGTTTTAAAATTTTGCACATATATTTATTAATATTTAAAGAATACAAAAAAATTTTTCAGAATGTTTGAAGAAGTTTTCGATGTTATTTGATTTTTTTTTTGTTTTTTTTAGAAAAAAAATATATGTGCAAAATTTGAAAAGGATATTTTTTCCTTCTACGAAAAAATTCAAGAAAAATTTTGTTTTTAAATTTGGAATCTATGTATATGTCCTCTTAATGGAATAGTGGGAATTCGAAACAGCTATCTCGGTTGACTTCAAGGAAGTGCATACTGTTGAACCAAATTTTCCAAGTTATTGTTTAAGTTTTCAGGTTCTATATCACTAAAAGCTCAGATGGTATTCGCGTGAAAAATATGGATTATTTCTAAATAATCCGCATTGCATTGATATTTAACGACACCCTTTAAAATCAAAGTCTTACTGGAACAAATCGCAAAATATGTTCAGTAAAAAATTAACCAACACTTAGAGAAATAATTAGAACACACAGTTAAATATGTTGTTAAGTGAAAAGTTTAGGAATGTTTTCGATTTTCACAAGAAGAGAAGATAACATAACTATACATCTTGTTTGATTATTTTGTATCAACCTTTTCAGATCCGAAATCAAGTTCAAAGTTATATTAAAAAATCTTTATCCATATCCATATTCATATCCATATTCATATCAATATCAATATCCATATCCATATCCATATCCATATCCATATCCATATTCATATCCATATTCATATCCATATCCATATCCATATCCATATCCATATTCATATTCATATCCATATCCATATCCATATCCATATCCATATCCATATCCATATCCATATCCATTTCCATATCCATATCCATATCCATATCCACATCCATATTCATATCCATATCCATATTCATATCCATATCCATATCCATATCCATATCCATATCCACATCCATATCCATATCCATATCCATATCCATATCCATATTCATATCTTTATCCATATCTATATCCATATCCATATTCATATCCTTATCCATATCCATATCCATATCCATATCCATATCTATATCCATATCCATATCTATATCCATTTCCATATCCATATCCATATCCATATCTACATGTATCCATATTCATATCTTTATCCATATCTATATCCATATCCATATTCATATCCATATCCATATCCATATCCATATTCATATTCATATCCATATCCATATCCACATCCATATCCATATCCATATCCATATCCATATTCACATCTTTATCCATATCTATATCCATATCCATATTCATATCCATATCCATATCCATATTCATATCCATATCCATATCCATATCCATATCCATATCCATATCTATATCCATTTCCATATCCATATCCATATCCATATCCATATCCATATCCATATCCATATCCATATCCATATTCATATCCATATCCATATCCATATCCATATCCATATCCATATCCATATTCATATTCATATTCATATCCATATCCAAATTCGCACCCATATCCATTCCATATCCATATCCATATCCATATCCATATCCATATCCATATCTATATCCATTTCCATATCCATATCCATATCCATATCCATATCCATATCCATATCCATATTCATATCCATATCCATATCCATATCCATATCCATATCCATATCCATATCCATATCCATATCCATATCCATATCCATATTCATATTCATATTGATATCCATATCCAAATTCGCACCCATATCCATTCCATATCCATATCCATATCCATATCCATATCCATATCCATATCCATATCCATTTCCATATCCATATCCATATCCATATCCATATCCATATTCATATCCATATTCAAATTCGCACCCATATCCATTCCATATCCATTTCCATTCCTGACTTCTTCTTGGGTAAAAATTGGAAATAGTAAACTAATATTGAATGTAGTTCAGAATTCTCACAGAACACTCATTTTATGAGTGAATAGGGAAAGAAGGCCAAAATTTATCCGGAGATTGATTAGTTCATAGTAAAGAAGTACGCTTCCTACAAGAAGAAACTGTTCGACAGAAAGTCAACTGTGGGTATAATCTAAGAAGAGGAAATCATTCCATAGACCAGTAGTGTTCATATGCATACTACTACAATTTTCGACTTTTGTGCTTGTGTTTGTAGCTCTCTCGCTCTCTGCACTGACAAAAATTGTTGTGCAGGTATTAAGCAAGAATTATGTTATAATTATCATTCTCATCATAATTATCTTTATCAGTATCATTATCAATATCGCTACCATTATCATTGTCGCTATCATTATCATTATTATTATTATTATTATTATAATGCCAATAACGCATTTTCATATGCCTCAAACATTTCGTGCAGTGCACAATGCACGACCAAGAGACGTGAAAATTCTCGCTTGAAGTTTCAGCGCCAACTGATTGAGAGAACTTCGTGCATTCGATCGTGTACATGTTTCGATTCTCGAATAAAGCTTTCGAGTCTCACCACGCGTGGTGCTACTTGAACAGCACTGCTTTGTAGTACAAGTATAGGACAAAATTAACTTTATCTAGAATTTTGAAACATAGCATATAGAAGGAGTTATCTAAAATTAATAAGGAATATAAGAATTATTGAAATAGAATTAAAAACAATGCGTTCTTGGTAGCATGACTAAAATTGATGGAGTTCTACTCGAAAAAGAAACAGATATGTAAAATGCGGAGGAAATATTTGGAAAGTTTACGAAATAACTCATTACATTAGATTGTTAATCGTCGAGATATCAATTTTTTATATTTTCTTTGTTGAAAGATTTCTTTAATGTTACTGAAAATTTAAAATATCAAAGTGCAATTTAATGTCTTTCTAGAAAAAAAACCAGAAACTATTCGGCATGGGCACTTCTAAGAGGAACAGAATGGATTAAAACAAATAGGCGATCAGGCATAAGATTCTAAAATTAGCTGATGATGGAAGCAATGATGGAAATAAACATATTTATCAATAACGTATCACTGGAAAAACGAGATTAATAAATAAACAAAATGATTAGAATGCATGAATTCAAGTTTCTGTTCTAAAATGAGTAGAAATTAAGCGAAGTATGAGGGAGATATGTTAACATATGATATGGAAAAATGAGAAGAACAATGATTATATTAACCTTTATTTTAGAAATTGATTGTCTTGTTGATATGTAAAGAAAATGTACAGATTAATAATATGACAATTAGAGACTTGAAAAACTCGGTAATATTATTACGAGTACATACTCTGAAGGTATTTAATTTTATGACGGTAGTTTTTTATAAAATTGCCATAGATTCTTCAAAAATATTGAAAGAATGTATAAACTAGAGGTATAGGGTTCCAAATAGTATTTAAGAGATGGACACTGGGCAGTTTCCTGTGTTTCATAATATCAATGTATCTACTTTGAAAACCAATAAAAATGTAAGAGACATCCAAGGAATTGCTTATTTTATTCAAAAAACAAGTGCTACATCTCTTGTTGTTACACCCTATATATATTAAGATATGTATTCTCTAAATAGCTAGAAGAAATCTTAAAGCCAAAGGCCTAAAAACAAACTTCCAATGAAACAAAATTTGAATAAAATTTGAGAAAAACCAAAACAAAACGAAGGAGCATTACTAACAAATGTGGTGGGGAGGGGGGGTATATGTAAAGTGGAGAAAGCACTGAAGAACAGAGCAACTGGTCAAACGTTTACTAAAAGTGATCTTTGTAAACATTTACAAAAAAAAAAAAAAAAAAAGAATACAGAAAAAAAAATTCATCATATAGAAACCCACGAAAAAAGGAATGGAAATTTCGATGGAAAAATTTCGAAACACCAAAAAACAACACAAAATTAACATAAATTTACAAACAAAATTCAACGAAACAAGAAAAAAAAACGAAAGCCTCTTGCCGTTATCAAAGATAATGCATACAAAACAACATAACGTTTGTTTATAAAAAAGAGGAAAAAAAAATAAAAAATAAAAAAAAAAACCCAACAAACACATAGGCATACACAAATACTACACACCCAGTCAAAAAAACAGGAATAAACAAAACGCTTGTTGAAAGAACATATCGTAAAATACTCGAAAATAGTTCACGTATTTTTACGACATCGCAATGGCCTACTGAAGAAGCAATGAAACCAAGAAGCTGCGAGCCAAAAATGCCTAACAAGTGCGTAACTGAGTCTGCATAATCAGAATAACAACAATAACAACAACACTCAAATAGATAATATAGAGAATTCGGAGGCATAACAATGGCAGACTCATCATTGTTGATGCTGTTGTTGGTGATTCATGAACGACCAATATTTTCGGCAAAAAGCTCAACAGCAGCCAGCAACAACAACAGAGGCCCATGTTGCTACCTTGGCACCTACTTTTACTGTACACCTCTAGCCGTTATATGGGCGGGGTCGAAATAACCATTCTGGCCCCTCTCTACAAGCAACTTAAATGGTTTCACTCTGTCATGGTCTTAAGTTCTGGTGAGCTTTTTCGTTTTTTTTTTTTATTATTTTCTCATCTTCGGCTTTTCCACTCTTCGGCTTTGAACTTCGACTGCTACTGATTTTCTGCTGCTCTTCTGCTTCGGAACATATCAGTTTCTTCTGCGTTTCTTTGTCTTCTTTGCCTTCTTCTTTTTCTTCTTATTTTTCTTCTTCTTTTTCTACACTGTACTATTGTTGAATCTGTAGTATTTTTGAATTCTTGAAATTTTTGCGTAAAACGTAGCAAAAACTTCAGCTTTGCTTTTCATTGAAGAATATGTTGGTAGTTTTTTTTTTTTTTTTGGCTTTTTTGGCGCTAATTTTACTCTTTTTCTTTTTTGTATTTTTTGTACTTTTTGCAACGTTCCATCAGAGTACGACGGGTGCGGCAGACGTTCGCTGCAGGAGCGTGGGTGCTTTTTGTACTCGATAGTGTCTGTTCGTGATGGGTGGGTTGCTGTGGGGTAACTTTTAGCCTAGATATGTTGTGAAACATTTATATCGGGGTTGTTTTTATTATTATGTTCTTCACATTGAAGTTGTTTTTGTTGTCGCTGTCGTTGATTGTTTTTTTTTTTGTTTTGCTCTACGTCATTGTTGTTTTAGCTTTCGTTGTTCTATGGGTGTTCTACGTTCGTGGGTGCTTGTGCCTATTATAGTAAGTGCGTATTTGTGTATGTTTTTGAATGTTTGTCTGTATGTGTGCATTTGCCAGAGTCATAAAAATAAACTTCGTTTGGCATTTATTCGAATCGTCGTTATTACTATTTGTTTTACTTAAAGTTTATTTTTTTATTTTTGGGGGCATTTGAATTGAGTGAACTTTAATTAGTAGAAAAGCTGACAGTGAGTGCAAAAATTAATTGATTTCACTCATCTCTGCAGGCTTAGTTTGAGTATTTAGGGTCACGAGAAACTTTTGGCAAACACTTAGAATCGGAAATTTAAGACATTTCCGCTTGAATTGAATAGATTTCGAACCTCATATCAAAATACTCAAAGATACGATCAACATGGGAGATAATTCATATTAAGAACAATAAAAATGATAAGATATTAAAATAATTCATTTTCAAAAAATTACATGTCTGCACTTGAACATTCATTTGGGTCATATTCATAATCAATGGGTCATTTTTAATTTTTTTTAATGATCATATCTATCTCCTACGCCAAAGGACTGTATCGGTATGAAATTCCCCACTTTTCGAACAGAATTTCTCTCAGTGCATCAATTTGTATGCAACCCTGCGCATGCCGTTAATAAGAGTGCATTTCAAGCTTTAGAAAGTATTTGACTTTTGTTTACTTTTTGTCGCTTTATTCAAAATGCCACAAATTGCATTAAAAGTGCGAACAAAATTTTGTACAGTTACTGTACAGAAAAAGGAGTTTTATATCGTCCACTAGCAAAACGATTTAAGCGGGTATGGGCACCACTACATTTAAAGCTGCTTTGTTGTTTCTGTGTTTGTCTTTTGTCTTTGATTTGTTGTTGCGTTGTGTGTTGCTACATTAGCCTTTACTCTCACTTCTTGCTCTCAACGCTCCCAGAGTGCTCTCTGCCCATTGCTGGATATAAGGTATTACACAAATCAATCAAAATTATAGTGGGACGTTAGTACGAACACGCCACTCTATCGAATTTACCAAAAAGTGGTCTAAGAAAAGCTTCACGTCGTCCTGATTTGGAGATAAAGTTGTTGAGCTTGACAAAGAGGAATCCTTCGATAGCAGTCCGGGATTAAGCCAAAAAAGGTAAAACAACGGTTGGAATGATACAAACAATGTAGCAACGCAATAATTTAAAGACGTATCAAAAATAAAAAGCACCGAAAAAGACTGAAAAACCAAAAATTCACGGGAATAAAAGAGTACGCAAGGTTTATCATCGTCTTAACAAGGAAAAAATTCAGTATGTAATTATGGATAACGAAACGTATTTAAAATTTGAATTTTCTACACTTCCTGGTTCCCAATATTACACGAAAGGTGCGGATGTCAACGACTCCTTCAAGACGGTAGAAGTCGATAAGTTCGGAAGCAAGGCTCCTATTTGGAAGGCGATTTATTCATGTGACCTAAAATCAAAAATATTTGTTACGACAGGGACAATTAACGCCAAAATTTACCAAAAGGAGTGCCTCCAGAAACAGCTCATACCATTCTGCAAGCAGCACAAGGTGCCCACCAGAGAACTGCAATGAGTATTCAATAGAAATCGGATACTCGAATCATACTCGAGTTACTTGTTGTTCTCTACCCTATCCGTACTCAATAAAATATGTAAAATACTTATACACATTCGACTCATTACCATATTTTCGGGTATAAGTACATACTTCTATCCGAGCGCGGCGTGAACCGAAGCACTTAGATTCGTATTCAATGAGTGCGTCGAGTTAGAGTCTTGAAAAGGCGCTATGTCCGAGTATTTTCGAGTATATTTTGAGTATACTCTGAGTACTGCTTTTTCTGTGCCAACGTCTCTAAGCGACAATAAGTAAAAGCTAACGCTCGCATATTTTGTTTGAGTTTTTTGGTGCAAATTTGTTGTTGGTATTTTATTTCATTTTTAGTGTTAGTGTTTCATTGTAAATGTTTTCGTTAGATAAAAACAAAAGATAACACATAGCACTGCATAAATAAAAAGAAAAAACAACACAAGACGAACACGTGTTTTTTTGTTTCTAATCATGGTAGAATTACAAGGTAGGGCCGAGTCGCTCAGTGCCCTCACGCGTCAACGAAGAGTGGATAATAAAAAGGTTGGCTAATTGTCAAAATGGCGAAGTTCGTAAAAATCTCAAATGAAGGTTTGAAGGTGTGAAGCTTGTGTTAATTTTAGTGAAAATATTGTAAATCAATCTATAAAATGCCGAGGAAGTGTTCAATTTGCAGAAAAGCTTGTAAAAAGTTTAACCTAAAATCAACTGCGAAAAATGAACATAAAGAAACTAGAGATGAACAGCTGATTTTGACAACCAGCCCGCTTTTCTCTGCTTTCTCCGTGTCGGCCCTACTTTATAATTCTACCATGGTTTCTAACTAAGTGCTCAGGAAAAAAAAAGCACAAAGCAAATACAAAAAAACTCATTCATTCTCACTGCTGCGCTCTACTGCGCTCTGCTTTATATCAGTGGCAGAATGACCCGAGTGATTTGAGTATTTGCGTCGATCATGAGCGGGTATGGGCAGAGAGCGCTCTGGGAGCGATGAAAATAAGAATTGAGAGCAAAGGCTTATGTAGCAACACAAAATGCAACAACAAATCAAAGACAAAAGACAAACACAGAAACAACGCAGAAGCTTTAAATCAGTGGTCGGCAAAATTAAAAGTGAGACTGTATTAGTGAGAGAAGAAAAGTTGCACTGAAAGAATTTGTATACTTAAAACTGATTGCGGAAAAGAACTAGCAGAAAATGGAAAAGTATTTAATAATAAATATTAAAAATTATAAATATTTAAATACATAAATATTTAATAATTTGGCAATAATATAAAAAAAATTAATGTATTTTGTAGGTATGACTTTACTTAAGCTCGTATGATACTTCATGCATTGTTATTAACGTTTCTCTCAATTTGTTGCTCGTTAAGATTCGATCAAAAAAGTAGTCTTTTGAAATTTTAGATTACGTCTGAAGAAAATAATAGAAGAAAAAAAATATGCTGTTCCTTGTTTAATAAGAACGAGAGCGATGTTTTTTTTACTATTATAAAAACCAAAAGTTCAGCTGATTTTGTTATTCAAGATCACTGTTTGCTATATATTCGTCGAGATCGAAAATTTCGGAGCATTTTCTTATAAGCATAATACTTTTCAAATGATTTTTGTTTATTCTATTACGCTTTGAAGAACATATGAAATTTAAATCAGAAAAAATTTGTTCACATAAATAAGAAGAAGGGAAAAACGAAAGCAATTTCTGACATATTTTTGTTAATTCAGGATAAAATGACTGGTCTAAGTTTTTCCAGAACTCGGAAATGTTAATTTTATCTTGAGTGTTTACTTCGCTTCGAAGTATTATTAATTCGGATTGAATGTGAAACTCATGCAAGCTCACATTACATTTAAAAGGATTTTCAACGACATCAATCAATGATTTAATTTTCTCAAAATCCTTAAACCTGTCTTCAAAATTATTTAATAAAGTTAATATTATATTAGCATATTCAGCTTTTTTAGCAGCTTTATCATTTGTATATATGAGTGCAGTATTTGCAAAATTTGAAAAATCGTTGGATTGAAGTTCGCATGAGAGTAGAAATAATGTTGTCTTAAAATTCATTATTTTATTGAAAGAATCATAAATATTTCGGTTTTTTCCTTGAAGTTCAAGGTTAATGTCATTGATATATTTGGTTATATCTGTTAGAAAGGCTAAATCTAAAAGAAATTCATTATCCTGTAAGGCCTGCACTAAAAACGCAAATTCTTTTGAATTCTCATTATTTAAAAACTGAAGAATTTCTACACGAAGGTCGAATAATCTCTTAAGAGAATCACCACGGCTTAGCCATCGAACTTCAGTATACATTTTAAGATCGGAATAATCAGCGTTATTGATTTTTAAAAAATTAACCCGTTTTCTGTGGGTTAGTGAGTTATGGCCCCCTCTTATTTTATTTATTATGTACTCTGCAGTTTTCATAGCTGAATGATAATTTAAGCATTTCGACGCAAGAGCAAGTTGGTGAATAACACAATGGAAATTGAAAACACGAATTCCATTACTTTCGAGCTGTCCTACAAATCCATTTTTTTTCCCAGTCATAACGAGTGCTCCATCTGTGCATACCCCAGTTAACTTATTCATGTCCACAATTGAGAATAACTTTTCATTTACAACATCGAAAATTACTTTTCCTGTTACATTTGCTTGTAAGGGCTCTATAGTAAACATAGACTCAGAAACTTCACAGGTCGAGTAGACACATCGAATACAAACGACTAATTGGCAAACATCATTTATATCCGTGCTTTCGTCTAAACATATTGAAAAAAATTGGCATTTGTTTAGTTTTTTCTTAATTGCAGATTCAATAAATAAGCCTATTTCTTCAGTACGGCGAGCTATGGTTCTAGGTGAACAGGGGATCGACTCCATAACTGTACTGGATTCAAAATTAATTCTTCGCAAAATTTGAATAAAAAGATTTTTAATGAATATCCCGTCTGAAAATGGTCTTCCCTGCTTTGATAGTTCTACACTTATTAGTGTTGATAATGATAATTTAAGCTGATTCTGATGTTCTTCAGTATATTTTTTTTCTTCTTCTAAAGAATCATCCATCCACAACTTAAGTCTAACAAAAAAATATTTTTTTTTCTCTAGAAAAAGTTTTTCCCTGTCAAAGTCATCAATTTCCTCATATTTATTATGAAAAGATTGGTAATGCCTTTTCATAGCTTGTTCTGTTTTTATTTTCAATGACAAGTAGCACAATAAACACTGCATGCCATCAAAAGCGTTTGGCAGCATAAAATATTTTTTGCTTGTTGCATGGCCTGACATATTTGCACGAATAAATCTCTATGTGTACGGTCAAAATAATTGAGTATCAAGAGAAACGATGCTGTTTCGCCATTGGTTGTTTGTTAAATGAGCGAAAGAGCATAAGAATATGTGTGACTCTCCCAAAGCATCTGCTTCATGGGCGCCGATCACTGCTTTAAATACATATAGTGGTGCCCATACCCGATCATGAGCAACTATGGGCAGAGAGTGCTCTGGGAGTAAGAATTAAGGGCAGAGGCTTATGTAGCAACACAAAACGCAACAACAAATCAAAGACAAAATACAAACACAGAAACAACTCAGAAGCTTTAAATTTAGTGGTGCCCATACCCGATCAAGAGTGTTTGTTTGGGTAAGTAGAATAAGTATCAACAAGACGACAACAACCATAAGTATTAATGAACCGAAAAACCCGTACTTTACCCGATCCGACTAGTGATTTAGGATACTCATATTCATTTGAGCCGCCGCATTGCAGCTTCGTAAAAGTGAGTATGATTCGGGTTGAGTGCGATACGGATTGAATAGGTTTTTGTACTTATTTTTTTCGGATATACTTAGAGTCATAAGAAAGCTACCCGTTGCAGATCACTGGTGCCGACTATATTCTGGCCCGATCTGGCTTCAGCTTAAGGACAATGCTATCGCTATTCGTTGAAAAAGAGGAAAATCTGCCAAATGCTCCTCAGCTACGACAAATAGGGCGTTACTGGGCTCTAATGAAACAAAGTTTAAAGAAAGCCGGAAAATGTGCTAAATATTTCACAGACATCAAACGGAATTGGCAAAGATCATCTTCTAGCCGTACGAAAGAGGTAGTACAACGTTTGATGAAGAGCGTTAAGCAAAAAATTCGAAAGACTTTTAAAATCTATATTATTTGTTATCTAAACTATTAAATATTTTTCATAAATGTGTCTTGAACATGTGAACCTGGCCTTAAAAAATAAAATTTAATATACTTTTCATTTGGAAAAAAATCTGTTCCAAATGAAATTTTGTGGATGGATTGATATTTTTTTGTATATTAAGTAAGAAGAGCCCATAATATTTAATTTTTAGGTGATTGCTTTGCATGAAGCTGGAAAAACACAGAGAGAAATTGCAAGTCAGTTGCAAATTAGCAAAACATGTCTTCTTCATCAAACGACATACCGAAACTGGTTCCATTGTACTTAAACATCGATCTGGTACGAGAACTAACTCCAAGAATTGAACGTATTCTGCATAGGTCGGTCGTCAACTGCAGTATGGTGGTGGTAAAGTAACTATCTGGGGAGGCATATCGTGGTATGGTAAAACAGACTTGCACAATGTGACGGGAACGGTTAACTCAGAAGAATATGTGAAAATTTTAAATGATAATCTGTTAGCATTCATGGAGGAGGAAATGCCTTTAATGGGAGCTATTTTCCAACGCTCGCCCACATACCAGTCGAATCGCAACGAATTGGTTCGCTCAACAAAACATTCATGTTTTACCATGGCCTGCCCGCAGTCCTGTTCTGAACATTATAGAGAACGTATGGAAGGTGCTGGGAGATAGAGTTGCCAAAAGGAAGCCAAAAACAGTTCAAGAACTGAAGGAAGACCTAATCTTAGAGTGGAATAACATTGCTTTGGATATAATCCATAATTTATTCCTTGCCATTTCATGAAGGATTAAAAGCTACCTTAAGGCTAAGGGGTATTTTTTTAAAGGATAGAGTGGTCTTATTTGCGCAGGGTTTTTTTTAAATATTTTTTTTTTTGCCACAAATCAAAATAAAAACAAGAAATTATAGAGAATAAGTTTCAATAGAAGGTTAACTGTTTAATAAATGAATACATTTTTGATTGATTTCTATTTGTTTTTGTGTATTTTTATTTCTATTTTGTAAAAACGCAACTTTTTTAATTGGTCTTGAACTTTTACGCAAGACTGTATTTGAAAATACAGATTAAATTAAATGGGGAGTTTCTTTACGATACAGTCCTTAAATCCATGTTTTGATCACCAGAGTATGAAAATGACTTAAATTGAATTAAAACCCCAGCTATCTCCAATACTAAGTGACATCATCATAGTGAAAAACCTACTCATAATTCTCAAAAATTAATGCATTGCCTTGATATTGTACCCATGAACTTTGAAATATAAAATATAATTTTTTCTCAGAGTTATGACACTTGAATTTCCCTTTCTTTCCAACTTATCTATCCTCCCATTTTTTTTCGTACCAAATTAGACCTATCTGAATAGGTGTAGCACCTGAAATCTTTGGCTTAAAGCAAAAATAATAAATCAATATAATAATAAATTAAAATTGTAAAACTCTCATAAATCTCATGAAAAAGCCATCTAATATGCTTTCTTTTCTCTTTTTGCAGGTAAGACTGAATTTGAACTTCATTAAAAATAAATTTTACATAAAAGCAAACTGGTAAGTTTCACTTGTTGCATAATATATTGGGTCGATTTATTTAAACTACGGCCTATGAATCAAAATAAACAACAGCATAAATCATGAAATTATTCAATATGTAATTATTTATATTTTTTATTTCCATATTTAATTTTTGGATATGTTTTAAGCTTATGCGTAGGTTACTGCATATATTTTGGGAGTAGATATAAAGACCGAACCTGGGTTGCTATTTTTATATATGGCCTTATAATAATAAAAAAAAATATTTATGATCGAAATTGGTTTTATTATTTCTCAAAATATTTTCCATGACGATTAAAATACTCGTGTTTAAACCTTTGAGGGGCACATTTTTGGGAAGAATATGAAATGGAAGAAGTAGTGGCACTTTAGGTTTTCATCGTAACTGATTCTAATAGGCTTGGGTAGTTTATGAACGAACTAGGTCAATTGAACAATTCCCAATCATGAACTATGTGAACTATTTCAGTGTTTCTCATTCTTTTATAGTTCATTTTAGTTCAATTGATTTTGCAACGAGTAGGAAAAAAATAACTAAATTTACCAAGCTATGGTTTGAGTCCTTGATTTGTCCAAACGAACTAAAAGACCTAGCGAACTAAAACAACGAACGAACTAAAATAACCAACGAACTAAAATAACGAACGAAGTATAAAATGCAACGAATAAAAATAATGAACGAGCTAAAAAAACTAAATGAACGATCGAACTAAATGAACGAACTAGTTCATTACATACGATTGAACCAACAAGAGCGATCTATGTGATGAACTAAAATGCCCAAGCCTAGATTCTAATTTCGATGTCATAAATGAGCTTTGACAACTATCAACTGTCAAATCAACTGTAATGTTACGCAATATAAAGAGTTTTCCGTTAAGGAATTGACAATTTTTTTTAAAAAAAATAACGCAAACCATTTGAGATATTTCAAAAACTTTATTATCGGCTTGAAGTACAATCAAAATATTTATGAATGGAATTCAACTTCGTTCATATGACCACCGCGAGCACGTATGCAGCGGTCGATTCGTTGGACCCAATTTTCAATGACTCGATGAAGTGGTGATTCATGAAGCACATGTGGATTTGCACCCGACCAATAACGCATATTTTGTTTATTGACGAACCCATTGACCCAAAAATGAGCTTCGTCACTAAAGATGATTTTGCATTGAAATTCATCATCTTGACGCATCTTTTCCAGAGCCCAATCGGAGAACGTTCGTCGCTTTAAATGGTCTATCGGCTACAATTCTTGAGTCAGCTTGATCTTGTATGGGTGTAAACCTTACGCAAAATTCGCCATAAAGTGATCTGGGCGATGCCACATTCTTGAGAACGCCGTGGAATTGACTGTTTTATATCGTTTGCTACGGACGCCTGAACGGCAGCGATATTTTCGACCAACACGTTGTCTCACTGGCGCGGTAATATCACACAACGACTATGTAGACTCAAATTTTTGCACTAAACTTGTTATTCTCTGTCTAGTAGGGTGAGAATTACGACCGAAAATTGCAGTTAACGCTCTTAAAGTCTCTGAATTTCACCCGACTCCGAATTTCGGTAGTAAATTTTTATAATTTGCAGACGTTGTTCGTTCGTATACCTAATGAAAATATTGAGGGTGCATTGAAAAATTTAATTCAAAGTTGTCAAGTCCCTATTTAAAAGCCCTGTACTTTCTTTGCACTCAAATCAGAAAGTTCACAAAACAAACACCACGTATCGTGAAATTAATATTCAGTCGATTGAACTTTATATATTCGTCGGCATTTTTTATTCATGTTCTTTAAAGTAATTGAAGTTTAATGAATTATATATCAAATTTTCTCGAAATAATTACTTAGAATTATATGCATTAGTGTCATACGAAGAAAAAAGAAACAATATGAGCTTCAGTATGAGCGTAAAGTACAATGAATTGTGCGGTGTGTGCATTACCTTGGGTCAGAAAAGTAGCTAGTGTGCATAGAAATAGTCAAGTAGCTGGCACTAGAGTGGCATTTGACACAACATCGTGAATACCCATAAAAGTTGATATTCATTTGAACTTTGTAGTGTTTTTACGATATTTGCTGTACTGAAAAAAACTTCAAAAAGTATTAGTTTTCTTCTTTCCGATTTCACATGTCAGTGTATTGACTAAAATGTTACACAAACAGGAATTTTTATGAAATTTTTGCAGATCACATGTCCACAATTTCGCTTTTTTTAGTTTTCTTCATTAAACAATAGTAATATAAAAGAAAAAATGAAATAAATTGACCAGTTCAGCGCTTGAAAGCACTTTGACTGAGCTTCTTTTGACCAAATTTTTTTTGTTTTTCTTTTCATTTTTATATTCAAACTGAAAATATATTTTCCTGTACGTGTGCATCAAAGAAAGAATGAAAATTATTTCTCTAGAGTTTGACACTTGTATTGAACTAGCGAGTTCGCTAACCCCGGTTTAACAACATAAGTTCCAGTTCAATCTACTTTGAAATTGAAGTTTGAAGTGACACTAAGACAAAAAAAAAATAAAAACAAATATGTTATGTCATGTCATACACCATGTCACATGTCATGTCTTATGTCATGTCATACGTCATGTCTTGTCATATTTCATGTCATATGTCGTGTCATATGTCATGTCATATGTCATGTCATATGTCATGTCATATGTCATGTCATATGTCATGTCATATGTCATGTCATATGTCATGTCATATGTCATGTTATATGTTGTGTCAGGTCATATGTCATGTCCTATATCATGTCATATATCGTGCCACATGTCTTATCATATGCGTGTCATATGTCATGTCATATGCATATATGTGTTGTGCGTGTTGTTAAATGCTTATACACAAATTATCGAGAACGGGACCTAATAGTTTTTGCCGACTCCGAACGTCTAGGTTAATGTGCATGTTTCTCAAGAAGCTTTACGTGTCATTATTTAATCTGTTAGGTTTTCCATTGTCTACAGAGAGGTGACGAGCGACCAAAAAAATTAATTTCAATTGAAAAAACTTTCTGTTGTTTCAGTTGGGGTTCGAACCTGATCTCGCATTGGCATCGAGTGAGTGGTCTACACACTGTTTAAGGCATTCCGCCACGACCGCCAACAAACGGAAAAAACGGTCAACCCGAGAGTGAGATCAACACCATCACCAGCTGTCTGTCGAAAATAACGTTGTGAGAAATGGACTTAACTCATAAGAAAACGTTGTAAATATCAAGTTCTCAAATCGAAAAAAATTTTTATTTTTTCCAAATTTGTAAAAAAGACACCCATCACTAGTTTTTTTTTACAATTTACTGATTTATCTGAACTTACAAATAGACCGAATTGAAAGTTCAGGAGTAAATGCTAAGTGCCATTATTTAAAATTAATATTTTATTATATGCTGTTGTTCGCTACCTGTTGAGGTTATTGACAACAATAACAACAACAAAAGCAACCATAAGGTCAAAAGCCTCCACAGCCGTAAAGCTGAGTTATGTGTCACTGAACTAAAAACGAGACGCTTGAAAATAATGCATATGCCACAAACACAAAAAAAAACACCAAATTTTAGGGAGAACTAAAAAGGAGAGCTAAAAAAAAACAACCCAAATCCAGTGGATACAGAGCTTAAGTATTCAAGAAGACCTGAACTGATGTGTAGTATGTGGTCTCCAAAAAAAAAAACAACAATTTAAATGCGGTTTCTTTATTAGTAGCCCGTGTTTTGGTTGTTGTTGTTGCTGCTGTGCTTATTGAACAATCTGTGAAACGTGATCCGCAGTTATTAGTTTCTGGTTACGTCTACCTTGTTGTAGCTGCTGCATGACGTCTGCTAAGGTTTGTTGTTATTTTTTTTTTTTTTTTTGTTTGTATCCTTATTGAAGCATATTATTTTCTATACCTTCCCCTACCTTTGCTACACTTTATAACCTTCTTTGCTTTGATGTTTACAGCTAACTTCAACATAGTTTCACTTTACTTCCTGTGCGAACTGCTCCTTGATAGCCCTTATTTTTTTTTCAACAAGCATTTAAAATAGTTGCTAGGTCATAAAATGCATACTTCAAGTCCTTGACCCTGCGGTCGAGGGTGTAGCTACCTTTTTACGTTCTGCATTCCAAAATGTTTTTTTTTATTTATAATGAAATGCTTTCCTATATCAACGCCGCACTCAGCACCATTCGATGTTTATCTTTTATGAGGTGAAAATTTGACCTCAAGTCGACCGTAACCTGTATTTTACAACGCTTTATTTCATGTAAATCCATGCAAAACAATTTGTATTTGCGTTGATTTAAGGTTTCATGATTAAAAAAATATTTTGTTATTTTAAGATATATTGATAAAAAAGCTTGGTATTTGGCAAAGCTTTTCTTTGATCTAGTTATATTGCACATCTTTCGCTACTGCGTGAATATACTGCAGTAAAAAGTCATGTTATATCATATGTTATGTCATATGCCATGCCATATGTCATGTCATATGTTATGTCATGTGTCATGTCATATGTCATGTCATATTTCATGTCAAATGTCATGTCATATGTTATGCTATATGTAATGTCATATGTTATATCATATGTCATGTCATATGTTATATCATATGTCATGCCATATGTTATATCATATGTCATGCCATATGTTATATCATATGTAATGTCATATGTCATGTCATATCTCATGTCATATGTCATGTCATATGTCATGTCATATGTCATGTCATGTGTCATGTTGTATGTTATGACATATGTCATATGTTATTTTATATATTATGTCATATGTCTATCACATGTCATGTCATATGTCATGTCATATGTTATGGCATATGTCATGTCATATGTCATCTTATATATTATTTTATATATTATGTCTTGTCATATGTCATGTCATATGCCATGTCATATATCATGTCGTATGTCATGTACTATGTCTTGTCATGTCATTTTCGTGCAAAGAAAGTAGATTGAACTGGAACTTATGTTGTTAAACCGGGGTTAACGAAATCGCTATTTCAGCACTAGTATCAAATTCTACAGAAATATCATTCATGTCATAACATGAACTAACTAGCTTGTTTATCAAAATCTTTTTCATGCAAAATTTCTTTCTTCAAAATGGTTGGGTAATTTGTGTTCAGTACCTTAGTACTCATTGATTTTCGGCTACAAATAGATATTTGACTCAAAATTTATTTAGACTTAAATTATTGCCTTGAAAAGTCTGTAAACTGAAAATTTATTTGTAAGTCTGTAATTATTGACTTGAAAGTCTGTAAACTGAAAATTTATTTATTTCTTTTGTTAAAATCAAAGAATTTGAAATTAAAAGTGACACTAGAACAAAAAATACAATAAATATAAACTCTGAAATTTTTCCTAAAAAAAAACCTTTTATAATGATAATTTGCGACATCAAGCTAAGCAGATTGTAAATAAAGTACTTAAAATTTTGCTTGAAATTATTTATTTTACTCTCATGAGCTTAACTTAAAAATAAATTTTTTTATTATGTTTAGGTTTTTATTTTGTCGAAATAATTAAACTTTTAAAAAAATTCGACAACAATACATTTGTTTTAATTTGTATAAACACATATTCTTTCATTTTTATAATTAAGCTGAAAATATATTTTCCTGTCCTTGTGCATCAAAGAAAGAATTAAAATTATTTCAGTAGAGTTTGACACTTGTATTGAACTAGCGAGTTCGCTAACCACGGTTTAACAACATAAGTTCCAGTTCAATCTACTTTGAAATTGAAGTTTGAACTGACACTAAGACAAAAAAAAAAACAAAAAAAAATATGTTATGTCGTATATGTCATATGTTATATCTTTTGTCATGTCTTATGTCATGTCATATGTCATGTCATATGTCGTGTCATATGCCATGTCATTTGTCGTGTCATATTTCATGTCATATGCCATGTCACATCTCGTGTCCTTTGCCATGTCATATGTCATGTCAAATGCCACGTCATAGCATGTGTCATGTCATATGTCAGGTCATATGTCGTATCATATGCCATGTCATATGCCATGTCATATGTCATGTCACATGTCATATCATATGTCATGTCATATGGCATGTCATATGTCATACTATATGTTAAGTCATCTCATATGTCATGTCATATATCAAGTCATATATCGTGTCATATGTCATGTCAGGTCAAATGTTATCTCACATTATTATTTTTAAAAACTTAAACCCGATGAGAAATTCGGAAGTTATTTTCCATAAAAGGGAAAAGTGTATAATTATTTTTTTTTTTTTTTTATAAAAAAAACTTTAAATTTTTAATGTCTAGACAGAGAAATTATTTCTGATTTTAAGTTCGTTCCAGTGGTTCGTTTATTTCCTTTTTCGGCTGTTTTCATACTTTCAATGATATAAAAATTTGAAGTTAGCCAGTAAAAAATACATCTCAAAATTCAGTTTTATATGATTTTGCAATTCAAATTGTATTATTGCAAGCTTGCATGCAATTTGCAAGTGGTACCTCATTTTGAATTCAAAGCTTTATCCAAACTCAAACGCACACACTCGTACATTTACGAATATATGCGTATAAATGTAAAGTGCAACATTACATATTTTACCAACTTTATGCATTTATGCGCCAATTTTTATTATTTTTTTTTTTATTTTTGTAATTGGCGCACACAAATATTTAAATTTCAAAAACAAATGCATAACGATAAATTACATAAAGAAAAAAATTGCAAGCATTTCAAAGGGAACAAAATAAAAAAATTCACTTACATCAAATGCTTGAATAAGTAACGCTCAGACACACTCGTGCTCACACACACACACATACACACAGATGATTTTCCGCTAGTTTGCCATAAAAGTTGCCATAATTTTCGCAGACTTAATAATCAGTGGCAATTTATTCGTTTTTATGCAATCAATCTTTATATTTTTTTACGCGAATTTAGGGTGAGTTTCATAAAATATGTAGTTAGATAGAGTAGTAAAAATATAACTGTTGGATTATGTATTGTGGTTGTGCTTATTGTTGTTGTTGTTGTTGTTGTTATTGCAGTGCATATGCAATCAACAGCATGGTTCAAGCTTGACCACTCATTCAATCACGCGCATATTTTTCAATAGCTATTATTTTGCATTTTTTCCTTCCTCTTAACTTTTAAAGTAACTTTTTCTCATTGATTTCTTACTCCTTTTTCCTCGGTTTTGCATTTTATCCTCTTGTGTACTTTATTTCATAACATTTTCACATACTATGTATACGCTATAAAGTTGTTTTCACTGCTACAACTTCAAGTTGTTTTTTCCTAACTACTTAATTTATGTGGCGCGCAGCAGAGTGACGGCTATAGTGAACTTAATGCACCCTCTCCAACCCACTACACTTTATGTTTACATCATTACTTTTTTTTTCCAGCTCTTCTACTGCTTTTACCAAGCATTGAAGTGAATTGGGTCACAACGCCAGCCAGTGTTGCCAGTGAATTAGGTTATATACGATTGAGTTGCAGTAAAGCGTTTGCTTTTGGGTTGGGCGCTCAATGTGTGCCAGCGTTGTGTTTGCTTGGATAAGCTATCATTTGATTATGTGTACATATGTGACATAAATGTATTGTTGTTGTTGGCGTTCGCGTTGTTATTTTGTAAAGCTTGTTATTTGATGAAGTTAATGTTGTTGTTGTTGCATCACTTGCAACAATAAAGTTTTGCATTGAATTTCATTTCAAGCTCTTGAGATTTATAATGGGCTGAATTTATCTTTATAAAGTTATGACAAAGTAAGGGGTGGATGGAAAATATCCCTAGAACTTCATTAATGTTTCTGAAAAATAATTTTCCGGTTATGAAGAATTTATTGCATCGAAGTAGCTCAACTTGAAAATTAGCATTTAGTTACTTTTTGCTTAAAATGCGCTTTTGACTTTAAATTTGTCATAAAATTTAAGTTTTTCACCCTTTGCTTAGCTCTTGCTTTTAAATAAAGTTCTATTACATTTATTGCACCTTTTTTCTAGCATGCGATTTATTTTCAGCTAAAGTCCATAAAAATGAAAAATACGCAAATTGCAAAAGTTCACCATTGATTGTTAATTATGGTGGAATAGCTGATTTTAAAAATTAGTACTTAGTTGGTTTTTTACTTGAAAATAACCGTTTTTTAATATTTTTTATGAAATTTAAATTTTAAATATTTATATTTAGAATTTGCATTTGAACATAGTTTTATTATTTTTTTTTATAAATTTTTCTCGCATGCAATTTTTTTTTAGGCTATGAAAAAAAAAATGTAAATAAACAATAAAAAGTACAATTTGCTGTCGATTTTTAAGCAAGCTGAACTTTAAAATTAGCACTTAGTTAATTCTTGTTTAAAATAATATTTTACAACAAATATTATTGTTTTTAGGTCTTTGCCTAAGTGCATATGTCTAAAATAACTTATTTTTAATTATAAATAATAATAAAATTTAAAATTTGCACTTTTATCTCTCATGAAATTTATATTCCACAGCAGTCCATAAAAATTAAAAGGCTTATCTAAGAAATCAGAAAACTGTGAATTGTGTGTTTAATATTTCGAATAAGCTGAAATTATAACTTAGCACTTAGTCGTTTGTTAGAAAAAATTAAATTTTTTTTTATCAAATGCTTACATTAAAAAGTTTTGCTTAGCAACCCTTTTCTTAGTGCAACCATTACTAACCATTTGTGCATTATTTCTTGCATGCGATTTATTTTACAGTAAAATTAAAAAAAAACTTTACATAAAAAATGATCAGAAAAATTTGCCATGTCATTTATTGCTAAAATATTAGCCCTTGGTTGGTTTTAATTAAAATGCTATTTTTTCATTAAATACATGAATAAAAAGCTTTCTTTGTCAATCCTTTCACAAAAGTCATGCTTTAAAAAATCAACTTTTTATTTTTTACACTTTTTCTTGCATGGGATTTATTTTAGACAATAGTCTTGCATGCGATTTATTTTAAACAATAGTCGATAAAATTTTATATCAAAAAACTTGAACAAAAACTGTACCACTGGCTGTCAATTATTGCAAAATATTTGAACTTGTAATTTAGTACTTAGTCACTTTTTGCTAAAATGCTATTGTTTTCGTCGTATTCATACTTAAAGAGTATAATTTGACAGCCCTCTCCTTTAATTCGTGCTTTTGAAACTCTAATTTGTAATTTATTGTACGTTTTTCTCCCATGAGATTTATTAACTATCTATCGCATGAGATTTTGTGATATTTAGTCAAAATCTATAAAAATTAAGTAGAAGTTTAACTTGAAAATAATCGAAACTAATTGTTGAACTCAAGGTAAGGCATGTTAATGAAGAAAACAACTTACAACTTACAACTAACAACTAACAACTAACAAATAACAAATAACAACTAACAACTAACAACTAACAACTAACAACTAACAACTAACAACTAACAACTAACAACTAACAACTAACAACTAACAACTAACAACTAACAACTAACAACTAACAACTAACAACTAACAACTAACAACTAACAACTAACAACTAACAACTAACAACTAACAACTAACAACTAACAACTAACAACTAACAACTAACAACTAACAACTAACAACTAAGAACTAACAACTAACAACTAACAACTAACAACTAACAACTAACAACCAACAATTAACAACTAACAACTAACAACTAACAACTAACAACTAACAACTAACAACTAACAACCAACAATTAACAACTAACAACCAACAACCAACAACTAACTACTAACAACTAACAACTAACAACTAACAACTAACAACTATCAACTAACAACTAACAACTAACAACTAACAACTAACAACTAACAACTAACAACTAACAACTAACAACTAACAACTAACAACTAACAACTAACAACCAACAATTAACAACTAACAACCAACAACCAACAACTAACAACTAACAATTAACAACTAACAACTAACACCTAACAACTAACAACTAACAACTAACAACTAACAACTAACAACTAACAACTAACAACTAACAACTAACAACTAACAACTAACAACTAACAACTAACAACTAACAACTAACAACTAACAACTAACAACTAACAACTAACAACTCACAACTACCAACTAACAACTAACTAACTAACAACAACAACAACAACAACAACAACAACAACAACAACAACAACAACAACAACAACAACAACAACAACAACAACAACAACAACTATAGAGAAATCATACAGCAGACTAGACAGCTGAATCGTTGCCCGCTACGCCAAATCGTCAAAAAATTAAATTAAATCAAAAACTATCACTTGCACGCTTTTTCCCCTAAATGCACTTTTGTCTTTAAATTAAACATGATTTAAAATTTTCAGAACTTCATATTTAGCTCTTGCATTTAAAAAAAGCTCTATTAAAAATTTTGCAATTATTTCTTGCATGCTATTTAGAATCAAATTTAGTATCAAAACATAAAAAAAAATTAAAAAAAGCAACACAACAGTGTCATTTGAATAATTTGCACTTAGTCGCTTTTAGCTTAGAATGCGTTTTTACTCTTGTTTTTTCAGCGAATGTTTTTTGTCAGCCTTTTGTTTTAATTGATTTTGCGAAAATAGTTAATTTTCTACACTTTTTCACGCATGATATTTATTTTCACTCGGTCACAAAAAAAAAAATAACAAAAAGAAACAAAAACAAAAAAAAAATAATAAAAATAAAAAAAAAAAAAATAAGAAAAAAACTAAAAACAATAAGAAAAAAACTAAAAAAAAATAAGAAAAAAAACTAAAAAAAAAAATAAAAAAATTAAAAAAATAAGAAAAAATTTTCAAAAAAATAATACATAATAAAAAATGGAAAAACAAAAAAAAAACTTATGTATGGCTGTTCATCTTTTCGAAAAAGCTGAACTACATAATTGGCACTTAGTCGCTTTATGCGCAAAATGCAAGTGTGCCTCCATATTTTCCAACAATTTTCTTCCATCACCCTCTTCTATAATTCTTGCGCTTAAATCCGCAATAACTTTTTATTTATTGCATTTTTTCTCCCATACAACTAATTTTTTTTTTACAGTCCATAAAAATGAAGAAATTATGCACGAAACGCAACAAAACTATTTCAATATCTGTTAAATATTGCGAATTTGCCATACTTTAAATTCGCACTTAGTCACTTTTTGCTTAAAATCCGTCGTATAGCCGTGAACAAATTTTATTTGTAGAAGTTGCTATAATTAACACGCTTGAAATCACTACTTTTTAATTTCTTAAAATGTTTTCTCGCATGCAATTTATTTTCCACTCCCATTCGTAAAAACCCATGCTATAATTAATGCGCTTGAAATCACTACTTTTTAATTGCTTAAAATTTTTTCTCGCATGCAATTTAATTTCCACTCCCATTCATAAAAACCCATGCTATAATTAATACTCTTGAAATCACTACCTTTTTAATTTCTTAAAAGTTTTTCTCGCATGCACTTTATTATCCACTCCCATTCATAAAAACCCATGCTATAATCGAAACGCTTGAAATCACTACTTTTTAATGTCTTAAAATGTTTTCTCGCATGCAATTTATTTTCCACTCCCATTCATAAAAACCCATGCTATAATTAAAACGCTTGAAATCACTACTTTTTAATTTCTTAAAATTTTTTCTCGCATGCAATTTATTTTCCACTCCCATTCATAAAAACCCATGCTTTAATTAAGACGCTTGAAATCAATCCGTTTTAATTTCTTAAAACTTTTCTCGCATGCAATCTTTTTCCACTCCCATTTATAAAAACCCATGCTATAATTAATTCGCTTGAAATCACTACTTTTTAATTTCTTAAATTTTTTCTCGCATGCAATTTATTTTCCACTCCCATTCATGAAAACCCATACTATAATTAAAATGCTTGAAATCACTACTTTTTAATTTCTTAAAATTTTTTCTCGCATGCAATTTATTTTCCACTCCCATCCATAAAAACCCATGCTATAATCAAAGCGATTGAAATCACTACTTTTTAATTTCTTAAAAGTTTTTCTCGCATGCAATTTATTTTCCACTCCTATTCATAAAAACCCATGCAATAATTAATACGCTCGAAATCACTACTTTTTAATTTCTTAAAAGTTTTTCTCGCATGCAATTTATTTTCAACAGCCATTCATAAAAACCCATGCTACAATTAATACGCTTGAAATCGCTACCTTTTTATATCTTAAAAGTTTTTCTCGCATGCAATTTATTTTCCACTCCCATTCATAAAAACCCATGCTATAATTAATACGCTTGAAATCACTACTTTTTAATTTCTTAAAATTTTTTCTCTGATGACATTTATTTTTCATTACCATTCATAAAAACCCATGATATAATTAATACGCTTGAAATTACTACTTTTTAATTTCTTAAAAGTTTTTCTCGCATGCACTTTATTATCCACTCCCATTCATAAAAACCCATGCTATAATCGAAACGCTTGAAATCACTACTTTTTAATGTCTTAAAATGTTTTCTCGCATGCAATTTATTTTCCACTCCCATTCATAAAAACCCATGCTATAATTAAAACGCTTGAAATCACTACTTTTTAATTTCTTAAAATTTTTTCTCGCATGCAATTTATTTTCCACTCCCATTCATAAAAACCCATGCTTTAATTAATACGCTTGAAATCAATCCGTTTTAATTTCTTAAAACTTTTCTCGCATGCAATCTTTTTCCACTCCCATTTATAAAAACCCATGCTATAATTAATTCGCTTGAAATCACTACTTTTTAGTTTCTTAAAATTTTTCTCGCATGCAATTTATTTTCCACTCCTATTCATAAAAACCCATGCTATAATTAATACGCTTGAAATCACTACTCTTTAATTTCTTAAAAGTTTTTCTCGCATGCAATTTATTTTCCACTCCTATTCATAAAAACCCATGCAATAATTAATACGCTTGAAATCACTACTTTTTAATTTCTTAAAAGTTTTTCTCGCATGCAATTTATTTTCAACACCCATTCATAAAAACCCATGCTACAATTAATACGCTTGAAATCGCTACCTTTTTTATTTCTTAAAAGTTTTTCTCGCATGCAATTTATTTTCCACTCCCATTCATAAAAACCCATGCTATAATTAATACGCTTGAAATCACTACTTTTTAATTTCTTAAAAGTTTTTCTCGCATGCACTTTATTATCCACTCCCATTCATAAAAACCCATGCTATAATCGAAACGCTTGAAATCACTACTTTTTAATGTCTTAAAATGTTTTCTCGCATGCAATTTATTTTCCACTCCCATTCGTAAAAACCCATGCTATAATTAATGCGCTTGAAATCACTACTTTTTAATTGCTTAAAATTTTTTCTCGCATGCAATTTAATTTCCACTCCCATTCATAAAAACCCATGCTATAATTAATACTCTTGAAATCACTACCTTTTTAATTTCTTAAAAGTTTTTCTCGCATGCACTTTATTATCCACTCCCATTCATAAAAACCCATGCTATAATCGAAACGCTTGAAATCACTACTTTTTAATGTCTTAAAATGTTTTCTCGCATGCAATTTATTTTCCACTCCCATTCATAAAAACCCATGCTATAATTAAAACGCTTGAAATCACTACTTTTTAATTTCTTAAAATTTTTTCTCGCATGCAATTTATTTTCCACTCCCATTCATAAAAACCCATGCTTTAATTAAGACGCTTGAAATCAATCCGTTTTAATTTCTTAAAACTTTTCTCGCATGCAATCTTTTTCCACTCCCATTTATAAAAACCCATGCTATAATTAATTCGCTTGAAATCACTACTTTTTAATTTCTTAAATTTTTTCTCGCATGCAATTTATTTTCCACTCCCATTCATGAAAACCCATACTATAATTAAAATGCTTGAAATCACTACTTTTTAATTTCTTAAAATTTTTTCTCGCATGCAATTTATTTTCCACTCCCATCCATAAAAACCCATGCTATAATCAAAGCGATTGAAATCACTACTTTTTAATTTCTTAAAAGTTTTTCTCGCATGCAATTTATTTTCCACTCCTATTCATAAAAACCCATTCAATAATTAATACGCTTGAGATCACTACTTTTTAATTTCTTAAAAGTTTTTCTCGCATGCAATTTATTTTCAACACCCATTCATAAAAACCCATGCTACAATTAATACGCTTGAAATCGCTACCTTTTTTATTTCTTAAAAGTTTTTCTCGCATGCAATTTATTTTCCACTCCCATTCATAAAAACCCATGCTATAATTAATACGCTTGAAATCACTACTTTTTAATTTCTTAAAAGTTTTTCTCGCATGCACTTTATTATCCACTCCCATTCATAAAAACCCATGCTATAATCGAAACGCTTGAAATCACTACTTTTTAATGTCTTAAAATGTTTTCTCGCATGCAATTTATTTCCACTCCCATTCGTAAAAACCCATGCTATAATTAATGCGCTTGAAATCACTACTTTTTAATTGCTTAAAATTTTTTCTCGCATGCAATTTAATTTCCACTCCCATTCATAAAAACCCATGCTATAATTAATACTCTTGAAATCACTACCTTTTTAATTTCTTAAAAGTTTTTCTCGCATGCACTTTATTATCCACTCCCATTCATAAAAACCCATGCTATAATCGAAACGCTTGAAATCACTACTTTTTAATGTCTTAAAATGTTTTCTCGCATGCAATTTATTTTCCACTCCCATTCATAAAAACCCATGCTATAATTAAAACGCTTGAAATCACTACTTTTTAATTTCTTAAAATTTTTTCTCGCATGCAATTTATTTTCCACTCCCATTCATAAAAACCCATGCTTTAATTAAGACGCTTGAAATCAATCCGTTTTAATTTCTTAAAACTTTTCTCGCATGCAATCTTTTTCCACTCCCATTTATAAAAACCCATGCTATAATTAATTCGCTTGAAATCGCTACTTTTTAATTTCTTAAATTTTTTCTCGCATGCAATTTATTTTCCACTCCCATTCATGAAAACCCATACTATAATTAAAATGCTTGAAATCACTACTTTTTAATTTCTTAAAATTTTTTCTCGCATGCAATTTATTTTCCACTCCCATCCATAAAAACCCATGCTATAATCAAAGCGATTGAAATCACTACTTTTTAATTTCTTAAAAGTTTTTCTCGCATGCAATTTATTTTCCACTCCTATTCATAAAAACCCATGCAATAATTAATACGCTTGAAATCACTACTTTTTAATTTCTTAAAAGTTTTTCTCGCATGCAATTTATTTTCAACAGCCATTCATAAAAACCCATGCTACAATTAATACGCTTGAAATCGCTACCTTTTTATATCTTAAAAGTTTTTCTCGCATGCAATTTATTTTCCACTCCCATTCATAAAAACCCATGCTATAATTAATACGCTTGAAATCACTACTTTTTAATTTCTTAAAATTTTTTCTCTGATGACATTTATTTTTCATTACCATTCATAAAAACCCATGATATAATTAATACGCTTGAAATTACTACTTTTTAATTTCTTAAAAGTTTTTCTCGCATGCACTTTATTATCCACTCCCATTCATAAAAACCCATGCTATAATCGAAACGCTTGAAATCACTACTTTTTAATGTCTTAAAATGTTTTCTCGCATGCAATTTATTTTCCACTCCCATTCATAAAAACCCATGCTATAATTAAAACGCTTGAAATCACTACTTTTTAATTTCTTAAAATTTTTTCTCGCATGCAATTTATTTTCCACTCCCATTCATAAAAACCCATGCTTTAATTAATACGCTTGAAATCAATCCGTTTTAATTTCTTAAAACTTTTCTCGCATGCAATCTTTTTCCACTCCCATTTATAAAAACCCATGCTATAATTAATTCGCTTGAAATCACTACTTTTTAATTTCTTAAAATTTTTCTCGCATGCAATTTATTTTCCACTCCTATTCATAAAAACCCATGCTATAATTAATACGCCTGAAATCACTACTCTTTAATTTCTTAAAAGTTTTTCTCGCATGCAATTTATTTTCCACTACTATTCATAAAAACCCATGCAATAATTAATACGCTTGAAATCACTACTTTTTAATTTCTTAAAAGTTTTTCTCGCATGCAATTTATTTTCAACACCCATTCATAAAAACCCATGCTACAATTAATACGCTTGAAATCGCTACCTTTTTTATTTCTTAAAAGTTTTTCTCGCATGCAATTTATTTTCCACTCCCATTCATAAAAACCCATGCTATAATTTATACGCTTGAAATCACTACTTTTTAATTTCTTAAAATTTTTTCTCTGATGACATTTATTTTTCATTACCATTCATAAAAACCCATGATATAATTAATACGCTTGAAATCACTACTTTTTAATTTCTTAAAATTTTTTCTCGCATGCAATTTATTTTCCACTCCCATTCATAAAAACCCACGCTATAATTAATGCGTTTGAAATTACTGTTTTTTAATTTCTTAAAAGTTTTTCTCGCATGCAATTTATTTTCCACTCCCATTCATAAAAACCCATGCTATAATTAATACGCTTGAAATCAATCCGTTTTAATTTCTTAAAACTTTTCTCGCATGCAATCTTTTTCCACTCCCATTTATAAAAATCCCATGCTATAACTAATACGCTTGAAATCACTACTTTTTAATTTCTTAAATTTTTTCTCGCATGCAATTTATTTTCCACTCCCATTCATGAAAACCCATACTATAATTAAAACGCTTGAAATCACTACTTTTTAATTTCTTAAAATTTTTTCTCGCATGCAATTTATTTTCCACTCCCATCCATAAAAACCCATGCTATAATCAAAACGATTGAAATCACTACTTTTAAATTTCTTAAATTTTTTCTCGCATGCAATTTATTTTCCACTCCCATGCATAAAAACCCATGCTATAATTAATACGCTTGAAATCACTACTTTTTAATTTCTTAAAATTTTTTCTCTGATGCCATTTATTTTTCATTACCATGCATAAAAACCGAATTATAAAAAATTTCACGTTAAAACAACACAATTTTGTCCTTGCTTGTTAATAATTGCGAAATAGTTAAACTTAAAAACTAGCACTTAGTCGCTTTATGCTTTAAATGCTTTTTTGCTTTATTACACATCAAAAAACTTCATTTGTTAATTGTTGCTGTAATTAATGTATTAAAAAATTACTACCTTAAATATTTATCACTTTTTCTCGCATGCGATTTTATTTTCTTATCGGGTCCATAAAATTAAGTAGGTCTTTATTAAAAAAGAAAAAAACAAAACTAAGTCAATGGCTGTTAATTATTTCGGATCATCATCATTGTCAACAAGCAAGTAAAACATCAACAACACAAACAACAACAACTATAATAACAACAACAACAACATCACATTGACTTAAATGTATGTCACTGCAGAGCAATGACGCCAATATTTAACGCCTCGCCTTGTGTCAATTACACATCTTCAACATTTTGTAATGAATTTCGATAAATTTAGATGTTGTTTATATAACCGCTGCTCCCTCTCTTCCTAACCCTGCCTACGCCACTGCTTCTCACGCACGATTGCTGCTTCATGGCTGAAAAAAAAAACAAATCTTTAAATAGACGCCGACTGCTTTTAATAAGAGCAGCCAGGATATTTTGTTGCTCACAAGCACATAGACAATGTGTATTACATACACTCAAGCACATAGCCACTTTTACTCATAAACGCACAATTGAATTAAGGCTATTAAAATACTTTACACATTTATTGTCTCTTTTATGACATTGTTAAATTGTCCATAAATCGCATGCAAGCCATTTATCTCTAAATTTTTTGGTTGATATCTATTTTTTTTTTCTAATTTCTCTGCAGTAAGTAAGAGCGTATCCTTAAATTACTATAAATTCTGCACAGCTGATTTTAATAGCTTCTGATGTATGTAGCTGTTTATTAATGCTCGTTAATATTTTAAATTTTTTACTGAAAAATCATCTCAAATTGAATGTCATAACAACAAAAACAACAACAGAAATCAGCTACAAAGATATTGTTTTTTTTTTTTTTTTTTGTTGCTTCTATATTTGTTCTGGGTGCACTTTTAAGGCGTTCAACCTTGCGCAAAATGTCTTGGCCCCGCTTACAGGGTCAGTCACATAAATTTGGTATTTTGCTTTGAAATGTTTGGATTGCTTTTTATCGTTTTTTTTTTAATCTTGCGATCTTTGAAAAAGCTTGTTGTGTATGCTGTGGGTTGTCATGCATTCAAAATTTTTAGTATTACTTTGAATAAGTTTTTGTTTCAATTAAGCAATTGAATTAGTTTTCTTTGTCTAACCATTACATTCAATTGATGTTTAATTTTTTAAGTTATAGCGTATTAAAGTTTGCATATAATTGTTGTTGTTATACTGAATTTTTTTTTCTTAACAGAGCACCTGAGAACAACGTTATCAAACTCAGAGCAAAACTATTCGCTGCTCACATTACGCTCTCTTCTGTCCCTTCTTAATAGAGCGTCTGTTAACAACGAAATGAAAGTCAGAAAAATGTTAAGCTTTCGCAAGCCGCTCTCTCGCAACCAAGATACATCCAATTTTTTTTTATTGGAATTTTCCGCTCACATTTCACTTTATTCTGCCTCTTGATAGATCGCTTGCAAACAATAACAAAACTCTTAGAATGTACACAATGAACGGCGTCGGCCGTCAGTTATTATTATAGTATCTCCTGTGGCCGAAATCGGCCATCTCTTTCTGTAAGGTAACGAAACTTAAGTTGTTTTTCACGTAATCAATTATGAATTGTTATTAATTTGCATGGAAATTCTTAATGCTTACCTTGACGCTATGAGGAAAGTAGTGTTTAAGGACAAAAAAGGAAGCATATAGGCATCAATAACAAAAATTTATTCAACATGTAATATTCATTTAAAGTAAATAAATAAATTAAAAGTAAAGTAAATAAAGTGAAAGTAAATAAAGGGTAGAAAAGTATAACAAATAAATCAAGATAAATGATAATTCTCAAGGTAATAGAAGCAAGCAGGAGTTGTTTTGTTTTTTTAACGCTGAGAGATATTAAGAGAAAGCAATAACCACAACAACAACAACAACAACAACAACAATAATTCTACTCAGCTCTTTTTAAGAGTTTACGTCACTCCCGCATTCTACTCTTGCTTTTGTAAGCTACAGCAGTGATGTTCAACAGAGCTTTGTCGCTTTGTAGTTTCTGATTGTCCCATTGGTAAAATAAGCGTTTTACATTTGTTCAGTTTTACTTATCTTAATGACAACATATTAAAAAAAAAATTATATTGTGCAAATCTACTCGAAAATACCTATCCATCGATATAAGTATTATGTGAATATGTTGAAGGTAACACAGGAAAAAAGGGAACACAACATTTTTTGTTTGCCTATTAATATATAGATTATCATTATTATTTTTATAGTTGATGGGTGCAGCAACGCGCACCGGGGTTGCTAGTTATTTTTATTTGTTATTATATCATTTGTTATTTTTGCAGTATTAAAATTTTAAAATTTTTTATTTAAATTGTTAAAAAAATTGTTTTCATATGTATTTTGAAAAAAAGTTCTAATACTTTAATACCGGGTAATTTTATCGCAATAAAAGGCTGTTCAATAAGTCCTTGGTCTATACATAACTGGCATAGTAGAAACATGGCATAAACAAGAAAATTACAAAAAAATACTCAATATTCAAAACTTTTATTAATTCTCCTATGTATACCAAAAATTTCCCACTTTCGTGTATACGAAGGTAATCGGGGGTACCTTCATACAATTTGTATGAGAGAAATTGTATGTGAATAAAAAAAATTCTAAAAAACTCATTAAATTTTTATATACATAGATTGACATTGTCCATGGAAATATTTTGAACTGAACCATCGAAGCTCTTGACCAACCTTTTTTCCACTTTGGCACCTACTTGCGTCTCATGTGAACCATTTGCTGGTTTACCGGTGTAAATTTCTCCTTTCAATGAGTATGACGTTTTTGAGTCGCATGCCCACCAACTTGATCAGTTTGGCGGGCATGATGCAATGAACTGATTCTTTCTGTGCAATTCAAATTTCAACGTCAATTTTTCCAATGAGGACTACGGTGAGTTTTTTTTGAGAACTACACGAGTAATATGATGTTTGTAATGTGTGCGTTGTGTCGAATTGAAAAAAAAAAATTAATTCTATGATATTCTATGAGCAGACATTGCAAACCCAATCGGTAATTTTATTTGATGTAACTGAACGATATTTCATACAGTAGTTCATAATATTCTAAACGCACAAAATCGACAGACAATATCAGTAAGAATTCACATGTATTTTACCTGGTACCCGGTTCCCAGTACCCGGGTACTTTCATATAGGACAAAAGGGTAGGAACTAAAAACATTTTATTAAAAATTACTAAAACATTTTCTTTTCAATATTACAGTTGCATATACACGCAAATAAATTTTTCGTTTACCACAACTGAAAAATTCACCAACTACACTTCGTTTGGGAGTTGTATTTGCTGCAAACGAATATTCAGTTGTCATCAAGTTAAGAAAATATCTTATATATATACACCGCAAGCTATTTCAGTCATTATTTTTATATTAATAATATAATTAAATATATTAATTAATAAATATATTCATAAATATAATTATATTTATCTAAGATAATTATATTAATTATATTTATCTAATATAATTATCTAACTATATTATCTAATATAATTCTATTAATTATATTTATCTAATATAATTATATTAATTATATTTATCTAATATAATAATATAATTATATTAATTATATTTATACCTCTATCCGTCCGTCTTCTTATGGATTGTACTCATCGCACTTCTTTTGCTATCTCCATCCGCGTAATAAGCAAATTACCAATTTGCTTATAAAGTAACGATTTGTTGAAAAAGTTACTCTAAACTATAAGCGTTGTGTTTATACAACGAAGGGAAAAACAAAAGAAGTTTTCAATTGGGAAAAAAATTGTTCAATTGCTGCAATGCAAAAATCACTCGTGTTTATGACAAACGAAATTAATTTCCTGCAACTAAATAACGCGTTTCTCGCAATAAACTATTATTATGATAACTGTAGAAACGTTTGCAAATAACGATTTCAAGAACGACAAACGAAGTTCGTTTGCGGCAAACAGGCAATAAACTTTTTTTTTCTTCTTGTATTACAGCAGTGATGTTCACGTAGTACCACGCGTGGTGGACTCGAAAGCTTTATTCGAGAATCGAAACACGTACACGATCGAATGCACGAAGTTCTCTTAATCAGTTGGCGCAGAAACTTCAAGTAACAAGGTTTGCGCCTCTTGGTCGTGTGTTTTGCACTGCACGAAATGTTTGAGGCATATGAAAATACATTATTTGTAAAATAATAATAATAATAATGATAATGATAGTGACAATGATAATAATAGTGATAATGATAATGATACTGATAAAAATAATGTATATGTCAATGATAATTATAACACAATTCTTGCTTCATATCTGCACAACAATTTTTGTCAGTGCAGAGAGCGAGAGAGCTACAAGCAAAAGCACAAAAGCCGAAATTGTAGTAGTATGCATGTGAATACCACTGTATTACAGCGATCAAAGCCACATTGAGCTTAGCTGTGTTTTTTTTTAGCATTTGCTAGTGATTAAAAGAAAGTAGAAGATTTTAATGGCAACAACTTCCTTAACATCTTTTAAAGTAGTGTCGGCCAAAACAATACATACACAGTTCTTTCAGTTATGTAAAAGTGTGCGCCCAATTGAGAGCAAAGAATCTCTCTTTGGCTTACACTGTGAAAAGTTTACTTCGCAGGAGGCTTAGGGAAATTTTTTATTATTAACGTTAAGCGGCATTCTAAATGAATGCAGGTACATAAAAGTGAATTAAAATTAATGAAATTTCTTACTAGGTAAATAATGTGCAATATTATTAAATGTCTAGGGGCCCCGTTATTAATAATAATATTATTATTAATATTTTATTAATAATATCAATATGCATATATTTATTATTAATATCAATATTACATATTTATTTGGAAAGTAATCTTTTACTAATGACATTTTACCGAATCCTAATTGTACTAATATTATTTATATTGCATATTACTTCAAAATAAAAATCTGGTAGCGCACCCTACTTTCTTCTGACAAATTAGGTTTTCGCTTCCCCAAAACAATTTTTAAAGAAAAAATGTGCTAATTTCCACATTTGGTTCAACATTTTTTATACGTGTACGCATTTAAAATTACGTAATAAATTGCGAGCATGCGTTGCATAGCGTAGTGTTAACTAGCCAAAAGCGAAACATCGACTGAGCGCTCTTGCTACGAATAATCGGCAGCGTCGCTGTAAAAGCACGACAGCCAGTTTTATGTCGGTGTAAACATACGAAGTTTCACGAAGCACGCGTGCATAGGCGTCGGCCGACACTGTTTTAAAGTAAATAAACAAAAAGAACCCTGATAAGTTGGTCTATAATACCGACAAAAATAGTATTTCGAAAACTTAAACTTAACCATTTCACTTGCATAAAACTTCTAAATATATCCGTTGCTACATTCTTCTCTTGAACTAATGATTGCAATCGAGATATTTTCACACCAGCAACATTTAATATTTTGAAATTAAAAAAAAGAATTCTAATTTAATAATTTTTAGGTATTGTTGTGTTGCATCATTTCAGAATAAAACAAGTGACAATGACACAATTAAACAAATTAATATTTTCAAGTTTTTCTTATTTTCATGCATAGGAAAATTTTTGAATTTAAAAATAAGAAAAAATAATAATTGTTGTTTTTTTTTACCTCCCACTATTACCTCTCTGAACATACTCACAAGCAGTTTAAGAGCCCGAACAGAACCAAAGCTGCTGTCGGTTGGCGATCCTCTCTCGGAGAAATTCGCTGAGAACTCGTCCAGAATAGCAGCGGTTTTCGGATCCGCGTTGCTTTTCGGTGTGTGAATGGTACAAATGTTGTTTTTTCAAGTTTTTGTTGTTTCTATATATGTATACTAACAAAAACATTAAAACGGTTGTTAATCATTTAAATATTTCTTTATTTTTTTTATTTTGGAAAAAATGTAAACTTTTTCCGAAAGTGGTAAATTTTTTTCCAAATAGTGGTAAATTTCAGTTCATCTCTCTGGCGATACTTTGTACTGCTTGAACAACACTGCTTTATACCAGTGATGTTCACATAGTACCACGCGTGGTGAAACTAGATAGCTTTATTCGAGAATCGAAACACGTAAACGATCGAGTGCACGAAGTTCTCTTAATCAGTTGGCTCTTAAACTTCAAGCAAGGAGATTCGCGCCACTTGGTCGTGTGTTTTGCACTGCACGAAATGTTTGAGGCATATGAAAATACATTATTTGCAGAATTATAATAACTAGTATCACCTGTGGCCGAAATTCAGCCATCTGTTTCTGTAATGTAACTAAACTCAAATTGTTTTTCAAATAATGAATGGTTATTAATTTGCATGGAAATTCTTAATCCTTCCCTTGACGCTATGAGGAAAATTGTGGTAAAGGACCAAAAAGGAAGTATATGTCAATCAATAACAAAAATTTAGTCAACATATAATATTCATTTAAAGTAAAAAAAATAAATTAAAAGTAAAGTAAATAAAGTAAAAGTAAATAAACGGTAGATAACAAATAAATCAAGATAAATGATAATTCTCAATATAATAGAAGCAAGCACCAGTTTTTTGTTTTTTTAACGCTGAGAGATATTAAGAGAAAGCAATAACAACAACAACAACAACAACAACAACAACAACAACAACAACAACAACAACAACAACAACAACAACAACAACAACAACAACAACAACAACAACAACAACAACAACAACAACAACAACAACAACAACAACAACAACAACAACAACAACAACATCAACAACAACAACATTGATGCTACTCAGATCTTTTTAAGTGCTTGCGTCACTCCCGCATTCTACTCTTGCTTTTGTAAGCTACAGCAGCGATGTTCAACAGAGCTTTGTCGCTTTGTAGTTTCTCATTGTCCCATTGGTAAAATAAGCGTTTTACATTTGCTCAGTTTTACTTATCTTAATGACAACATATTCGAATAAAAATTATATTGTGCAAATCTACTCGAAAATACCTATCCATCGATATAAGTATTATGTGAATATGTTGAAGGTAACACAGAAAAAAAAGGGAACACAAACTTTTTGTTTGCCTATTAATATATAGATAATAATAATAATGATGGTGACAATGATAATGATAGTGATAAAGATAGTGATACTGATAATGATAATGATGATGGCAATGATAATTATAACACAATTCGTGCTTAATACCTGCACAACAATTTTTGTCAGTGCAGAGAGCGAGAGAGCTGCAAACACAAGTACAAAAGTTGAAAATTGCGGTACGGTAGTAGTATGCGTGTGAACACCACTGCTTTATACGATAAAAAAAATCCTGAAAATAAATTAATAAAGATCCAAGGGAGCTACGCCTAGGGTCAAACCGATTTCCACAATTTTATTGTACACATTTTTTGACCTTGTTTGTTTTGCCCTCTGTCAGAGTTTTGTTAGGATGGGACAACTTTTGTATGTACCTGTCATACAAAATTATGTAAAAAATTAATACAAGCCCAAGGGAGGTACCCATAGGGACTGACCGATTTCAGCCATTTTTGAAATTTTCTTGATAAGCTTTAACTTGCTAAGCATACAAAATTGCATTTTAATAGGAGCACTCCTTCTCTTTTTGTTCCACTTTTGTATGGGAACAGCGCTCTGTGAGCTGTAAATAAACGCGTTAACGTGCGTGAGCCATTCAAAGTCAAATTTGAGGTCTAAGGTTCGAATCCCACCAAACGCAGAACATTTTCTAAATTAAAATTAATTTTTCTGATCGGTCTTCACCTTTCTGCAGACAACGGTACAACTAAGAGTGTAAACAAATACCTTAAAAAACTTCTTGAGAACATGACTATTAGACGTTTGGAGTTGGTATAAAGTAGATGCACGAGTAGATACAATTCTCGGTCATTTGTGTACAAACATTTATTAACACGTGCAACACAATTTTTCTGATGAAAAGCTCGGTTAAAGTCGTTTTGTGGATTGAAATGAAAAATTCCTCCTTTATTAATTTTTTTAATTAAAAGTTTGTTGAAAAAAAAAAATAACAAAATGTCTTCAGGAGACCACCTTTCAAGGTAACCGCTTTTGAAAAGTCTTAAACCAACATAGAAAATAATTAGGAAAATTAATCAGTCTTATGATAAAATCTATTAGATACAAGATAAAGTGCTGCAACGATAAAAAGACACAAAATATTAGCTGCTGCAATATCGAACAACAACACCAACACCACCCAGAGAGCGCATAATGCTTGGGTGAAAAATTTATGATCAAAATTCAAGCTTACTGCAATTATCTAAATACTTGAATTCAATAATGCGGGTATTTATTTGTGTGTATTTGTTGTTGTTGTTTTAATTGATTTTTTTTTTTTGTTTGCTTATCGCTGATGTAGTTGCTTCATTTTAAATGAAACTTGAAATACTATGAATTGCAGCTTAATTCATTTTCACGCTGTAATGACAACAATAACAAGAACAGCAACAACATCACCACCGGCGACGAATTGAATGAGTATCTGTAGCTACCCAGCGGGAAAATAAAAAGCGCTCCTAGAAATAGCGCATCTTATGCGCATTTTTGATGCGCTTGAGGATGCGCTTTTCAGAGTTCAGAGTTGTAGAGCTCATATTTTTATATACATTTCGTTCACAAGTAACCAAGCAAGGAAGTATCAGAGCGTTAAGACATTTGACTGTAATGCCAGCAGTCCGAGTTTAATCCCCGCATGTGACAAAAAATAAAATTTTGTCGCTTTGTTTTTAGTCCAAGTGCTCGGTTCTCGCTACGTTTTGTTATTAACTACAATGAGAGCAAAGCGCCTACATCTGATGACATGCCAATGTTGAAAAAGGCTCTATCCACAAGGAGAACAAAGTGCTCTATTGCTTTTTAGGAGCGCTTCAAATGCGCTAATGAAGCGCTCGGTTTCCTGCTGGGTATTTCTATCTATCGTTGAGTTGCACACAAGCATGTAAATTTAATGCAGCAAAATAGATTAAATGATTGCGAAAAAAAAACATAGTGATTACATATAAGAACAACAACAACAACAACAGCAGCAACAGGCAATGCAGCAAACACACACAGCCACACACAAACGCATGAGTGCCAAACCCATCAACGCGCACTGCGTATCTATAAGTACATTAATGTATCTGCAGGCGTTGCTGCTGTTGTTTTTCGCTGCTCTTCTTCGCGTTGCTGTGGTCGTTGTTGTTGTTTTCATTGCAAAAGCAGCCACTTGCTGCTTATTTTTGTTACGTTTTTAGTTGTTTCTCACCCCTCCTCCTTTTTTTTATGCGCTGCCGTATTGCCAGCATTGCACACAGAATGTGGGTCACTAGGTCATGATTCAGCAGCGCAGCGCAACGCTGCGAGTTCTCGATTTTATTCATATTTATTTTTTTTTATTTTTACTTGTAATCTTTTTGTTGTTGTTTTTGTTGCTGATTTTGCTTATTTATTAAGATTCCTTAACTTAAATTCTAATTTCTAATAATTGCTGTTGTTTTATTTCTGATTAATTTTGTTGTTGTTGTTGCTGTTTTTGTTGTTGTTACTGTTTTTGTTGTTGTTGTTATTATTGTTGTTGTTATTGTTGTTGTTGTTGTTGTTGTCGTTGTCGTTTTACTTGCGATGCCTTTTGTCATATTGTTTTTGCTGTTGCTATTTTTGCTGGTAGTCATTTGACTTAGTTGTTTTTGTTGTTGTTGTTGTTTTGGGTGTTATTGCAGCTAATGTTCATTTTGACACTAATTAGGTTAAGTTGTTGTAGTTGTACTTGATGTTGTTGTTGTTGTTGCTCTTGTTCTTTCAATTAGAACATCACTTCAGACATCATCAATAGCAGAACTTTAGAGAACAAGGACAATTAATGGCGGCAGCGTGTGATAAAAAAAAAACAAAGTTAAGCAGTTACAATAATAAAAACAACAAATTTCAAAATTTGCTAGAATTGTAAGAAATAGAAAAAAATTAGATGTAAACGCCAGATGTTGTTAACAAAAAAAAAAAAAAAAAAAAAAAATATTTCAAAATAAAAACAACAATCCAGGTTAACATTTGAATTTGAGAGTCTTTCATAGCCTAAAACACAAAACAACGAGAGATTTAATAGACGAAATTTTATAAATTCAGGAAGCTGAAAATTATTAAGAAATTGATGTCAGTCAAATAAAAAAAAAAAAAAAAATATTAAATAATAAAAAATGCAAATTAAAATTGACCCTATGGTGAGGGCCTTCGTGGTATTGGGCAACGGCTCAAAAACAATTTATTTGATTTGATTCCTATTTTTGTAATTTATGTTGTAGAAGTTGATATCTGGCAAGTGCTTGAACGGGGTCCTTGATCACAATGACCTTTAGAATGACCCAATGACCTTTGACCTTTAAAATATGATCTCCTCGAGACAAAAATATCGATATATCATTCTTCATATCTTCATTCCTCATTCATATCTTCAGATCGGACTGTAATTGTCGAAGATATAACGAAAAATTTGAAAGAAGAAAACCTACGTTCAGCAAAAACAAAAAAAAATAATTTTTGTTTTTAAATGTTCTACTTTGATAATCGATATATGTACTCTCTTAGGAAGAGTTTAGTGATTTTCTGCAAGCTTTAATTTTATGACCTTAGTTTTTAATTTTATGATCTTTAATGGTACATTAGGATGGTAGAAACTGGGATCGGGGTACTTGACCCCAACGACTTTTAGAGCAAAAAAGTTGGACTCCTCGAAATAAAAACGTTGATATACTATTCTTGAAGATCGGTCTGAAAATGCCGAAGATATGAAGAAAAACTTAAATGCGTGACCCCTACTTAAGGTCAAAAAACAAAAAAAAAAAAAAAATTCGGATTTCAGATTAGATGGTGTGTGGCATACTTTTTTTCGATACGGTCTAGTGTACATGTTGGTGTGGTATGATCATTATTATATGATAAGGTATGGTATGGCAGAATGGGTATGATATGATGGTATGATTATGGTATGATATGATGGGAGTGGTTTGATGGATATGAAATAATGGACATAGTATGGCATATATAATATAATAAGGTACAATGGTTATGATATGATGGTTATTGTATTAAAGATATGTTGGTTATGATATGTAGGGTTTATGATAGGACGAGATGTTCTGATAGGTATGGAAGAAAGGATTGATGGTAAAGCATGACGGGTATGTATATATTTTGGTATTTTTTGATGAGTTTATTCTGATGGGTATGAAAAGATCGGTTTGGTATGATGAGCATGACTCGGCAGGTATATTATGATTGATATCCCATGCTGGAATTTTTTTTTGTAGTGTTTATGGTATCAAAGGTAAGGTATGATGTGTACCATATGATGTTTGGGTCTAAATATCATGTAATTGCTAGTAGGATGGTAATGGTATGAAATATATGTATCATCTTATGCCATCTAAAACAGTATGATTGGTGTGCTGTTTTAACTATGATATAATGGGTATAGAATGGATACCGTTAAGCGCATTTATTATGATTTACTTGGACCGTCTACAGCAATGATACTCAACCTTTTCTTTCTTCGGGCCACATACAAACATTAGTAAAGTTATGCGGGCCGCAACACTATACTGGAATGACGAAAAAAAATCATGAAACCCCTCTTTTTGTAGAAACCATTTATTTTAAAAATGAAAAACTAACCCTGCAAACATTTTCTGAGTGTCTTAAAAAAAAATTACTCTAAAAAGAGTCTTTCTTATGCGTGTTTTAAGAGCAAGCAATAAAAATACTCCTAAATTAGTCTTTGGACGTGGCGTCCGTGGCGTAGTTGGTTAAATTGCGTGGCCGCTATGTCAAAGAACCTTGCAAAAGCATATTTGCATTATTATTATTTGAATTATTATTTTATTATTTGAATTAAAATAATTTTTCTGTACGGCCGCCACCTCTCTGCAGACAATGGCAAACCTCAGAGAGTAATCAAAATGCCATGTAAAGCTTCTTGAGAACGAGAACATTCCGTTCATCGCCGTTCGGAGTCGGCGTTAAACATGTAGGTCCGGTTCTCGGTCAATTGTGTACAAACTTAATAACAGGCACAACACAATTGATCATAAGAAGCTAGATCAAAGTCCTTTCAAGGGCTGAAATGACCAGTTATTTATTATTTTTAAAGAAGTCTTTGATATGATTTTAAAATGATTGGTCAGAAATAAGACTCTAAAAAGATTATTTTTATGCATGTCTTATGAGTATGCAATTAAAAGATTCCTAAAGTAGTCTTTGATTTGAATGTAAAATGACTACTCAAAAATAGGACTCTTAAAAGAATCAATATTATGTTTGCTTTATGAGTTTTCATAAAAATAACTCTTTAAAAAGTCCTAAATAAGACGGTTTATGATTATTCATAACAAAGACTCACAAAAGGATTATACTTCCCAGCACACATTATGACTCTTAAAAGACTCATATAAATAAGTTTTTATCGTCATAATGCGCTCAAAAAATACTCTTTTATGAGCACATTTTCGTAGGTTATGGACCTCAAAATATGATTCATAATAATGACTGCTTTATGTCTCATTTTGGACTCAAAATTAAGGCTCTTTTAAGATTCATATTTAATACTCTTTTTAGACTCATAATAAAGACTCTATACAGACTCATAATAAAACTCAAATAAATTAATCTTTTTGGACTCAAAATTAAGACTCTTTTAAGACTCAAAGAGTATTAACTTTTAAGACTCATAATAAAGACTCTGTAAATACTCATAATAAATACTTTTTTAGAATTCATATAAATAAGTCTTTTGGACTCAAAATAAAGACTCTTTTAAAAGTCATTTTTAATACTCTTTTAAGGGGGGGGGTAAGGTTTGACAACATTTTATTTTTTCAATTTTTTTTATTTTTGTTTCTGAAAGTACAATATCTGAAGAATATTGTATTAAATTTTTAGGTCATTCGGAGCAAAACTAACGAAGTTACAGTAGGTTGAATGACCGTACCTCAAACTAAGTGTTGCTTAGAGTACAAAACTTTAAATCGATTTTCCCAAACATGTAATTTTTAAAGTCGGTGACCAGCCTACAGAAAAAACTACTGAACCGATCGTTTTGAAATTTTGTACATATATTCTACATATAAATAGGTCTGTAGTGACGTCGAGTTTTTTAAATTTTTTTTTATTACTAACAATAATAATACCTATTACAATAACAACTAGGTAGATTTTTTTCGTCAAAAATCGTCATTTTGGCTTCGAAATGGTGCCAAAAATTGAAAAATTAAAAAAAGAACTCAACGTCACTGGAGAGATAATGTAATAAACTAAAGAAAGCATTTTGATTTTTTGGTTTCAGATGATCCAGTGATGCTGTAGGCTGGTCACCGCACAAAGACTTTTTTTCGAGGCACCTGCGGAGATCTTCAATAAATCCGTTATTTCTCTCTATTTTAAAAAAAAATATTTTTTAAATATTCTTTAAATGTTGTACTTTTATATAATAATATGTAAAATAAACCTACTGTTATAGTTTTCTCTAAAAAAATTTATGAAAAAAGGTCTTTTTAGACGAAACAAACCTTACCCCCCCCCCCCCCCTTAAGATCATTGGCAGTTGATGACTGAGGACAAGTGGAAAAATAATATCCACAAAAATAACAACAACAATACTAACAGCAAGTAGTGCAATAGCATTCTTATCAGCTCGCTTGAGTATTTTGAATAATCTTAGATTATTTTTAATCATTTGGCGGTCAATCACTGCTAAGCTTTATGATTTGTTTCGAAGAAAATTTTTACATACAAGTAATTCAACTAATTAATTTTTATTTTTTTCTTATCACATTTAAAAAATTGAATCTATTGAACATAAGTTGGAAAACTTTATTTTCTGCATTAACTTTGAAAGCATATTGATTAAAATGGCGAAAATAAACAACAAATTAACAAAAACAAAAAAAAAAAAAAAATATAATGTGGTAACACCACCGCTCAGCTGCTGCTGCTGTGAAACTGATGTAATAAGGAAGTTAATTAATACATTTGGACTAAAGTCACGTGCGGCTTAAATGCGTGGCATTTAAGTTTATTTTTGTTTATTTCATGGGTTTTTTTCAAATTTTCCTTTAATTACTTAATAAATTAAACATAAGGGCAAAATTGAATTCTTTAATTTATGGTTTGAAAATAAAAACCAACAACTGATTTAATGCAAACAAGTGTTTATAGACGAAGGGCCTAGAAATAAATACAAAAAAAAAAAATTTATTTTTGCTATAAAAGTTGCTTTCAAACAAAATGGCGACGCACACAAATTTACGACAGCTCCAAACATTATGAATTTTACAAATTTTGTTGTTGTACCCGTTATTGTTGTACATAATTTTTGTTTTTTTTTGTTTTGCTATATTTTACCTTTTGTAACGCAAACTGTAAATCATGCTGTTAATAAAAACAAATTCAAGGTTATACGCGACAGGCAACAGCAGCCGCAGATACATAAGTTGAGATACATAACCAGATAGTTAACATTCAAACAAACAAGCACAAACATACACACACACTTATACACACACGCACACATACGTACACACACAATCTGTTAGATACGTTCAGACAATTATGGCTCAAGCATGTAGGCGGAAGGGCTGCTCGATGTTTGCTTTATTTATTTATGAATTTTAAAATATGTTGCCGCTGCCGCTGCTGATATGTTGCCGAACTGATGTCTATTTTGTAAAGCAATTCTATGCCAAATAACCTTCAACTTTTTTTTCGGCTAAGCTTTTTTATTGTTTTTTTGTATTTTTTGTTTTTTTTTTTGTTTGTTTTTTTCTGAGATATTAATAGTATTTTTGACTAGTTCTATTTGTTATTTATATTCAAAGGTGATCAGCTGTAATGCGAATTTTAAGCACAATATCGAAATTTATGCTCAGGAAACATAAAATTGTTTGCAACGTAAGTTTATTTTCAGATAAAAGTTTTGAATGTTGCTTAAAAATTCTTTAAAATGCTATATTATTCGAATACTATGTTGCATTGCATCGATCAAGTGTAAACAAGCAGGCTTTTACACTCTCGAAAAACTTATGCTGAATTATAACATTGAATGTAAATATATGTTTTTTTCTTACAAAATATATTGGGAGAACTTCTTAAACTTCATCTTTACAACGGCATAGCACAGTTTTTCCAAAAATATCAAAATAAAGTGGCTAACAAACTGAAAATGCATTGACCCCATGTATTGGCTGTGACCTAGTTCTTCAGCAAGTAAGGAAAATCAGCTCAAATTGAGATGAGTACAATTGAAGTCATTTATAAAGAGCACGGTCTTGGCAAAACATTATTTTTCATGTGGCATAGTTTGTTTAAACATAGTCGAAAATATATATGGGGATGACTCTCGTCCTGGACGACAAGTTGTAAGTACGTGTACAGACATTATTCTAACTCAAGTGGACAAATTAGTACCGAAAGATGTTAGTATGAAAAAGAAATACATTTCTATACATTTATGTGAGCATCAGATGCGATCATTTGTAGGATTCAATACAATCATCTTGGCTTGAAAAAAGTCATTGTAAGATGGTTACCGAGATTGCTCACGTCTTCTTTTTTCAAAAGAAAACACGATTCGTCGCTTCAAAGCATTTTTTAGAGGATTCTGATGAAGACTATGCCCCGATTTTTGCCTGAAATATGACTGCACATGGAAAATGGTTGTATCACTTCGAGCCAGAGTCTAAACAGTAGTCGATGCAGTGGTACAAAGAAGGTGTAGCCGCACCAAAGATATTTAAAATATCAGAATCTGTGTGCAAATTGATGATGGCGCATGGCTCAGATGTGGCACATTCATTATACTTAAAATGACAGACCAAAGTGATCACAAATGATAATAAAGTTGCCATATCTGACCACCGTATGACAGTTTAATCCTTATCTAAAAATTTAATCTCTAAAAAAAATATGCAGTAGTTTCGACTATGTCGCAACACAAGATGTAGAATTATTTAATTCGCTTTTGATGACATATTTTTTAAAAAATATTTAGCAAAATATTTATTCCATACACCTGAGCATATGACCTTTAAGAGAGTGCCGGCAAGGGTTAATATGTATGGCCGACCCCCATTATTTTTGCAAAAGGAACATTTTTGCTTTTGACACCTATTCCCTCCGACCACTCCTTAGGGGGGCTCCCATACAAATGTTATAGTTTTTGTATATTTATTCCATACACATGAGCATATGACCTTTAAAAGAGTGCCGAAAAGGGTTAATATGTATGGCCGACCCCCATTATTTTTGCAAAAGGAACATTTTTTGTTTTGACACCTATTCCCTCCGTCCACTCCTTAGGGGGCTCCCATACAAATTTTATAGTTTTTGTATATTTATTCCATACACCTGAGCATATGACCTTTAAAAGAGTGCCGGAAAGGGTTAATATGTATCACTGACCTCCATTACTTTTGCAAAAGGAGCATTTTTGCATTTGACACCTAGTCCCTCCTATCACTCCTTAGGGGGGCTCCCATACAAATTTTATGGTTATGTCGATAAAACCGGAAATTGTCGATAAATTGGTAGCAAACTTAAGCAAATAAAATCATCAAATGTTGGCTTTTCATGTAATTGTGTAAAATTTATATAAGTCAGAGAGTTCAAACATGAATTTTTCACCCAGTGAGGATCAAGCAGATAGCATCAACATGTGCTAACATCAACATTGTACGATCAGTGCTTTAGGCACACCAAAGGCTCAAATTGTGATATAAATACCGACACATGATCACTATCAACCACCCTACTTACCTCCGAGAATGACGTATTCTACGTCAAAAAACACAACCTTTAGATAATAATAAGGAGCGTATTATGGTGAGTACAACGCTTCAATAAGAAGGAAGTTTAAAGAAGCCATAAACGAAAACAAAACGGGAAAAATTGACATGGGGTGCATTGCTGTTGCCAGACATCGAGCCGGTTCACAAGAGTAAAGTTACGAGGACTGCACCTAACAAATTTTCGGGCTTGAGAACTTAGTGCACCCACCCTTCATTCTTAGCATTGAATTTTTGTTTTTTTTTTTTTTTTTTTGGTCTAAACCTATTTCAGACAATTTTCAGATGGTACGTAATGAGAAGGAAACAATTTCGACCCATTTTGTTAGCAAGGACAAAAAATGCTTTACTATGTCTTAGAGAAGTAAATTGCTCTATCCGATATATGTCTGGCAGGATAAACCACGTTGTAATATACTTTACCGTTCCTCAAACTGTCAGGGATGGATTAAAAATTCAGTTCACTTCTTGTTGCCTGAGGCCCTTTCGTTAGTTCGTCGTTTATCCGTTATTACTACACAAAGTTGTTTCAATAAAGGGCAATTAAGTTGAAAATATTTTATTTTTTTTTTCATTTATATACTTTTCGTTTCGCGAACCCTTGAACCTCTACTTGTATATTTAAAAAATATCTAGAACTATCTTATCTAAACCTATTTATTATTAACAAAATCAAAGCATTGGTTACTATCGCCCACTTTTCTCTGAGAAACTTGAGAAATTTTACAAAAACTTCTTTGACCAAATTACAAGGACTTCTCAATATCGTTATATACCCCATTTTTAAAGTTTATTTGAAAAACCTAGTCGTAAATTTTATTACTTTTAAAATATCTTTTCCAAATTTATGATTAGACGTT
>OX030949.1:160129327-160246827 GCA_943735915.1 Pherbina coryleti | reverse complement strand
CAACAAAATTTTTTTTGTAATTTAGTTGTGAAGCGTAATAACACATCCCTGCTGTCGTAAAACAAAATTTACTGTAGCACTCCTCCTGAGTGAGTAATAATTCCATGCAACGATATTACATTTCTGTTACATAAGCTGCTATATTCACGACCTGACGACGCCGGAATTTTTTTTTTATTTTTGTCGTAAAGCCATGTATAAAAACTTTATTTTCCTTTTTAAACTTTTATCGTAGGTTATATACTCATTGAGTAAAAATTCAATGCAACGCCGCTGCATGAATGTTGCGTTATCGATCTTTGAGCGGCTCTCTCAGCGTCCCCATGATAACAAAAATTTTTTGTCTAATTTTGTTGTGAGGGCTTCCAGTAGGCCTTTATTGGCGTATCGTATTTTTAATCCTAGCGCTAATACTCAGCGAGTAATAATTCCATGTAACAAATTTTCAGTTGCGTTGCTTACGCAGCTCCCACTACGTCCCTTTGCCGTATTAAATTTTTTTTTATTTTTTTAATATAGCCAAAGAATTAACCTTTACGGTCATACTATTTTTTTAATCATAGCTCTTATACTTAGCGAATAACAATTCAATGAAACGCAGATGAATTTTTAAAAAATTAATTTTTCAACTTTTTTCGAAACTAGAGCAGTATAACGTAACTTCGTCACGTCAAAAACACTTTAATCGATTTGAATTTTTTTTTTAAATATTTTCGTTACTTTCAGAAAACTTTTAACCGATTTTATTTTAACGAAAACCTTGATGTAGAGTTTGTTGTCATTGTGTTAACTATCTAAACTTACCACTTCCATCTTTTCATCGTTATGTATCAAAAAATTATGTTAACTTTTAATACATATATTTCATAAGACAATATCCATTTTATGAAATTTGTTTGAAATTTATTTAATTGATCGTTGCCATTGAAGACATAAATAAATTTTTAATTTTTTTTTTTTAATTCTTGATATGGAACTTGTTGTCACTTAAAAAACCTATTGCAGTGCACTAACCTCAGCTATTACCTAAAATTCATTTCGAGTTATTTTCACTTCTAGTTGGAATTTTTTTATTTTAGCAAACCTTTTGAGTTCTTTACCATAGAGTTAAACTATGAGCAAAAAATAAAAAAAAAAATTTTAATTTTATATTGTTAACCCCGAAAAATAACCAAAATTTTGAAAATTTGGCCGAAGATAATGAAGAAAATTTATATTTTTTTACTCAAACTGAGCATGAACTTGAAATATTTAAAATCATGTTATTTTTTTTCGTAGGATTTGATTTCCAACATAAATTTGTCACAAAAAATAAAAAAAAAAATCCTTATAACCCTAAATATTTTTCGAAATTTGAGAAACCTGGACACCCAATTCATTATATTTATAAATATCTAACCAAATACATCATTCTTAGCTCAGTTGCTAATTTATTTTAGAAGTTATGCCAATTTCAAACTATTTCATTATTATTTTGAAATGATATTTTTTTTTATTGCTTAATGTTGACTTGGAGACCTTAAAGCTTAAATATAAATTTATAACTTTTCAACAAATATTTATGTTTGCTGTATCAATATCCGGCTTATCTAAAGGCTTTATTTGAGTTCCTTAAGCGATTTTCTGACTACTTAACATACAACTTAAAACAATAGCAAAAAATGGTACTCTTAACAGAAATTTCAATACTTCCTATAGTTTTAGTAAATATTTGAAAATCTTTCATGCATATTTATTTTTTGTTTTACAAAAAATGTTTGTTTTCCTTAAAACTTAAAAATTTTTTCATCTTTACTTGAGTTCGAAATTTTTTGGTGAATAAATATAAATATAAAACTTTTATCAGTCTAACTCAAAACTTGCCCAGCTAATTTGCTTTGCTAGATTTGAAGTAGAACCGGTTGTTGTTGTAAAAGTATAAAAACAAGGTGCTCTTATGTTGGGAAGTTTTACAAAGTTTTCAATTTGCTGGCAAAAATAATTTAATTTAAGCCTGAAGCTAGTTAAGTCGAGCTTATTTCATCAGCAGAAAATTTAATTTTGTAATCTTTATACCTATATATTATATATAAGTTCTGACGTATATGATATGATGTATAAATTCTTATGTATTTATTAAATACAAAATTAATTTTATTTTTCTTTCTCGTTTCAGGTGCGTATCTTATTCAAGGACAAATTGTTGAAACTATGTATATCTACACTTACGAAAAAACTTGCAGTATCTTTTAGTATATTTTTATATACTTGTAAATTTGAAGTTTAAAATAAGGCTTGTATCCTAAATCTTTAACATGTGACCTAAGCTTTTAAGGCGAAAGTAATACGCTAAAAGTATCTTTGAAGTATCTGAACAATAATTAAAGTTCACTCAGTTATTTATGAGACTCAAACATTTTGAACATTCATGAATTGTTTTAATCCACATCTTTTCCATTCATGATTCAATATTTTCAAATAGATTCTAGTGAACAACAGCAAAATTTTTATTTAAACCTGCACGTACCTGCCCAGCAACAAAAATTGCAAAACAAAAAAAAAATTTTGTTTTTATTTTGCTCAACTTTTTACATTTGAATCTTTTTATGGCGCTACGCTTGCTCAGCTTAACACATTTTTATGCTTTTTTAATATCCATGAATTTTTATCGAGCGCGTTTCAAAATATTTTTTTTTTTTTTCTAATGCAATTCAAGGCATTCATTAAAAAGTTTTGCTTTGAATTCAGCTTAGCTGCCTAATAAGTTTTAAACGAGCCGGCCTTTTTGTTGCTGCTTTGGATTAAAATCGATTCCAAAGCTCAACAGACTGAAATTGAGTAGAATTTTTCATGCATTTGACTCAATGAGCTCGTTCGACTGATTAACTGGTTGAATGAGTCGCATGCGGTAGCTTTGATTATGCAATACATTCAGTTGGATTGTTTTTGCAGTTAGACAGACCGACTGACGGCATTTGTTTTTGTTGTTGTTGCTGTTGTCGGTGATTTTTGTGCACGTACTTGTACAAAGATCATATGTTTGGAATTTGTACTTTTTTTTTGTTTTTTTGCAAATAATAAGCTTTTAGATGGTGAATTACTTTTATTGAGATTTTGAAGTTTTTTAATTTTATATGAAAAAGAGGATAAATTGAATTTATTAAGTATTTTATGGAAAATAGCTAGTTTTACGGTAGTAAATATTTGTACACTTATTTAATTGTAACGGCTGTGACATTGAGCATTGCTAAAAATAATTGTTTCCTAAAAATATAAAGCAGAAATAACCATGAAAAGCTTTGAGTGTAACGAAAACTGAAAAATGTTTAATTTCTAGAAAAATTAGGCATAAAAACGAAAAATTTGTAACGGACGTGATATAATACCAAGTTCGAAAAAAATAGTCTAGAGAAAATTATGAGCTAAATTTAAAAATGTTTGTATAAATGTCACGAATTAATACCATTTCACTCTTTAGATGAGCTTGTTGGATATTTTTGACGACGTAACGGACGTAACTTTTTAATATTTTTTTTTTTACTTACAAAGTACGAGCATTTTGTTGGTGATATAATAAAAAATAAAAAAAAAATAAATAAATAACTGGCCATTTCAGCCCTTGAAAGGACTTTGACCTAGCTTCTTATGATCAATTGTGTTGTGCGTGTTATTAAGTTTGTACACAATTGACCGAGAAATGGACCTACATGCTTAACGCTGACTCCGAACGGCGATGAACGGAATGTTCTTATTCTCAAGAAGCTTTACATGGCATTTTGATTACTCTCTGAGGTTTGCCATTGTCTGCAGAGAGGTGGCGGCCGTACAGAAAAATTATTTTAATTCAAATAATTTTCTGTCGCTGCTGGGCTTCGAACCCGGGTCTCCAGGTTCGTTGACATAGCGGCCACGCACTTTAACCAACTACGTCACGGATGCCACGGTGATATAGTTGAACTTTTTACATTAAATGTAATGAGTACGAGACATAAATGTAACGCATGTGACGAAAAATGTCAGGTGCCTGACATAATATTTAACGTATGTGACATAAAATGAGCGTTTGTTATGAAAAAATAACAAGCATGGTATTAAAATGTAACGTTTGTGACTACAAATGTAACAGACTTGATTTTAAATTTAGAAGATATCACATAATATGTAACGGCTGTGACATAAAATGTAAGGGATATAACATAATATATAAATACATATAAATAAATTTATAATTATAATATCTGACGGTGGCGTCCGTGGCGTAGTTGGTTAAAGTGCGTGGCCGCTATGTCAACGAACTTGGAGACCCAGGTTCGAACCCCAGCAGCGACAGAAAATTATTTGAATTAAAATAATTTTTTTGTACGGTCGCCACCTCTCTGCAGACAATGGCAAGCCTCAGAGAGTATTCAAAATGCCATTTAAAGCTTCTTGAGAACAAGAAGCTAGGTCAAAGTCCTTTCAAGGGCTGAAATGGCCAGTTATTTATTTATTTTATTATCTGACGGAAAATTTTTTCCAAAGTATGTCACGTTCAGAGTTTTTTATAATTTTATAAATATAATTGTTTATATTTGGAACAAATTCGAGCTTTAGGCCAAGTATGCTGACAACAAGACAACATGAAGACAATGAAGGCAACAACCTTCAAACTGCCTTCAAACAAATTCAAATTTCTTTCAAATATTAATGAAGAAAGGTCACAATAAAAATTTATAATTTTTTATTTGACAACTTTTGAAAAAGTTTTCTAGAAATTATAAAGCTTGCATACGAAATAGTTTTCTTAAGATAATTATAGTACTGTAACGGATGCAACCAAGTTACAACAAACTTACAGTTTTTTAAATAATGGACATATTTTAATGTAATGGATGTAACCAGGTCAAAACAAAGTTACAGTTGTTTGAATTAAAGAAGTTCCTATATTGCTGGGTTTATCTAGTTATTTTCTAAAATTACGTTACGGAACATAATATGTAACGGCTGTGACATACAAATTTAATTCACTTTAAAAATATTTTTAAGAGAGCAGTCCGGTTACTTTTGGGTACATTTTTAAATTAATTTTTTTATTTTTTTTTTGAAAAAATATTTGAACAATCTACTGATTTTATACATTAACAAGACAAAATAAAATGTGACTGTGTTAGAATGCCCAGCCCTGATGTATATGTATTTGTTTGTTTGTTTGTTTTGTTGTGTTGTGCTGACTGAGAACAAAAAGAGTATAGTAGAGAGCAACATGCAGTTTATTGAGACTCTCGCAGCACAAACACTTGAAAAGCTAACGATCAAGCAATGCATGGCATTCTGGATGATTTTTTAAAAAATTTTACACTTTAATTAAAGATACTTATTATTGAAATTTCGTAAAGAAAATACCCAATGATCCTTTTGCAACAGAAATGTGATATTTTAAAAATCATTTCATAAAAATCGGACCAGTACTTTTGGAGTTTTACGGCAACAAAAAATTTTCACTTTCATTTTATATAATAGTATAGATAGATATAGATAGATCAGTACATATTGTTGCAGGTATACAAAAATATGTTTTGTTTTATGTTTTAATGTATGTAGATGTGGCGGAGATAGGGTCAACTGAAGGCAACCCTGTTTAAAACTGCTAGACATTTTTATTTTAGCTCTGAAACGTCTCCAACAAAAATTTCAAATATCTTATTAAAATATGAGTAACTCGCTATTCTCGGTAGTAAAATTAAGTATTTTGAAAGAAAAAAACAAAATGGTGAAGTTTTGAATTTTTTACCCTTTTTTATGTTTGGTCGCATCAAAAATAAGTTAAATATTAATGGATATTTATAATTTTACTTCGAGATATAAGAAAGACACATATGTATGTTCAATAATTTTTGAAAATTTTAGCCCGATCGGTTGAATAGTTTTTTACGTTACTAAATAATATGGGTATTCACGATGTGGTGCATTTACCCTTGTATTGTGTATTTTTGATAAATTTGATATATGTAGCAAATTTTACAAAATTACAAAAACAAAATGCACAGTGTTCAAAATACAACCCTGAAGCAAAAGTGTAATAACGAAATCCTGTTGTATTCTTAGTAAATTTCGTTGTGTATTTGATCAGCTGATCATCATTCATTCATTTCTACTCAACATGGAGGAAGCTACCGGTTGCGCTCCAAGGGGGAAAAAAGAGTAAAATAGAAAATGTTCTTAATTTTAAATTTTAACACATGCCACTTAGAACTTCAATTTGGTTTTCAGCCTCTTCCACAAAAAAATTTATAATTTTTATCTTTTCGCAGACATTCAATTTATGTTTCCAAACAAAAGTTCATACACAAATCAGCTGATTTCAAAAATACAAGACTTTATTGCTGGTTGGTTCACAATTAGTTGTAAATATTGTAAATTTTGTAAAAATTTATCATATATACACCACATCGTGAATACCCCTAATTATTATATACATTTTTCTCCATCTTGGTGACTTAAATAATATGATGTTTACTATTTCTAAGGGTATCTAATACATTAAACTAGGTTTTTTAGAAATAGATTTTTTGAAAGAAATATAATCAGACTGCCCCCCTTAAACTTTTCGTATTTAGTTAAATTTTATAGCTAGCAAAAAATTTGTAAAGTAATTATCTTAAGCTTGTTGCATTAAAATGTAACGATGTGATAAACTTTTTTCAATCTTATATTTCAAACTATCATGACTATAGTATTATGTTATCCTATTGACTGTCTTTAGAGCCAGCAGTTTTATCATTATAATGTAACGGACGTGAGTCATAATATTTCTAAGAGTGTAATGCTAACCCATGCAAATAGAATATGTGCTGAAATAACTTTAAAAAAAACGAAAATATATTTACTTTATATACCGAAAGGTTTCATCAAGTTTTAAAGAGCATAACGGATGTGACCCATATGAGCAATGCTTTTACTTAGTTGCAATCGATTGTATTGAGCTTTCTGTTATCAAGTATTAATTTTGCGTTTTTTTTTTTAAAAGCACATTAATTGACTTGAGATAAAAATGTTATGACACCAAATTGATAATATCCAACGGCTGTGGTTTGAAAATGTAACGGACGTGATAAAAGTATTTTTAATTAAGTTTTTTATTAAAATAATTTACATTTTGTTCAGAAATAAATAGAACTTATTTCATTTGCAACGATTGTGAAATAAAAGTGTAACGGATGTGACATGTTTTTGTCGTAGGCTAAAATTATTTACTAAATAAGTCCAACTTTGTTCTTAAAGTGCACAGGTATGCTTGATATGACACACCTGCGATTTGCAAAAGTAACGAACGTGTCTTAATTTTTGAATTCCAAATGTATCGGATGTGACATAAGTTTTGGAGGCACAAATTCTTCACTAGAAAGCTTATAGTTTATTCTTAAAGCACATTAGTTGAATTCATTTATGGCAGTTGTGACATTAACCTGTAATTGACTCAAAAAAAAAATGTTGAATCTGAATTTTTTTCTTAAGATAAACTTACAGTATGTTCAAAAAGCACATTTACCTATTTTAATCAAATGGGGAAAGAAAATTTAATGGATGTGGCATAATTCTTTGAACCTTTCTTACAAGAGTAGCTATATTTTGTGCTTAAGCCACACTAAGTGGCTTGATATACAATAGCTATAATATGAAAACGTTACGGACGTGACATAATTTCTTTGAACTGAAATTTTTCGTTAAACAACATACACTTCGTTTGAAAAATATACGAATTGATTTAATATGTAACGTATGTGACACATAAATGGAACGGGCGTGACTTACTCTTATAAAGCAACTCCTTTAAAATAAAGTACTTTGTTCAAAAAAAAAATATGGAGACATTTTATATGTAACGTATGTGACATCACAATGTAACGGACGTGACATACTCCTATAAGATAACTTCCTTAAAACAACATACTTTGTAACAAAACTGTAACAGACGTGTCATACTCTTATAAGACAACTCGTTTAAAATAATATGCTTTGCTTAAGAAACATATGGATTTATTTTATATGTAACGTTTGTGACACAAAAATGTAATAGACGTGACATACTCTTATAAGACAACTCGTTTAAAATAATATGCTTTGCTTAAGAAACATATGGATTTATTTTATATGTAACGTTTGTGACACAAAAATGTAATAGACGTGACATACTCCTATAAGACAACTCCTTTAAAATAACATGCTTTGCTAAAGAAACATATGGAGTTATTTTTTATGTGACGCTTGTTACACATAAATGTAACAGACGTGACATGCTCTCATAAGGTCACTTTTTGAAAAAACATGATTTCTTCCAAAAATATATGAATAAATTTTATATGTAACGGACGTGGCATAAAAATGAAACGGGCGTGACATAAAAATGTAACGGACGTGACATACTCCCATAAGACTTCTTTAAACATTATAATTTGTTCGAAAGACATATGGATCAATTTTATATGTAACGTATGGACATAAAACTGTAACGGACGTGACATAATCGCTTGAATCGAAATTATTTCACTACAGTGGCTTTTAAATTGTTTTAAAAACACATTAGTTCACTTAACATGCAACAGTTGTGACGCAAAAATGTAAGAAGTATAACTTTTTTTACATTTTTGTAGAATCGTAGACAATTTTTTCAGCTTCAATCATTTCAAAACATTTCGCTTCATTTTGTGCAATAATATTAACCAATATTATTGCTGAAGTCAAGCACTTTATTGGTAAATTGAAATGATGAATGCTTGCATTGGGAAATTTTTATTACAGCCCATTTTATATGCATGTTTTTTTTATCTCAACAGAGGTTGAATTTAAATATTTGTGCAAGGTGAGAGATATGAAGTAATGCAAACAATAATAGCAATATCGGAAAATAAAAACAACAACAACTTGACAGTCGATTGCTGCAGCGCAATCTATAAAATAAGCAGCAACAACAACAGCAGCGTATAGCCCGTATTGCACTTGGTTAGAAGGAAAAAAACCAGCTAAATAGCAATAACAACAAAAAAGATAAGAAAACAAAACGATTACAACAACAACAAATCGTTACGCAATAGTTTGCAAAATAAAAATACAACAACAAAAACAACACCTCACACCAATTGCAACAACACCTCACAATCAGCTCATGACGTTTGTTGACTATTGTTTGACGTGCCTTGCGCACACTTATGACATGTTCAGACTACACACATGTACATCTGAATGTAGTTAGTTGGTAACGCGACAGTCGCATTGCCAAACAAGGCGTCGCATTATTGTTGTTTTAAATGCACTTGAGCTTCGCTCAATTCAGCGCATAATGAAGCGGAACCTCGTTATTTACTAAGTAGCTGACATTGTCGAACGGCTAAAAGCAAGGCTGTTATTGAGTGTAATGTCGACTCGGTTGGGGGCAAAACGGGCAGAGATAGTTTCATTGTGGTGTTTGCCGGCTAATTAACAATGAAAGCCACACATCAATACAAGTGATTAGATTTAATATGTAAGGGTGGGTTTTTTATTTGCCATTTTTTCCCCCATATCTGTGGGCACAACCTTGCGTTCAACCCACATCTAGGTGACATAATTAAAATGACAGTTGACATGGTGAGCAATTCCAAATATACCTAATCAGACATACCCACCCCCTTGACACAATTGGATTGATTTATATGCTTCGTCATGGTTAAATAAAAGTGGGCCAAAAAATGCGGGTCATCGTAAAAATGCGCAACATTGCAGACAGTTTGACTTAAGAACAGAACTAATACATGCTTCAAAGTAAGTCTTGGGTACATGTCACGTCAAATGGTAAAATTTCTCGCCGCGACATTGGCGCAGCAACAAACATGGCCGCATATAATTTAATGGAGGGCAAAGCTTAATTCTCTGTTGAAAGTTTATTTCACTAAAAAAAATATCATGATATTTTTAGTCATGGGCACGAGAAATTATGAGGTTACATATATTTTCCCTTTCATTCTCAATTTTATTGTGATGACTGTTATTTTTACCACCTTAAAGCGAGACTAGTTTAAGTTTGAAATGAATAATAAAATTGTAAAAAAATTTAAACTTTATTGGAAATTGATGATGTAAACATTTATAAAAAAGTAAAATTAGGCAAAAGCAATATGTATGACCGACCCCATTACTTTTGAAAAACTAACATTTTTCCCTTGGGGGGCTATTCCCTCCGACCACTCCTTAGGAGGGCTCCAATGCAAATTTTATGATTTTTGTATATCTTTTCCCCACACCTGAACAGGGGGCTTTAAGGGAGGGCCGCAGAGGGTAAATATCTACGACCAACCCCCATTACTTTTGCAAAAGAAAAATTTTTCCCTTGGGGAACTATTCCCTCCGACCACTCCTTAGGGGGGCTCCCATACAAATTTTATGATTTTTTTGTATATTTCTTCCCCACACCTGAACAGGGGGCTTTAAGGTTGGGCTGGAGAGGGTTAGTATGTATAACCGACCCCCATTAGTTTTGCAAAATGAACATTTTTTCCCTTGGCGACCTATTCCCTCCGACTACTCCTTAGGGGGGCTCCCATACAAATTTTACGATTTTTGTGTATTTATTGCCTACACCTGAACAGGGGGGCTTCAAGGGAGGAGTGGATAGGTTTAATATGTATCATAAAACTATGTGATATGTAGCATTTTGTATCAAAAACCTAAAGATATAAGGAAAATAAATTCAATGAAGAAATATACTCCGTGTACCCTTTTTGTTACTCTCAAAAGTTTGAAATATACTTTAAAATGTTGTACATTACAACTCCGTTACTTAGCAGCAGTTAGTGTTTGTCTTTTCGTTTAAGGTTGATGTTTTCAATATAAATATTAAAGACATGCTCCATATGCTTCGAAGACGCCAAAGCGTTTCACGGCGAAGTGGCGAAGCGTTTCACGGCGAATTGATTCATCGGTTTTACTCCTGGCTAAAAGAGTTTCACTTCAAAAAAAAGATACCAACAATCAACCACTACGAAGGCTGTCATTTAAGTCTTGCGCCTTGACAACCCTAAGCATTGCCAGATAAATTTTGAAAGTTCCATTCGAAAATTTGACATTTTCTAGCATAAACGTTCTCACAACTTTTTGTTGTATGTGCGCTTATTGTGTCGTTTATGGCTCCACGAAATAACCCCCAAATGAAATAAACCCCAAAATAAAAATTAAATAAGCCCCAAAAAATTTTCACACATTTTTTAGTGTTATTTCATATGAAATAACACTTAAGTTTTGGGGACTATTTCACAAATTTTGGGTGATATTTTATTTTTTTCTTGGGTTTTATTTCACTATGCAATAGAACCCAATGAAATGAGCCCCAATCAAATTTTATTTTATGATTATTTCATTTTTATGTTTTTTGGGGTGTATTTCATTCGGTTTGGTGATAATTTCATTCCATAAATTTGGGTGCTGCACCTCTTAAAAATTATTCATTCTGTAAAAGGCGGATTTTTTAAGCTTAACCCTTTCTTTTTTTTTTGGGTCTTATTTAATTTTTTTTTGGGCATATTTCATTGGGGCTAATTTCATTTTCCATTTGGGTTTTATTTCATTGCATTTGGGCATTATTTCATTTCAGTTATTTGGGGTTTATTTCATTTTCGTTCGGTCCTATTTCAGTGAATGTTATTTCATTGGGGGTTATTTCATTTGGGGGTCATTTCGTGGAGCCGTTATTTACACTGGTTTGGAAATTGTATTTCAGCAAAAAAAAAAAAAAGAAAATAGAATTAACACGTGAACATTTTCGGGGTTGATTTGGGGGACATCGAACAACTTAGTTCGACTTTTGGTGATGAAACACCACACCCAGTAACTGTAAAATGCTGCTTGAAAAAAGTTGGGCCAAATGCAAGTTTTTTAAAAAAAAAAAAAATGCAATACTATGAACAAAATTAAATTTTTTCCATTTATAATGCAAACATTTCCATTAATCATGGAACACAATGTTGGTCAAATGGCTACCTCGGCTGGCTTCGCAGTACCGCATTCTGTGACTCCAATTTTCCAAGACCTTGTTGATGGTTTCGGGCTGTAGCTCACGGTTTGCTTAGATGATATTGGCCTTAAGTGCTTAAATCGTTTCAGGATTGTTGGCATAATATCGGTTCTTCATGGTTCCCCACAAAAAAGTCCAAAGGAGTCAAATCGCAGCTGCAAAGCGGCTAATTGACATCGCCAAGATGCCTGATAACACGATTTGAGAATTTGATGCACAAAAGATCCACTGTGGCATGGGCTGTGTGGCATGGCGCGCCATCTTGCATGAACCAGAGGTCATCCAAATTCATGTCTCCAATTTTAGTAAAAAAAAAGGTCGGTTAACATAGCTCTGTAACGTCCACCGTTGACGGAAACGTTGTTTCTAGCCTCATTTTCGAAGAAAAATGGTCCAATGATGCCATCACTTCACAATCCGTACCAAATTGTCACTCTCTGTGGATTCATCGGCTTCTCGACAATAACGTGCGGGTTTTCCGAGCCCCAGTTGCATTTCGAGCCCCATTTTGTTTTTTAACGTAGCCACGTAGATAAAAATACGCCTCGTCAGAAAAGATGATTTTTCACCCAAACCATCTTTTTTCAAATAACGCACTGTTTGGGCTAAACAGCACTCACTTTGGAAATAAGTCTAAAATATTTCCCAACGTTGTTCAAGTGTAAAGCGACTAATTTCTTTCCGCAGAGGTAAAATACTGACTTTATGTAAAGATTTCAAGCAGGAAACAACTGTCAGTGTCAAAATAACCTATAATTTAAAAAGAAACCACGAGATGGCCCACCCTTTTTAGCGTACACAGGGAAAAACAAAAAGTCATTGAATTTATCTAATTCACAAACCATTACTTACACTCTTCCCACTTCAAATCGAAAGTGTTCCTATTTTAACTACAAAGCAACTGCAACATGTTTATGAATAACTAAAGTCTAATGTTAGGCTTTTTAACATTAAAAAGCTTTTTAACTATTGAACTATTTAAAGCTATTTTAAAATATTTTTTGAATACGGCTGTTAAATTACAAAAAAACCATTAAGAATTAAAGTTTTAAGCAAATCAAATACTTTTCTTCTAACTTTTTTATGGTCCGACCAAAAAAAAAAAAAAAAACAAAAAAAAAAAAAACAAAAAAAACTATATAAAAAAAAACTCAATTTAAAATTCAGCTTTGAAATTTTAAATTTCAATCCTCACAGTCGCTATAAGACTATCTCTATAAAAAACAGATGAATAGATGAAGAGAATTTCTCAATTTTTCACGAGAGAATTAGAGAGAATTTTTCAATTTGAAAAATTTACAATAATCCTTAATACGATCAGTTCAAAATTTTTAAACTGACGATAAGTTCAAAATTTTTAAACTCGATTTCATCAGGGAATACTTGGTTTTATCGGTTTTTTTTTTTTTTTTAATTTGACCCACTTTAACATTTTTGAGTCAGCAGTCGAAATTCTTGCACTGCTTGTTTGCAAAGAGTCAATTCCAAAAACGCAAAAAAAAAGTCTTAAATAACAAGGCCAGGAAGAAATATTTGTGGAAAGCAATTCAGCAGAACCTTCAATTAAGACAATTTCAAGCGACCTCGTATAACGGTTACGCATTTTACTGCTATAAAGCGATGGTATTTTTTAAAGCATTGCGCTGTCATGTTGAACATTCAATTGGTTTGATTTTATTTCAAGATGAACTCGCAGAAAAATACTCAACATGTTAAGAGCAGGATAAAAATACTTTTCACTTTTTCTTTGAGCCGGTTGCTTGATTGCGGACAAAGTTGTTTTTAAACCTGCGAGATTGCCCAGGTTAAAGAGCTTCAAAAGGATTTACGAATAAAGCCACAATCAGAAGAGGAAAGTTTTGGGTTTGTAACGGTAGTATTAATGTTATAAATTAATAACAGATTGAAAAAAAAAACCCAAAAACCTTTCAATTTACTTCAACGTTCACATAATTGGTATGTTGGTCAGTGGCACACATACCTCAACAACGCCAAAATAACATTCCTTTTAAATAAGCTTCACTGTGACGCACAAGGTAAGCAAAAATAAAGAAATAAAAAAAAAACCAAAACTTTCAAAAATGCATTGAATGTGGCCGGTGTTGCCAACTTAATGTTGTGCTGTGATTGTTTTTGAGTGTTTTGCTGCCGCCGACAAGAGCGGAATTTTTAATTTGTATGCTTTTGAACGCCTTCATTATTCAATCCCGTCACCACTCTTTCTTGGCGTTTTTTCCGCAACCCATTCATTGTTGATGGCTGGCTTGTGTTAACATTTTTTTTTTTTTTTTTTTTTGGCATGTTTTGGTTTTAATTTTTTTATTTCTTTTACTTCTTACCAACTTATTTTTATGCTGCTTACATTCATTGCTGAGCTTGACATTCTTTTATGACAACACAAGCTTTTACATTTTTTAAATTATTCTGCGCATAGTTTTGTGACAGTTTTTTGTTTTTGCGTTACTTTGTCGACAATTAAGTTATTTGCATTAAAATTAAGTCATCTTCGAGGAGAATGAGCGAGCGTGTTTAACAGAATGTTAAGAGTGACTGTGAAGTGAATTAACATTGTGGCTAACATGAGCTTAACATAATGTTTTATTTGAGAATCAGGACCCGAATCGCCGCTTCCGTAAAAAAACAATTATGTAGGTATTAAATTTAATTTGAAAAAATTAAACAAATAACATGCTAATTATGCTAATCGTGACAAAATGTCTCGCAATCACAAAGCGTAGCTCTAGATTTTCAAAATTTTTTACACAGCACATTCCAATTTGATCTCATGTAAAATAAAATATCATGATAGTTTTTCATTGTTTTTCTCAATTCAGAAATAAGCTGAATAACAATAACTTTTAACAATATTTATGTCGCATGAATTCATTTTTAGTCTTATTGAACAGATATATTTTTGTCCTAGGGAACAATTTATATCATGATAGTTTTAATATTTTTGATGCTTATCTTGCATTTTAGCAGTTCATAAGTATATCATATAAATTTCATAACTGAACAACCTTAAATATATCTAAATTTTTTTTTTTTAATTTTCAAGCATTCAATTCTGTTACACTAATCGACAAAATACTGAGTTATTGCCGATTAGATTAGTATAAGCTTCCAATTTTACGTAGGCCAGATATATGTAAGCTACAAAATATTTTAAATTTCATCCTTATTTGGTAATTATTTTGATTTTTTCAAATAAATACAATGTTCAAATTGAAACTTAATTTCTCTCATGTGATTTTCCAGCACTGCATAATAAGACGCATGCAATTTTTTCTCAAAAAAATTTGTTATATAGAGTTTTTTATTGAAAAATTTCATTTTCTTTGCTTTCGTATACATTTTTATATCATGAGACTTTTCTCCAAACGCAATAAAATAGCAAGCAATTTGACAATATCTTAATTTAGTTCCAGCAAATATCAGAGGAGAAGACTTGTTTTTCTATGAAATTAAATTTTTATAGCATGCTAGTTTTTTATATTAAGGGGGGAATCTAAGTACAATATTGAAAAAATTGAATTTTTTTTTTTTGGAAATACAAACGGAACATGTTATACATACTACTAGATAACTAATTGATACTAGCGACCACTGGTGCGCGTTGCTACACCCATCAACTATAAAAATAATAATATTTGGCGCTGACCGCTGACACCGTTCATTGTGTTCAGCGTATATTCTAAGAGTTTTGTCGTTGTTTGCAAGCGCTCTATAAAGAAGAGGCAGAATAAAGTGAAATGTGAGCGAAAAATTGCAATAAAAAATTTGTAGATATGTATCTTGGTTGCAAGCGTTCAGCGCGAGCGGTTTGCGAAAGCTTTACATTTTGACTGACTTTCTGACTTTCATTTTGTTGTTAACAGACGCTCTATTAAGAAGAGACAGAAAAGAGCGAAATGTGAGCAGCGAATAGCTTTGCTCTGAGTTTGATAACATTGTTCTTAGCTGCTCTGTTAAGAAAAGAAAAACCAACATAACAACAACAATTATATGCAATTATATGTAAACTTTAATAAGCGATAACTTAAAAAAAAAAAAATTTTAAACAAATAAAAAGTCCAGTTTGCACATCTACAGGTTTAAACCTACCAAGAAATGTTAAATTTATTAAGATTGGACTTGTACTTAAAAAGCCTTACGCCAGACAAAATTTGAGCTTGCGTAATATATACATATAAGATACCTTTCCAACGATATATCATTTATATGTGCACACTCAAGATTTTGGCGGACGAAAATTTTTGAATAAGTTGTGAAATGTAGACAAATGTTACTAACTTTGAATGAAAAAGTCCTAACATCGGAAATACAAACCTAGAATTATATGCATACCACTGCACAGGTAATTGATGCACCTTTCCAATGATATATATGTACATTTGGAAAAAAAAATAGGTACACCAGGGCTTTAGTGAGTTTTTTTGAAATAATATATTATTCAAATATTTTTTTGTAAAAAAGTAATTATATTTTTAGAGTTCAATATACATATTAAAAATAAGAAAAACAATTTGAATTCCAAACAAGAATAAAGAAAAATAAATAATTCATAACAATAGGTAATGACAATGATTTTCATGTGGCCATAAGAATAGGTACACCCGCAGTTTCTAAAGAAAAAAATAAGAGAATTGCATTTTATTCATTGTTTTGAGAATACCTCAGCTTAGTACAAACCAGTATCCTGAATATCGGCCATTATTTTTCAAAACATCCTGAATCCTTCTAAGCATGGACGAAACCAAATGCTGGCACGTTTCTAATGGTATATTGTACCATGTTTTCTGAACTTTTTATCCTTATTTTTAAAAGTTTGGTTAGATATTCGTTTCTTCAATTCACCCCAAAGATTCTCAATCGGGTTGAGGTCGGGTGATTGACTGGGCCAAGACATACAGTCGATTTTGTTTTCCTTAAAAAATCCTTAACCAACTTCGATGAGTGTTTGGGGTCATCATCTTCTTGGAACCCCAAACTAAGAGAATTTCTTCACTTGCGTAAGGCAACATTATTCCTTGTAATATTTCCACATATTCGAATTGGGTCATAATGTCCTGATGAGACTATTATGTTTCTGCCACCATGTTTGATCGTTTTATTAGTGCACTGCGGATCGAAATATTTATCTTTTTGGCGACAAACATTCCTTGCGGCATCATTAGAAAACAAATTTATTTTGGTGTCGTCGCTCCATAGAATGTTGTTCCACTTTTTGAATCCTTCATCTCCTGACCATGAGGCATGCATTTTGGCAAATTCTTTCCTCGCGTGTAAGTTTTTCTTACGAAGGAGTGAAACCTTACGGGCTATTCTGCCATAAAGCTTTGAATTCACTAACCTTCGTCGAATAGCCCGTGAAAATACTTTGTTGCCTAATTCTGCTGCTATTGTTCTTGAGGCTATAAAAGGGTCCTTTTTCGCCATTATATTATTGCGATGGTCATCGTTTAGTATGGCTTTCCGTTTTCTTCCACGTTTTTAACCAACTTTTTTTTTTTCTTTAAAGCATTCACGACAAAATTTCGAGAACGTCCGAGAATTTTGGCAATCGTTCCATATTCATTTCCTCCAGCACACATCTCAATAGCAATCCACTTTTCTTCGGGTGTACAATGCTCACCACGACCCATCTAGATACCAAAATCTTTTATGAAGGCTTCAAAATTTAAAATTATTTTACAATTCTTTAAAGAAAAATTCCAAAACTACACTTTTGAATAAAAAAACACGAAGAAAAACTCTTTTAAATGCACTTAAAATATTTTTTTCTGAAAGTGTACCTATTTTTTTGTCGACAGCGCGTTGTTACTTCGTGATATATCTCTTGGTATCTAAATTTTAGATTAAAAACTGCACTGCAAATAGATTGTCTGTCAATAACGGGACAACTTCTGTAACGGTAAATTTTTAACTTTCAATTAAAGTATGACAGACATATTGATCAAAAACCATTTTTTAGGGGCTGTACCTATTTTTTTGTCCAGATGTGTATCATTCATATGTTCATACTCAAAAAAGAAAACATATGTTCATACTCAAAGGAAATTTTTGATAAAGTATTGAAAAAACTGACCGAAGTATTAAAAAAGTACGAACTTTGTACAGAGAATAAATATTGGTTTGTGTATTTGCTAAGTTATCTTCGGATTAACGAATTTAACTTCACGCAGTTATATAAGTATATCAGCAGAAAGCACTTTCCCACAATAAGTGTCACTGTTCACACGGCCGTTCAACCTATGTCATATCATGCGAGTTTATATCAAACGATTTTTCATTTTAGTACTTATTGCGTCGGTAGAGGATGATATTTTGTCACTTGTCATATATCAAGATCATTTTATGTATATCATGCAAGTTTTCAACAATCGCCAACAAGGCCAAATTAATGATTTTTTCATTAAGTAAAACTTTTTTATATCACACAAAAAATATCGTACACGCGATTATGTCATGCGATTTAATTATACCCTCACGTTTAAAAAACGTAAAAGGGGAATGTTAATTTTGTCATTCCGTTTGTAACACCCATAAGAGTCGTGGCAGGTGTAAAAAAGTATATATATTCTTGATCAGCATCTCCGCCCGAGTCGATTTAACCATGTTCGTCTATCTGTCCGTCTGTCCGTTTGTCTGTTATCACGATTACAGCCGTAATTTTGAAGCTATCATCACGAATTTCGATATTTAAGCTTGTATGTAAAAAATAAAGATTAATTTCGAAAATCAGCCAAATCGGATGAAAACCACGCCTACATCCCATACAAAGTGACTTCTTCAAAACGGTAAAATCTCTTAGAATTTCACAAAAATTATTATTTAGACTTGAAATTGTGCATATGAGCTTTACTATTTAATATACACTCTGAGTATGAAATTCAATCAAATCGAATTAAAACCACGCCTACCTCCCATACAAAGTGATTTTATCAAAAATGTAAAATCTCTTTAAATTCCATAAAAATTAATATATGGACTTGAAATTTTGCATATGACCTTTGATAAATAACATGAACTATGTGTATGAAATTCAACCCAATCGAGTGTAAACTACACCCACCTCCCATACAAAGTGACTTCATTAAAAAACAAAAGTGAATCTTTTTTGCTAAAACTACGACGAAAATGATTTTACAAATAAAAACTTTTTGACTGCTTAAGACTTGGAATATATTTTTGGCTCAGACGTGGGGTTATTTTAACTATGACCCAGTCGAAGATCATTTCTTATTAGTTTTAATTTAGTGCTTAAAACGTTAAAAGCACTAGTGCTTAAACCGGTGTTTATGTCATGCGATATTTTTATGTTAGTGCTAGGTAGATGCTATTTTAGCTTTTGACTTATATCAAAAATATCTTATAAATATATATATGTACAAGGGCGTCCATAGGGGAACGCAGGGAGGGGACCTGCCCCATTCTGGACTAGAAAAATTTTATATATTTTTATTTCCTATGTGTATATGTTACATTTTCATACATTATTTTCATATACATGCACATAAATGCATGCCTTTGAACCTCACCCCCTTGAAAAACTCCTGCGGACGCCTATGTATATATATATATATATATATATGTATGTATGTTTTCTCATTAACTGCCGTTAAAATAAAAAAAAATAAATAACTGGTCATTTCAGCCCTTGAAAGAACTTTGACCTAGCTTCTTATGATCAATTGTGTTGTGCGTGTTATTAGGTTTGTACACAATTGACCGATAAATGGACCTACAGGCTTGACGCCGACTCCGAACGGCGATGAACGAAATGGTCTTATTCTCAAGAAGCTTTACATGGCATTTTTATTACTCTCTGAGGTTTGCCATTGTCTGCAGAGAGGTGGTGGCCGTACAGAAAAATTATTTTAATTCAAATAATTTTCTGTCGCTGCTGGGGTTCGAACCCGGGACTCCAGGTTCGTTGACATAGCGGCCACGCACTTTAACCAACTACGCCACGGACGCCATTAACTGCCGTTAGCTTCTTTTAAACCAATGTTTATATCATGCGATTTTTTTTTCAATTAGTACTTAAAAATGTTGATCAATGCTGATATATTAGCTCGGAACTTATAACAAGTTCTTAATCATAAAGAGTTTTTATAGATTAGAAAATTTTCTTTTAAAAATTTCAATGGAAAAAAAAAAATTATTTCATGGAAATTTCAGTGCGGGGGCGTGCTATTTTAAAATGCAGCCAAAAATGTTTCAAGGTTTTTAAAACATTTTAGTAAATATAAAATTGTCAAAAAAAAAAAATAAAAAAAGGAGAAAAAATGCATGCATTGATTAAGCAACAAATTTTTTGCAATGAAAATTGCAAAAATAATCGGCCTAGAATGTTGTCAACTTAATTGTTCCGACATAAATATAGACTGGACCGATTTTAATAGTGATAAAACTTGAAAGCTTATTGAGCATTAATTCTTTATTTCTGTCATAAAATAAAAACTTACTAACGGCAAATAAAGTGAACTCAACAACGTCATTAAGTACAGCAGCAACAAACAAGTCATTAATGCACGCCTTGTTTTTTTTTTTTAAATTAATTTCATAACGAAAATGTAAATTTTGAATTGATATGCAACAACAGCGTATTACAAGGTGTTGCCACATTGTTTGAAATTTTTTTACAGTATAGCGTGCTGACAATATTAGGGGTGCTTGGTTTTTCAATTATGTATTTTTTTTTATTTTTTTTTTATTTTAGCAGCATTCTGCACAATTCCAAAAGCTGCACATTAGCATACAAGTTGAACGCCAGCTGAGTGTGCGCAGATCAAGCAAATCTTATGAATGAATTATGTTGTTTTTGTTGGTTTTTTTTCAAATGTTTTTTTTTCATTATTAAAATACTTTTGTTTTATTATCTCTGACATAGGCCAGAAATATCAACAGTGTTGCAGTGTTTGCACAATTATGCAAAACTTGTTCGAGCTATTTGTGCAACATGTTGCAATCGATGTTGTTAACAAACAGTAAAAACAATGTCGACATTGCATAAAGTTATTTAAAAAATTGTTTGTTTTTTTTTTTTTTTGTTAAATGAATAAAATATGCATGAGCAGCGGAATTTATGCTGCAATTTTGACAGGCACACAACTCGAGGCATGAAATGTTTGAGAAAAGTGTCAAAATTAACATTTTCAATAGTATTCAATAGTATTCACAGGCTGTCGCTTTTTTTTAGTGTGGGTGAATAGAAAAATCGGTTTTTTTTTTCATTAAGACTTTTTAATTATTTAATTTTTCGAGTTTATATAGGTTAACATTTACAAAAAATTATTATTCGCAGGTTTTGACTTGTAGAATAATTGCGATAGCTCCAGATAACTTCGGTTGATTTCGAATAATTTGGGATAACTCCGAATAATTGAACATAATTGCAAATTTTATGAAATAAATTCTTAGCAAGGATTAATCTATTCCATTTTGGCTTGAACTTTACTTTTCAAGGTAGTGGAATAGTAAAAAGGTGAATGCAGCAGCTTGAAGACATGTCTTGACCAACGAAAATATAACCTTATTCAAGCCTGTTGGGACTTATTTTGTGAAACTATCATATTTACCCGTTTGTGTAACTTGAATAGCTTAGAATAGTTTTGGATAGTTTAGAACGGTTTTGGATAGTTTAGAACGGTTTTGCATAGTTTTAAGTAGTTTTGAATAACTTGAGGTCCATACGAATAACAACAGATAACTGCAGGCAACTGATAAAATTGGATAAAATTAGAAAATTCTGAATATAAGTTGTTTCATAGATTTTTGCATTAAAATCAGCAGCGATAAGCTAAAGTAATATGAAAAAAAAAGAACCTTGAATAAATGACACAATTATAGTTGTTTCGACTACTATGCTCTAGCTACATGTTGCTCCTCACAACTTTGGTTAGTGTCGGATAACATCAGACAAGAGCAGATTACAATTGATTTATTACTATTTTTATTAAACATTACTTTAAAAGTGGCCGAATTAGCGCTAGTCCTCGTTTCATTTGCGCACTGATACTGGTTCTGGGTTGTGTTTGAGGATGGAAGCAGCTTTATGGAGCTGGTTGTGTAAATAGTGCGCGCTTGGTACTTATGGCTGGCTTATTTTGTGTTTTCATTTTTAAGAGAGCGAAATAAAAGAAAAATGTATCAAAAACCACCTTAAAAATGTAGCACAAACAAACAAAAACAAAAAATTTAAACAAAAAATCAGAACTGATTGCGTGAGCAAACAAGCTTAAACCATCGCTGAAAACCAGCTTAAAGCGCAAAACAAGCAAGCTTAAACCATCGCTGAAAACCAGCTTAAAGCGCAAAACAAGCCTGTACCATTAAAACATAGTGCTTTTCTGTGTTTTGATTATAGATGAAATGTTTTTCAGCAGCTGTTGCCAGAATCAGCTTCAGCACGAAATATAAGCGAGGCTTTAGGTATTTGAAGATATTTTAAGCAATCAATGCAAGCTTGTTTTTAACTGATTAACCCTTAAGTGCTGTTGTGAAAATAAAAACGTAAATACTGTTGTTGGTCTGTGAGACCAGGACCATTTTGTTGCTTGATAAAACTAAATATAATCATTTTTTCATTCACACGTTTTTAGAAACTTAAACTGATCATTTAGTTTTACAATTAAACTAAGAACTGCAATTTTACATGCCGGGATGAATTTATTTAAATTAATTACTCAGTCAATAGAATACACAAAAAATAGACTTTAAATATTTGTATGTGGTCCCACAGACCAACAACAGTACTTAAGGGTTAAATATCAATTAAATCGTTTTTTCACTCTGATCAATTGAGGTTATCTATCGATAGCTTTGGATAGTCTCGAATTACAATGACAAAGTGCATATAACGACAGGAACCGCTGAATATCAAATGCTACACTGATTTTTGCATACAAGTTCCCATTTTAAGTTGCTTAAATAGTGTAAAGTAGTGGCGGTTGTGGCACGTGAAGCGCTCGAAGCCGATTCGATACCAGGTTTAAATCCCAGCTGACACAGAAAAGTTTTTCAATTGAAATCAATTTTTCTGATCGGCCGTCATCTCTTTGCGGACGATGGAAAACCTCGGCGAGTAAATAGTGATGTTTTAAGCTTCTTGAGAACATGCACACTACATAACACAATTTGAGTTCTTTCAAGGGCTGAAAAGAGCAATTTATCTTTTTCTATTTTTTTTTGTTTTTTTGAAGTACATAGAAAGTAATTTTTAATTAATTGATCATAAGAAGCTAGGTCAAAGTCCTTTCAAGGGCTGAAATGGCCAGTTATTTATTTTTTTGTTTACATAGAAAGTAAAAAAATTTATTTAAAATTAATTAACCACTGTTTAAACTTCTGTTGAGCCTTTTTTTATTCTTTTATCTGCTTTAAATAGCCCTTAACAGTTTCGGATAACTTTTTATAATCTCGAATTATTGCGGATAACGCTCGTCAATATTAGATAATGGCTGCGTATAGCTTTGAATAATTTCAGGTAGCCTCGGATAATTTTGTATAAACTCGGATAGTTGCGGTTAATGCTCGTCATGGCAAATAATGGCTAAATATAGCTTTGGATGGTTTCGGATTGCTTCGGATAACTTCGGATAATCTCGAATAACTGCTTATAATGCTAGTTAATTGCAGATAATGACTACGGATAGCTTTGGATAGTTTCGGATTGCTTCGGATAACTTTGGATAAACTCGGAGAGCTGCGAATAACGCTCATCAATGGCAGATATCGGCTACGCATGGCTTTGGATAGTTTTGGATAGCTTCGGATAACTTTGGATAAACTCGTATAGCTGCAGATAACGCTAATTAATTGCAGATAATGATTGTGAAAAGCTTGGATAGCTTGGGATAACTTTAGATAAATTCGGATAGCTTCCGATAAAGCTAATTAATTGCAGATAATGGCTGCGTATAGCTTTGGGTAGTTTCGGATTGCTTCGGATAACTTCGAATGAACTTGAATAGCTGCGGATAATGGCTTATTAATTGCAGATAATGACTGCAGACAGCCTCGAATAGTTTCGGGTAGCCTCGGATAACTTTAGATAAACTCGGATAGCTAAGGATAAAGCTTGTTAATTGCAGAAATGGCTGCGGCTAACGCTAGTTAATTGCAGATAATGACTGCGTATAGCTTTGGGTAGCTTCAGATAGCTTTGAATAAACTTGGATAGAAGCGGGTAATGACAGTGGACAGTTTTGTATATTTTTGGATATCTTGATAAACTCTGATAAATGCGGATGAACAGTTAATTGCAGATAATTACTCCGGATAGCTTTGAATAGTTTCGGATAGCCTCGGATAACTTTGGATAAACTTGTATAGCCACGAATAACGCTTGTTAATTGCATATAAAGACTGTGGATAGCTTTGAACTGTTTCGGATAGCTTCGGATAGCTTCGGATAACTTTTGATAAACTCGGATAACTACGGATAACGCTTGTTAATTGCAGAAAATGACTGCAGATAGCTTTGAATAGTTTCAAATAGCTTCGGATAACTTTGGATAAAGTCGGATAACTACAGACAACGCTTGTTAATTGCAGATAATGTCTGCAGATAGCTTTGAATAGTTTCAGATAGCTTAGGATAACTTTGGATAAATTCGGATAACTGCGGATAACGCTAGTAAAGTACAGGTAATGACTGCGGATAGCTTTGGATAGCTTCGGATAGCCTCAAATAACTTTGGATAACCGAGAATAAATGCAAATGATGACAAATAATGATTGAGCACAACTTTAGATAGTTTCGGATGACTTTGGATAAAAACAGAGAGCAACGGATAACTGCATTGCAAGCAAAAATATCTAGTTTCATAGAGTTTTGCATTGAGATTAAACATTTTCAAAGCTGATTTATTAGATCATCTTACAAAAAGATGAGAAATTTAAAAACAAATGCTCAAAAAAATCTTTTCCCAACATATTAAGCAGGAAAATGCTGTCAGAGAAAAAATTTTACTTCACTTTTTTCTTTGCCATGACATTCGAAAATGCCTTAAATAAATTATTATTCTCACAGAGTGTAAAGTTTATTGAAAAAAAAAATCTCACCTTACCCAGCAGAAAAGTGGACCAAATTTGAAATAGTTCTGAACTAGTTCCAAAAAGGACCAGTACTAGTTTCACTACAATACCCTTTAACATTGAACGAACTGACGCTTTTTGCGGGTTGATGTCATAGGAAAAGACAATTGTCCCCAGAAACACTCCTTTTTCCCCATATTTGAACTAGTGGCATTAGGAACATTTTTAAACTGGTTGCTTTCGCAGTAGCCTGAAAGTGGTTCTTTTTTAACTAGTTTTAAAGTGAACATATTAAAAGTGTAAACATTTAGTGCAACGGAAAGGTCCTAAAGATCTCATTTGTACCATCTTTTAAAACCATATACCAGAAAACATTTTGTATATAAACATTTTTTTTTTTATTATTTTTTCTTGTGCGCAGCAAATTTTAAAAAGTAGCCAGAACGCGTTTATTTTTTTCAGCAATACTTTTGAAAACAAAAGCAAAGATAACTGTTCTACACTGAACGCCTTTTGTACTCTTTCAGAGCTACTGCGAACTGCGCTAGAAATGAACTAGTTCACTTTTTCAATTGACTCCAAAATAACTGCTGGGTAGTTATAAAGTGAAATAATTCACGCCCATGAGAGCAAATAATTTCGACGACCCTCTAAGCTTTTATCTATAAATTAACATATGTATTAGCACAAATTTACACAACGTTGCTTTTTAGAGGCAGTTAAGATTGTGACATTGAAGTTTTAACTTCCGCTGGGAAAAAAACAAAACAAAAACAAAAAAAAAACTGTTGAACGCACTGAACACTGCATTAAATTAATGGCTCTATCAGAAAATGGGCTAGTTTTTATCTAATGTAAAATTATAATAAAAGCAAAACCAGGGGTGCAATCAATGCCAGGCGCCCAAGGGAACGCTTAATGAAAATAGAAATAAAAAAAAAAAACACCGCTGATCCAGAGAATGCATTTAAAACACGCAACTTCCGGTTGCAGTCAATAAATTAAGCCTTGTGGCCAATGCATTTGTTTTTAATTTTTTTCTATGATATTTAGTGCCTTAAAAAATGGGGCAAAATCTACAAATAAATGCGCAACTCTATGCAGTACAAAAAAAAATTGCTTCAAATCCAAACAATAGCCGGAAATTTTTAACCATCATACATTATATTAAACATACATATTTTCAAATACTTAACAAACAAGGCAAACAAACAAAGTAATCAGCGATAAATGTACGCAATAGGGAGACACGCGTGACGCATGATATGCATATCTATAACTCCTCAAAATAAAGCTATTCCGTTCGCACTGCAGAAACAAGCCGTTAATGCACAGCTGCAAGCAACATATGAGCAGCAAACATTTTGGCCAGGCCATATTTTGAAGTTTTGTTTGCCCGCCACAAAAGGGCAAACGAACAAATATATCTAACCGTCCGTCCGTCCGTCCGTCCGTCTGTCCCATTGAACCGGCGCGATTACAATGACTGATAAGTTCCTTTACAACAATAAAAAAACCAATAACTACAGCAACAACAATACCCACTCATAACCAACATGTTGCTGCTGCTTTGTTTTGTTTTCGATTTTTTTTTTTTTTTTTATTGTCGTTTGTGCCTGTGCGTCCCATTAGTGCACGCATGCGATACGCATCAGCGCACCAACAGTCTGGCAACGCTGTACTGTACAAAGCACCGTTGCATTTAATTAGTAACTCACTTTATTACCGCTAAGTGACAGCAGCAAATCGGTTAATCAGTTATTTATGAATTTTCAATTGTTGTCAATTGTTGGCCACTTTTGGGCACTGCTACCGTTAACAGTGCTGCTGGTTGGTGTTTTGCTTTTTTATTGGGCTTTATAAGGTTCAATACAATGTTTTTTTTTCGTTTGCGTGCTCATTAAATGATTGTCATTTATTTATGATCATTACTATGTTTTTGGCTAATGACAAATGTTTAGCGATTATATCATTTTGAAGTTCACGCTGTTAACTTGCTGTTAATGGGCTGTTAGGTGTTAAGTGCTGGCTGTAAAAGTGCTAAATAGGGGTCGGCAACATATTTTGAAAACGGACATAAGTGAAAAAGTAAGGACCGACAGACCCACTTTGGCCTTCTTTGGAGAAGCCCACTGCTTTCTGATGTAGTATTAATATTGCCAAGTTATAAGCTCTATAAAATCTCTGACGTCGGAAAAAATAAGGTGCAAGGAAATAAAAACATATCCGAGGCTGTTAAAAGAACTTGATTTTTTTATTTATTTTTTCAGAAGGTACAAACTCGAGATCGAGATTAGTTAGAAAAAAATAAGAAGTAAGGATGGATATCCACCTACTAAACACGTTTTGTTTAGAGGCCATTACTTTGATTTAAAACATAATTTTTCAGAGTTCTTGGTTTCGTTTGAAGGCTTTGGCATCCGATCTAGTAAAAGTCTCGAAAATCGATCCCCGAAAAAATCGGCCCAGCTACTGAACACCTAAAATAAACTGTTCCAAAAATTAGAAAATGAAGTAAACCCACAAGTTTTTGAAAAATTATGAAAAATTTATTCTTTCAATGGTTCACAGTGACTCACTTAACTTTAAACAATAGAGTGGTTTAGGGTCGATTTTAACTTCTTTGATAACTGCAGTTATCGAATCAGGACGTATATTCGTTCTGTTTTTCACTTTTTTTCGGCGAGGGCATTCTGAAATTTTATCTGAACGGGGACGAAAATCACGAAAATATCAATTAAATGTGAAAGAAAAACATTAAAATGATTCCAAACACCATTTGCAATCATATAAATGACAATTTTATACTTGCTCGGGGTCTGAAAATCTGTTCAGTAGGTGGGCAGTGACGCCACCACGACATTAGGCAAAATGTTTTTTTCCTATTTCACAATAATATTCGAGTTGAAGAAAATACTGCGTTGTAATCTTACTTGTGTGCTTGAGATAATTATCTTGTTGAAATATTAAATCACCAAAGTTAATTTTTTTCTACAGATTTGACAAGATTTTCTTTCAAAGTAGTAATACAATGCTCTCCTGACCTTTTTGTATTTATTCTAACAAGTTCACCTTTCCCAAACGATGAAAAACAACGCCATACCATAAGGAAGCCTCCTGCATGTTTAACAGTGGGTGATATGTTTTTCAGTTTAAGTCTCTGGGAGGGTTCACATCAAACTAGCTTACGTCTTTTTGAATTTTTTAATTCAAATTTTGACTCATCTGACCAAATTATGACATTCCAGAACGTTTCGGGCATATTTTTATACTTCTTCGCAAAGTCAAGTCTTTTTTTAATGTTTGCAGAGTGCAAAAGAGGCTTTTTCTTGGCTTAGAAGCTCTTGAACTCCTTTTTTCGTTCAACCTTCTTTGCACTGTATCAGACGAGATATTTAAATTCAAAGATTCTCTAATTTCTCTAGCCTTTCATTTATTTATTACTAGCAAATCCGTTCCCAGAGTTACTTGGGAGCATAAATATGATATGAAAACATATTTTAAATAAAGACTCAAGAATCAAATATGTTTAATACATTTTATTTAATTTGAGATTATTTCTTATTGAAATAAAAAGAGTGGCTTCTTATGAAATGAAAAAAAATTACCTTATGGCAACACTGCAGCATAAATTAACTGAGTGCAACTATACAATTAAGATGGCAGCGCGGTGAGTTGTAGACTTTCAGCTCTCTCTCTCTCTCTCTCTCTCTCTCTCTCTCTCAACAAAGAGCTTAAGCTATTGTTTGATGTTATTTTTTGCGGCTTATACCATGATACAATAAGAAGGTAGGGTAAGGAGCTTTGACAAGACCTACTGCTAATGTCAAAACCATAAAATACTGTGCTACCATATCTTAAGAAAAAATCCCATGACAAATCCATGTTTCATGGTTTCCGTGGGTAGGCGTTTTTTATAAAATGTATTGCTGAGAATATTGATAATCGAGGAACTTTTAAAAAAAAGTTAATTTATCTTCAACAGTTCCACTGTGTTAAGAAGACTTAAAAACGTTTTTTTTTAAGATATCGTATGCACATTAGAATAAAATTTTTAAACAAGAAATAAAGAATACAAAAAGATAAACAAAAAATTATGGGAAATATTAAATTAGTGAAAATAAAGCTATAAAATAACTAAAAAATTCGTTGTTTCAAATATAGACACATTGATTCAAAGTTTTCTTATTTACCCTATATAAAATTCCTTTTCTATGTGCTTATCCCAAATTTATGAAATATACAGAAAAGTGGCATCGCTAAAATGCTTTTTGACATAAGCAGTAGGTCTTGTCAAAGCTCCTTACCCTACCTTCTTATTGTATCATGGCTTATACAATGGCAGCATGGATTAAAATGCATGAATTCTTAAATCATTAAATACAAAGTTTTACCAAAAACGTAGTACCCAGTAGCAGGGTCGTTTATTACAGCAATTGAATAGTGAAGGAATTATTAAAATCGGTTCAGCGGTTACCATGTGATTGAACGATAAAAATCCGAGAGAACCCTTTTGTATAATAGTATAGATATAGATATACATATCGATAAAAATTATAAAAATTTGACGACACAATTTGTAGACGACATAATCTTAGCAACACATGATAACTGTTAATTCATTTTAAAATATGAAGCTTTTATGAATTTCCCATTTACTGATGTATTTAACAGGGTTGCCATACCACGGTTGCAATGAAAATAACTTGATAATTAGGGAAATGTAAGAATTGCACTTTATTTTGTCCAATAATGTATGAAATATTTTACTATATTTATTCGCACATTTGGGCAGGAGCTTCAAGATCTTATATGGAGCTTCTGGACCGAATTCAACGACATGCGATATATTTGATAGGGGATGAAAACATTTCATCTTCTCTCTACTCTCTTGGGCATCGACGCAATGTTGGTTGCCTAAGCCTTTTGTACAGGTACTACCATGGGAAGTGTTCAAGGGAGATTCATGACCTGACGCCATCAGCTCGTGTGTTTCCCAGGTCCACTCGGGCAGCTCACCAAGCCCATCCCTATACCATTGCCTTGACGTCCAATAGAACCTCGCATTACCGAGATAATTCTTTCTTCAGTCGTACAGTTAAATTGTGGAACAATCTCCCTGCGGACGTGTTCCCCGGCAGTTTTGCGCTGTGTCAATTTAAAACAAATCTTCACCGACACTACTCCATCTTTCCACCCTCCAACTATCACCCTTCTTCTATCAAAAATTTCGAAAAAATGTTAATTACGTCAGTTAGTCATACGAGCAATGATATGACTCAATTCAATTTTTTTAGACGATCATTTAAATTGTTTTGTTAAAAAATAGTATTTATTAATATTTACTGTTTACTGATTTTTCTATCCTTAACCCTGTGTGATCAATGGGTCATATATGACCCACTACTACTTTTCTCAAGCAGATATTAAACTGATTTTCTTGGAAAAATAGTATTAAGTGATTTTTGTTTCCTAAATTTCTAATTTACTACTATTTTTAACCCTCTATCAGTTTTGGGTCATATATGACCATCTCCATTTTTTTCAAATAAAAAAATTAAAATTAAGTTTTTAAATGCATAGTAATAAAATATGTCTTTTTTTAATTTTTTTCAACCTTTAATCATGTTGAAATTGGGTCATGTTGAAATCATGTTGCAAAATCACGGTAATTGGGTCATATTAGACCCATCTCTAATGTTTCTCCATCTTTTTCCATCTCTAAATGGATAAAAATTAATTTTTTGTGTTAACAGTCACTTATCATGTGAAAGTTCTGATTTTTTTTTTTTTTTTTTTTTTTGTTATTCTCAACCCCTTTTCCTTGGAAGCAAAAAAATTATCATTATAATTGAGAAAAATTATTTACTAGTTGATTAGGATTATAAAAAAAATCCAAATCACAGTCTGACGAATCTAGTGAGATATAATTAACCAGAAAATTGTTCTCCTACTTCAGATGATGATTTACTTTCAATATTTTTATTATGTGAGCGAAAAGCTCGCGGGCAAAAGCATTTCCATAGTTTCTTCCAGAGATGGTTTTGTTTTTTTCCTCGGCATGGTTCACATTCCAGTTAAAAGAGAACGCTCTTCGTGTCATAACTTTGAAACCTGTATGGTCCTAAACAATATAAAACATTTGGAAATATGTTTGAAAAAAAAAACAGTTTGGCACACCCGTTTCGATACGTCAAGATACATACATGCTGAGAACATTTTTTTTTCTGTTTTGTAACAATGTTATGTGTGTTGATAAAGTGTTAATTAGACCAACAAATTAACTTACACCTGAGTATATGACCTTTAAAAGAGTGCCGGAGAGGGTTAATATGTATGACCGACCCCCATTACTTTTGCAAAAGGAACATTTTTACCTTTGACACCTATTCCTTCCGACCACTCCTTAGGGGGGCTCCCTTACAAATATTATGGTTTTTGTATATTTATTCCATACACCTGAGCATATGACCTTTAAGAGAGTGCCGGAAAGGGTAAATGTGTATCACCGACCCCCATTACTTTTGCAAAAGGAATATTTTTGCCTTTGACACCTTATCCCTCCGACCACTCCTTAGGGGGGCTCCTATACAAATTTTATGGCTTTTGTATATTTATGCCATACACCTGAGCATATGACCTTTAAGAGAGTGCCGGAGAAGGTAAATATGTATTACCGACCTCCATTATTTTTGCAAAAGGAACATTTTTTCTTTGACACCTATTCTCTCCGACCACTCCTTAGGGGGCTCCCATACAAATTTTATGGTTTTTGTATATTTATTCCATACACCTGAGCATATGACCTTCAAGAGAGTGCCGGAGAGGGTTAATATATATGACCGACCCCCATTGCATTTGTAAAATCAACATTTTTTCCTTTGACACCTTATTCCTCCGAACACTCCTTAGGGGGGCTCCCATACAAATTTTATGGTTTTTGTGCCGGAAAGGGTTAATATGTATCACTAACCCCCATTACTTTTGCAAAAGGAGCATTTTTTTCCTCTGACACCTATTCCCTCTGACCACTCCTTAGGGGGGCTCCCATACAAATTTTATGGTTTTGTCGATAAAACCGGAAACTGTCGATAAATAGGTAGCAAGTTTAAGCAAACAAAAACATCAAATGTTGCCTTAATATTTCATGTAAATGTTGAAAATTTATATAAGTTAGAGAGTTCTAACATGATTTTGTGTCGCATTGAGGATCAAGCAGACCAACAAGTGCTAACATCAACATTGTACGATCAGTACTTTAGGCCCACCAAAGGCTCAAAAAGTTATATAAATACCGACACCTGATCACTATCAACCACCCTACTTACCTCCGAGAATGACGTATTCTACGTCAAAAACAAAAGTACCAATCTAGCTATCTAGGTATCTAGCTATATATTCCTTGCTTTAGTTTTGATGTAAGGACCAAAAAATTAAGACTTACAATGAGCCCATAGACCTCAAATTTGGTCTCAAGCAGCCAAATGAGACTGCAGACTCAGGACAAACGGAAAATTTAAATTTTTTAATTTTATAACTTTTGACCATAGGACTTAAAAACGGGTAAACATCTCTCTAATAGGGTCTGACGTTTTTAACATATTTTTAATTTATTTTTATAAATAATGTTAGTTCATTAATGAGAATAGGTCACAAAAGATCAGACGATATGATCATTATATCGATTGGCTTTGTGACAGTTTTTGGAATTGTCACAATAATTGTCGTTTTATTATGAGTCATGGTGCATAATTTTGGATATTAGGTCTTGAGTTCGGAGGGGTTTTCTGCTAGAAAAAAAACTTATAGGAAAAGTTCTGTCAACTCAATATAAATAAGCACTCAATAATTTATTGCCAAAAAATTCTAATTAAAAATCACTATTTTCGCAAAAGCTGTCAAAAAGAAACTAAGGAGTTTTTAAAAAATGTTAAGTTTAAAAATTTCAAATTAGTTCCTTATTTAACTTAAATGCTTAATAATATATATTTCCTTGCAACATTGTTGCTCACCTTTAGTGGAGCGTGATCAAAGTTATGAATCTGGCGCTGCTTTACTTGACATTTTCCCAGTTATTAACTTTTATTAATGTTTTTAATTGTTTGATTATTTGCCCTAAAGCTCTTCCTAGGAGTGGCGCACAGAGCAAAAGCACGCCCGCCGCTGTCGTTCAAAGAGCTTTAAGCTATAGCGCTCTTTGGCAAAGTTCAGTAGACTGCTGCAAAACGTATAATTATCGAGTTTGAGTTGATTTCTATCATATACCTAATGTTGTGCTAATTATTTTAATTATTTTCAATTGTAGTATTTTCGCAGACATGCACTGAAACTCTTTACTCAAAACTCAGAGCTTTTAAAGCTTAATGGCAGCCTTGTAGAAATGCAGCGAAAGATAGCAAAATTATTGAATTTGTTTTGGTGCTTAACCGTGCAAATTGCTCCTCCACTTGGGCGCTTATCATGTGCATGATCGACATTTTCTTTTGCGATTAAGTTGCAATAAAAAGCACTCTGCGAAAAAAATTGCTGCCATTTTGACATAATTGATTGCCTGCGAGCCTAAACGGCGAAGCCAACTGGCGGCGGCTAAGGACCCAGTCAAAGCTCAGTCGGCAACAACTTCTTAATATTGTTTGATTTATGCTCTTTGAAATTATATAGACAGCAAATTGTTTGCTAAAAGCTAGTTTAGAATGGCAACAGGTAAGGTACAACAACAAATTATAGCCACTTCATTATAAGCCTAGATTGCTGAACAAAGCTGGGCGCAATGAACGCACAAGTGCAAACAAGCCACAAAATAGGCTGGCAAGGCAACTCTTTACTAGGCATAACTCAGAAAAGAAAAACACTAAATGTTTTGGATATAGAAAAAAAAGAAGAAAAAAACAAAAAAATTGTGCAAAAGTCAGCTAAAAGAGAGAACAAGGCTTAAACAAGAAGTTGGTTTGTCTGATGCTTATCACGTAGGCAGTGCGCAAAAATCATGACGTTGAGCAACGTTAAATTGAAAAATACAACAAACAGCTCAAAGTGCAGCAGCAGCAGCATACAACAAATAGGCACTCCAAGAATCAGCTCCAACTACAATAACAACAGCAGCAAAAACAACAGCAAAAACAACAACAATGGCGAATGAGCATAAATCATTTTCACAGCTACTGGGCTTTAGTGATTATTGTTGCATATCATGCTGGATGTTGCTGGAGGTTTTGGAAGCACCCTCGTCCGTCGCTTTGTGCGGTATGGCTCGCGAACCATTAGCGTCACAAAGCAGCAGGCAGATGCGAAGTGAAGCTGTTGAATAAAGTTGAAGGCATGAGAATGCAATAAATGGCAAAAAGCTTTTTCAATGACTGGCTGGTTGACGAATGAGAATGGAGAGGTTGCCGAAAAATATGTGCTCCCAAAACATGTGGCCCAGTAACATAAACACAACAAAACGAAAATGAGGGCAAAGCAAAAGTAGGAAAACTTCAGTATTATGGCAAATGATGAAAATACAAAAAAAAAAGAATCATTGAAATTTAAGTTTGTCGTACGTTTAACTTAAAAAACAGCTCATAAAAAACACAAAAAAGTGAAAAAATCAAAATTGTTGCAAATTATGTCAGGCGGTTTTGTATGAATTGGACCTACCTCAAGCCGACTCAATGCCCGATTTTTGTGTTGAAGAGGGTGATCTGGGGATTGTTGTTTTAACTGACATGAAGCGGTAAGAGAAGATTTTTTTAAAAGAGAATTAAACCTGATAAGTATGGATAGTATGAATAGTACATAAGTGCTCCGAATAAAGACGATAAGTTACAAATTGAGGCAAATTAACCAAGAAGAAAGAGAACAATAAATTTCCTTGGAGTCTAAATGGCCTTTAGTTTTTGACAAGATAGGTTCATATCAGGGAACTGCACAAGCCTACTTGAAGTTCATGCCACTTTCAATACATACTTGAAATATTATATGTATCCATACTTGAAAAAGCAAACTCTAGTCTGTTTACAAAACTACCAAACAGCTACAAGACATATCCCTGCATTCTCGTTGACTTGACCAGTTGTGAGTTTCTTTGTCGGTTTCGAAAATTAATAGGCTTGAAACGAGCGACAAAAACTTGCAAGCTCGCAAGTATCCAAGTTATCCAAGTATCCAAATCATTCAATGAGATTGTTGTAGGGGAAGCTTAAGCCTATTAGGACTATTTAGGGTTCTGTGGATTCCGTTTTTGGCAGTTTTAGGGGGTACCTGATATCGAATCTGATGTCAGAATTTCAAGATTAAAGATGGCGGATAGGGTTGCCAAATAATTTTTTTTTATTTTAACGAATTCGGTGCTGGGACGAACAGAATTTCAAAATTATGTAATTTTTTATCATAGAGTTGCCATCTATATTTTTTATTTTTACGAATTCGGCGCTGAAGCGGACACTAGTTAAAAATGGGTCGCTTAATACGAATCTGTTGTCAGAATTTAAAAATTACGAAGTTTTTTACCATAGGGTTGCCACCTAATAATATGTTTTTTACAAGTTTAACCGTTTTTAACATTTTACGAAGTCGCTGATTTCGAATCTGATGTCAGAATTTCAAGATTAAAGATGGCGGATAGGGTTGCCAAATAATTTTTTTTTATTTTAACGAATTCGGTGCTGGGACGAACAGAATTTCAAAATTATGTAATTTTTTATCATAGAGTTGCCATCTATATTTTTTATTTTTACGAATTCGGCGCTGAAGCGAACACTAGTTAAAAATGGGTCGCTTAATACGAATCTGTTGTCAGAATTTAAAAATTACGGAAATTTTTACCATAGGGTTGCCACCTAATAATATGTTTTTTACGAGTTTTAAGATTTAATAGTTTTACGAAGTCGCTGATTTCGAATCTAATGTCAAAGTTTTAAAATTTAAAACAGAGGATAGGGCTGCCACCCATATTTTTTATTTTATGAATTCGGTGCTGAGGTGAACACTAGATAAAAACTGTGTACCTATTTACGACTTGTTAATACTGTTAAATTATGAACATAATTCTCCAAAAGCATTATTATGTGGCAACTCTATAGTTTAAAATTTCAAAATTATGTAGTTTTGACAACGGGTTCAGATTCAGCGACTCATTTTTACCTAGTGTTCGCTCCAGCACCGAATTCTTAAAAATAAAAATTAAGATGGCAACCCTATGGTAAAACATTACACAATTTTGAAACTTGACAACGGACTCGTATTCAGCGACCCATATTTACCTTGTGTTCGCCTCAACACAGAATTCCCAAAAATAAAAATAAATAGGTGGCAACCCTATTCGCCATCTTGAATTTTAAAATAAAAAAGCTATTGTCTATAGAATCATCAATGTTTGTCTAAGGAGTTCAGAGAATCCCAGAAAGTCCTCATACCCTTAAACGTTTCCCACATAAGCTCATTGAATTATTTGGGCTAGTATCGCCTTTGATCGAAATTCGACCATTTACAAATTGATTTTTTTTTTGTTTGTTGGTATTTTTATTAAAAACATTTGGACAAAGACATTATTTGGACAAGTATCGCCTTTCGTCGAAATTCGACCATTTAAAAATTGAGTTTTGTTTTGTTTGTTGGCATTTTTATTGAAAAGATATTTTTTTTTTCTTTCTTCACCCATGTGTAAACGTAACCGAACTCATACCGCACCACACGCATCACCAGCAGGAAATCACAAAACAGTAACTTCATTCTAAGTTTCCATGTTCTGTGACTTTTACTTTCAAAGCTATTCGATATTAAAAATTTGGCTTATATATGCGGAGCCATACCCCTTTGTCCAATGCCCTTCCGAATGCCCGTCCCAAAACCCTACTTTCCATATTCTATATCACCAAGTCGGAACTCCATATTGAGTTTCATTTGTTATATGGCATTTAATTCCAAAGCTATTCCATATAAAAACTTTGGTTTGTATGAGTGGTTTCACTCCCCCTTCTCTAATGCTCGTTCAATTTTTTCAGTCGAAGAACACGACTACATAGCAAGTTACTATCGAGTTTCATTGATTTGTGACTTATACTGGGTTTCCAATAGGGACTTGACAAATTTGAATTAAATTTCTGAACGCACCCTTTCACTAATTATCGAACAGTTACTGTCAATTTATTTAGTAAACTCAACATTTTCATCATGGTAAAATACACGAACGAATAACGTCTGAAAATTATAAAAAGTTACTACCGAAATTCGGAGTCGGGTGAAAATCGGACACTTTAAGAGCGTTAACTGCCATTTTGGGTCGTAATTCTCGCCCTAGTAGACAGACAATAACAAGTTTAGTGCAAAAATTTGAGTCTATATATTCGTTCTGTAATGTTGTCGTGCCAAAGAGACAACGGTTTGGTTGAAATGTCGAAAATATTGCTGCCGTTCAGGCGTCCGTAGCAAACGATACAAAACAGTCAATTCCACGGCGTTCTCAAGAATTGGGCATCGCCCAGATCGCTTTATGGTGAATTTTTCATAAGGATCTTGGTTTACACCCATACAAGATCAAGCTGACTCAAGAATTGAAGCCGTTGGACCATTTGAAGTGACGTGCGTTCTCCGATTGAGCTCTGGAAAATATGCGTCAAGATGATGAATTTCAACGCAAAGCCATCTTCAGTGACGAAGCTCCTTTCTGGCTCAATGGGTTCGTCAATAAGCAAAATATGCGTTATTGGTCGGATGAAAATCCACATGTGCTTCATGAATCATCACTTTATCCACAAAATATAACTGTTTGGTGCGGTTTGCATGGCGTCATTGGACCATATTTTTTCTTCGATGATAACGATTGTAACGTTACTGTGAATGGCTATCGTTATCGCGGCATGATTATCGATTATTTTTGGCCCGGATTGGAAGATATTGACTTGGACGACATGTGGTTCCAACAGGATGGTGCCACAAGCCACACAGCACACGTTACAATCGATTTATTGAAGAGTAAGTTTAATGAGGGTGTTATCTCAAGAAATGGGCCAGTCAATTGGCCGCCTCATTCGTACGATTTAACGCCTCTAGACTATTTTCTTTGGGGCTACGTCAAGTCATTGGTCTATGCCAACAAGCCGACGATGTTGGAAGAGCTCAGAGCCAACATTGAAAGCGAAATAGCGGCCGTTTCGGCCGAAATGTGTGGCCGAGTCATCGACAATTGGGTCCAACGAATCGACCGCTGCATACTAGGCCGGGTCGGTCTCCATACAAAAAAAAAGTGTTCGATAAACTCGGTCAAAAATGTACCTTACCTCATTGTGGTACTCTCCTCAAAACGATTTCGCGATGTGTTAACCCTTAGGCTGCTTGGAATTTTTTTAAAAAAGATTTTAAAATCGGACGAGATATAGCGTAGTTATGAAGAATTAAGTCGAAATCGCATCGAAATGTGTTTTCAAAAAAAAAAAAAAAAAAACCAAAATTATAACTTCAAAAATGAATACTATCTGCATAAAAAATTTGGAGAAATTTTGCTCGTTCTGTATTTTTTTTTTTTTTTTTTTTTTTTAATACATTTCGATGCGATTTCGACTTAATTCTTCATAACTACGCTATATCTCGTCCGATTGATGTCGTTTAACCAACGTTGGAAAGGTAATAAAATATCCTTAACATATCAGGGGCTTACTTGTTCATTTTTGAACAAAGTTAAAATTTCAAAAATTTTGAAAAAATTATGGACAAAAATTTCAATTCAAAATTTTTAATGCAGATAGTAATCATTTTTGAAGCTTTAATTTTTGTGTTTTTTTTTTTTATAAAAATACAGCGAAACAAAAAACTTTTCCATACAAAAAGTGGGTTTTTGACCAGAAAAGGCACTTTTTTAAAAAATTCCACGAAGCCTAAGGGTTAACACATTGCGAACGAAAAACTTTTCCATACAGAAAGTGGGTTTTTGACCAAAAAAGGCACTTTTTTAAAAAATTCCACGAAGCCTAAGGGTTAACACATTGCGAAATAGTTTTGTGGAGGGTACAACAATGACCCAAGGTTTATTTTAGACCGAGTTTATCGAACATTTTTTTTAGCGACTCACCCTACTGCATATGTGCCCACGGTGGCCATATGAACGAAGTCGATTATAAATGTTTTGATTGTACTTCAAGCCGATAATAAAGTTTTTGAAATATCTCAAATGGTTTGCATTTTATTTAAAAAAAAAGTTGTCAAGTCCTTAATGGAACACTCCATTTAAGAATTATCTCTCAGATATTTTTGTTAATTTAAGTTAATATGTTTTTTATATTGTAATGTACTCTGTATCTTTAACTAAAGTTCTGTTAAAAATGATTTTTTAATCACCTGACCGTAAATTAAATAAATAAATGAAATTTTAAATCTCTCTTGCGCAATGCATATCAACTGGTCTCTGACTGAACCTCGTAAGTTAAAAAAATTGATGTTTTCAAGAGAAGCAAAAAATTCATTTTTTCCATTGACAGAAATATACTTTGTAATCAAATTACAATTTACAAATTACAAATAACGTTTACAGATTAAAAATTATATTTCTCCTCAAGGAAAAAATCAGTTTTTTTGCTTTTCTTGAAAACCTCGATTTTTTACTTACGAGGTTCAGTCAGAGATATTTTTATTCTCTCTCAAAACAAAAATTGAAAATTCCTGAATTCTTTACTTACAATGATGTGCAACAAAGGTAAAAAGGTCATTATATGCTATTATTTTGCAATATTTTCATATCTTATTGGCTTTTAGAAGAATGTCCAAGGAATGTATGGAAATATCGTAAAAATGTTCACATTTTCCATATTGAATCTCTTAAAAGTTCATTGTCTAAAAGATTCTTTATAAGAATTATAAAAAGTCTCTTTAAAATAATAATAAAAATATTTACTGTAATTTATCATTGCGCACAAAAAATCATTATTGCGCAATGCATATTTTTTTTATTAAGTATTTTCCAAACTCCGAAAATTTCTCAATCTGGATCTTAATCTCAAGCCTCAAGCTTAAACAGTAAGAAATTCTCGAAATATCAAACTAGCTTTTGCTTGCTTTGTCAATTGTGCAGTTATGTTGAGATCTAAAATTCTACATTGCGCAATAGTTAGATAGCTTATCTTAAGAAAGAATAAAAGCAGGCAATATTATCCATTTCCAGTTTTGCAAGTCTCCAGGATAGCATTTTTTTTTTTTAAATTAAAATTTATCAACAGTGCCCTCGAAGGTGCAATAATATTGTGCAATACACATCTATACTGAGCAATAGTGTCAATTAAGTCCTTAATAGGTTTCAAAATAATCTAAAGCGAATTATCAATACTTTCTAAAAATATCCTTAAAACAATAAAAGTGTATGCACTTGATTTATTGCGCAATAAAATGAGCGACACTTCATACAACATTAAAATAAAAATGGCAACAATAAAAATTGTCACTTCAAATGACAGAAATGAATTAAATGCAGTAAGAGTGTTGATTATGCTTATATAAAGAAAAAACAAAAAAATACAAGAACAACAACAATATGAAGTACAACAACAACAAAAATATTCTAAAAAAACGACGCGGTTGGTGCTGCTGTTTTTATGCTCCTCATGTCTGTGTTGCTCGTGCCTTCAACAACTGTTCAACTTGGAAACTAAGGCTTGGAAATTAAAAGTTAAGCACGTTACTCAAGACGTTTTTACGTGACCAGATAAGTGCATTACAAAAAAAAAATAAATTAGCAACAACAGATCACAACAACACGTCTGCCTGCAATCTGCAAAAATTGTCAATAAAAAGCCAAAACTAAAAAAAAAAAACAATCAACTGATCTTAAGCAAAAAAGCACATAAAAATGTATCAAGTACCTAGAGATAAAATAAAAAATTAAAAAAAAAAATTCTAACTTAAATCAGCAGCTAGAACTCTAACGAAACACAAAACGCAACTTCAAGGTAAACGCGTAAAGTTGAGTCGCGCAGAATCACTGTCGTCGCCACGCTAGAAACTTCCGGCTTGCAACGCTTGTTACGTCTCTTACGTAATGCCTGACTTAGTTTCATTTATTGCCGTCTGCGTACATATGAATTGCAAGTTTTTTTGAAATTGAGCTTTTTTTTTTTCTTAAATCATTCTTCAAATGTCGCCATTAGAGTCAATCGATTGATTGATCGATTCAACGATCATTTGTATCGATAGCCCGGTTGCAAAATAAAGTTGTAGCTATTAGCTTGTATATCTTTTTAAGCCTTAAACCAGCTATCTGAGTTGTTATCGTAGTTGCTGCTGTTGTTGCTTTGTTGTTGTTGTTGTTGCTTTTGTTGTTGTATTTGTTACTTATCATGAGCATGCAAATATTTTGTTGCAGTCAATTTAAGTCGAAAAAAAAAACGAATTTTCTAAATCGATTGCTTTTATTTGCCTCTAACGCTGCCAATCAGCCCGTCAGCCAACCAACCAACCAACCATTCATCCATTCAGTGTTCAAAATTACCGCATTTGCTGTTCAACATGTTGCCAATTAGGTTTTTATTATTGTCTTAATGGTTGTTGACAGCTTGTTCATGCGAACGAAAAAACCAACAGTGAGAACCTATGCATAAGTAAATGCAAATAACGATAACATTTCGATTGTTATTACTTTGCACTGAAAATGGTGCAACATCGAAACATATAATCAAAGCATTAAAATATATCAACATTGCCACAAAAGTGCGAAAAAGCAAAGGAGAACTCTTTTCTAATCAATCGATACCAAAAATTTTATCATCTAATCAAAAACTACCCGGAATACTTCAATGAAACGAAAACGGTTCAACTTTGCATCGATATTAATTTTATTTCCTTCAAAGCAATCTCCATTGCAAGTAATACACATAATCATAAAAACGCTTCAAAAATCTACACGGGTATTTTGTGATCAGAAGCCCAACTCTTCAATAGTTAAATATGGCTTTTGGACGTGACAACTTTACGTTTTAGCGGAATTGTTACTCACTGATTAAAGGTACTAACAGAAAAGATATGGTGCGACTGTAAAAGTTAATTCTTTGATTTTATGAAAAAAATTAAAAAATTTTAAGATGTCAGATATTATGCGTATGGAGCTGCCTATGCAACGAAACTTGAAAATTGTTACATAGAATTATAACGAGCTATGTGTAGGTGTTACGGTGCCACAGAAAATACGAATGTGTTAAACGTAGACACCTGCCTTGAGTGCTTAATTCTACGTTGCTTCACGCACGGACCAAAACATTGCGTCGGCATGCGCCCCTTTAAGTATTCAAAGGTACCAAATTAGCTTCATGTTGTGATGACATGTCGCAACCCTTGGGTGAAGGTCTAACTAACACCTCTTCCGTACTAAGGGGTACAGCACCAGAGTTGGAAAGCAACTCCACACTAAGCAAGATTGCTCTACCCGCGATATAGGTAGTAAACCACAGCCTCCACGATTCTCCCCGAAGGGCCATACCCAATCAGTCGGTGTGACATAAGTCAGGGTCCGCCTGCTGCCCGTGGTACCAGTTTTTAAGTCTTTGGTCGAACTTCGTAGCAAGCTACTGCCAGTTGAGCTCATCACCACTCCGGACTAGTGGACATTTAAAATTGTTCCTCAGAACAACTCCTCAAATGATCCAACTCATTGGATCCACAGACTATCTTACAGATGAATGACTGCAGGAATCATTCACCTGTTACGGCGTCAGTTAACACCTAACATGCCAACTCGTTTAACCTGATTATTTGCTCACAAGATGCAAGCGCATTATTTACGTCGAACTCTTCATTTTCTACCATTATGCTCCTTGCTCTCAAATCTCGAATATCTTCATAAAGAGGACATTCGCACAAGACATGTGACCAATCTTCAAAGATTGCTCCGCAATCGCAACCTTCAGTCGTGCTGAGATTTCTCTTACGAAAGAATGCGTTCAGAGACCCATGGCCAATTACAAATGGAAGCCCAGACTCAGAAAAAATCCAAACTTCGAACAACCTTCAACGAACTCCACGTCATGTATAAACTGGTAGGTAATTCTACCATTCTGATTTTGGTTCCATCAAGATTTCCACCTAGATTGTACGCGTTCTATTAGCATAGCCTTCCACTCTGTGGTACTGACATCCCTAACGAACACGTCCGAAGTCCAATCAGTCACTGCTAGGGGAAGATCCCTCCGAATCCGGGATGCAATACTGGTTTGCGTTACCACCAGATCCAGAGGAGGTGCCCGCATCAGGACCTGCAAGGCATCCGTAGAGACCGTACGGCATACCGGCAAACACCCAATTAAGATTAATCTCTGGCGAGAGAGAAAGAGAGAATCTACCGGTAGCCTGCAGCAAAACTGACCACATCGCCCCACACAACCGAGCCATAAGTTTCACAAGCAACAAATAGCCCATCATAAAGGTGCGACAGAAGGAATGCAAGTATTTTACATCTTATGTAACGTAGACACCTGCCATACGGCTTAATTCTACGTTGCCCCATGGCAGCGGGGTCGTAGTTCAAGGAATTGATGCCTAGGAGATAAATTTTTCAGAACATCAGTGCCATGCTAATATATACAACATCCGTCATATCTCTCCTAGGCGTCAAAATCATGAAGCCGCGAAGACCGCCGCTACAAGATCGAAAATGTATCAGTCATGCAACGTCGTTGCATGGGAAATTACTTGGTGAGTATATGCGGTACGGTACATATTATGAAACAGAAATGGAGAATTTATACTTCGACTTGCGACAAAAATAATTGTAATTGTAATGCTGTTAAGTCGCCTAGGTAGCAGCTTATGCAACAAAAATGCAATATTGTTGCATGGAATAATTACTTGCTGAGTAGAAGTACTGCGATTTATTATAATTATATTATACAATAACAAAAAAGAATTGATCTTTGACCTCATAACGAAAATAAAAAAAAATATTGCATCCAAAATATCACGGATACAACCGCCTTAAGACATTAACCGCTTTGAAACATTGCATGGAATTATTACTCTTTAACTATTAACGCCGCGGTAAATTTTATGGAACGACAGTAAAGCTAAGGTTTTCGGTCATATAATGACAAAAAAAAAAAACAATAATAAAAAATAATCGCATCTTGAGATCTTTCAGGGAATGCCTTAAAGTAACCAAATGCAAATGCTAAAGCAAAAATAACAATAAAAAATAAAAAAAATTTCCATGCAATTGAAAAAAGGACCAATGTAACGTTAAGGATTTGGAAAAAAGAAAAGGACAAGGAAGGATTAGAAAAAAAAAGAGAACAAGAATTTGGAAAAACATGAAATAAGATAATGATAAGATTTGGACAAAGATTAGAGCATGGAATTAGAGAAGGATTAGGACAAGAATTAGGGAAGGATTGGGAAAAAACTACAACAAGAATTGGGACAACGATAACAACAAAGACTTTTTTACTAAAACAATATTAAGGAAAAGATTGGCAAAAGGAAAGCATGCAAAATGGAAAAAAGTATAAAACAAGGATTAAGACAAAGTTCAGGAAAATAATGGGATAAGGATTAACAAAAGTATTGGAATAAGGATAAGGAAAAGTATTTGCACGTGAATTTATTCAAAAATTTTGACTAGATATGGGATAATTATTAGAAGATATAAGCAAAAGGATAAGGACAAACTTGGGTGCAAAGGAAAAGAAAGGAACAAGACTAAGTTCAAAGATGAGTTCATTTTATTAATTTTATTCATTTTATTCAAATCAGATTAGAAATTGTTATTGCATTGAAATAGAATTCGATACAAAATTTATTTAAAAAACATTTATTTTTCCATAAAAATTTAGCACTACTAAACTTTACTAAATTTACTTTCCCAATGAATTCGCCACCAGTTCTCTTACTCGAGCTTCCGTTCTCTTCACTTTGTGTCGATCGTTTATATGACCCCTTTTACATTGGTCAAGACTTGAAATCAATTCATTGCTATTCCCTTTTGAACTTAACCTCTTTCACGTTGATGTCCGCGTCTTTCATCAACAAACCTACAGACTTGATTTCAAGTCTTGGCCCAAGAATGATAGAAACAAGATTACGCGTTCCGCAGTCCCGTTATCTAATGCTCTCTTTCTCAATTGAGTGCATGACGTCACACAGTACTTTTGCTTAACAAAAACGTATGCAAATGTGCGATCGCTTAGGCAAATTGACAATAAATTCTTTAGGAAAAGTAAAGTAAAAATATCTCCTCTTCTGTATAAAAATATAAATATTTTCGAAAACGAAAAATATGAATTTTTTAAACTTTCAAGTTTTTTATCTCCTTTGAGACCGACAAAGTTTTATTGCACAAGTAGGTTTAAGAGGTCTATATACATGTTATAAAAATAAGAAAAAAAAATATTTAGGCGTAGGTGTGGGAGTAAAATTATTCCAAAGTCTGACAATATCGCTTGTGACGTCATGCTCTCTCCCTCTCTATCATTTGCGGAACGAGTAAACTTGTTTCTATCATTCTTGGTCTTGACCAATGTAAAAGGGGTCTATGGAAATTCCTTTGTGTGTACGTACTGTGGCTGACAAATCTGCACAGAAAAGCGTTCGCCTTTGTTTATATCAGTGGTGCTCACTACATGGTTTCCCATAGCCCGCGGACATCGTGTGTTGTTGAGGTTTTGCACACGAAGTAGCAATCGGCTCGTTGTGTTTGTACACTGCGTAAAAGTTTGTTTTTTCTGCTGTGCTTTAAATTTCAAGTCAGTATGCGTTGATGTGGTATGGGAGGCACTCGCTGTTATATTTATGAATGTTTTAGCAAAAGCTTTAATACATTCTATTCTTCACTTTTACCTTTTTTCATGTTTTCTACGTTAAAATAGCGAAAAACAAACACAAAAATAAAACAGAAATTATTATATTAAAAATCGAACACTCCACAAGATTTCCTTGCACCAAATGTTGTGAGAGCTTTTAAAAACTTCAAAAAATCGTGTTTCAGTGTAAAGCTGTTCAGTGTAAGCTCTCTTTGTTGTTGTTTGAACCGTGCGTTGATCACCACTGGTTTATGTTCTTCGTTTTATTTTTTTCTTTTCTCTTTCTTTGCTCAAATGCGAAAGTAACCGAACTCATACCGCAGTGTAAAGAAATTAAAAACTAACGAAACGATGCCGAACGATTTTTTCTTTATTTTAACATCAGTTGACCTGTTTAAAGCAGTTATATTTCTATAAAAAAATCTTCGGTTCACTCCTTGCTATTCTAATTCATTCCACCCTTGTGTGGCCGACGAAATTTATACTCATAAAAAGCTAACGTAGTCACCCCGTAGTCACAGTCAAAAATTTTCATTATAGAGCAGTGGTGATCAACGCACGGTTCAAACAACAACAAAGAGAGCTTTCCGAGTGTACAGCTTTACACTGAAACAAGAAGTTGTTAAAAGCTCACACAACATTTGGTGCAAGGAAATCTTGTCGAGTGTTGGATTTTCATTATAATAATTTCTTTTTATTTGTGTGTTTGTTTTTCGCTATTTTAACATAGAAAATATCATCAATAGGTAAAATTGAAGAATGTAATTTCCAGAAACATTGCAAAACATTAACGTTCATTCATAAATAAAACAGCGAGCGTCCATACTATATGAACGCTCAAAGCATACTGACTTGAAATTTAAAGCACAGCAGAAAAAAAAAAACTTACACAGTGTACAAATACAGCGAGCCGATTGCAACTTCGTATGCAAAAGCTCAACAACACACAATGCCTGCGGGCTATGGTAAACCATGTAGAGAGCATCACTGTTATAGAGGAATTTTGTACTTCAACTTCATTAGTTTAAGATGTCACGGAGGATGGGTTAACAGAATAGGTTGAAAACATATTTTTTTTTTGTTTTTGTGTGAAAAAGGTGAAATAGTGACTCCTGTGACTCGTCAGTCGAACTAGGGTTAAAAAAAAAAACAAAAAAATCAAAAGCGGTTAAGAAACATTTACTGTTTTTCCTACGCCTATTTGTAGGTATATAGATATGTTCAAAATTTAAAAAAAAAAAAATTGTCAGAATACATCGATGGTTACGATGATCATGGAAAACCCGCACCTAAAATGCAACACCAGATTCGAGCGACGCCAAATGCAACTCAACTGATTTAACTATAAATTATTTCGAAATTTGGTCTGCTCTACCACCTAAAGGCAATATAATCTATAAATAAATTTTCAGTTTTAGTTTAAAAAACAAAAATTATAAATTTAAAATAAAATGTAAAAAACTCTGTTTAAGTTAACAGTCGCAAAGCATAGCAAAGCTTTCAATAATGAACAAGAAACAATAAAAAAATAAAGTTTATGAATGGCATTAATTAACAGCGTAAGCTTTATCTTACCGTTATCCCTTAAAGAGGTTATAAAACTTTTTATGTTTTACTGAGATGCATTTAAATAAATTGCTTTATTAAGTGGTTTCGAATGTAAACAAATAAAATGTTAAAATAAAATTAAAAGAAAACATAAGCCATTAGCTCTTAGTCAGATGTACAAAGAGACAAAAGCTCCCAAGAAATACACACACATACACTACAATCGATGTAGAAAATAAAGATGAAGATAATTAGTAGAATAACAAAAACCACCTGTAGTGGTTTTTCTTTGGAGTAATTAGCATAAGTCTTGTAATCAAGTAAAAGAGAAAAGATAAACCAGTTTCTTGTACATGGAAATTAAACCAGAAATATAAAGCTTTTTGTTAACAGAGATAAGATTTTAGTAAATTTAAGCAAATTTTTAATCAAACTTCAAATTTTAAAGATGGTGTTCATTGCAGCAACAAAACACAACAACAATAGTTCCCAAAAGAATTACAACATTTCCAATACCAGAGCGCATTGCACAATCTCTGTTAATATTTTCACCGTTCCTCTGCTGCTCTGTAGATCAAATGCTTGAGAAAATAACAAAGAAAAAAAAAAAAAAACAAAAAAACAGAAAGTCGATTGACGACTTTCGATTATTTCTGTGTTATACCCAAAAGCGTCAATAAGTTTAAAGTTTTTTTTTTTCAAAACTTGCAATCAAGCTAATTATAATAGTTAACAGTAATCGCTGAACTCAACAGCGTTGAACAAGTTAACATATGAAAAAAAAAACAAAAAAATTAGGCACAAGAAGAAAAAAAAAAAAGAAAGTTTTGAGAAATTCTTATAATTATAAAGGTATTCAAGAAAAAAAAAAAAAAAAAACTACGAAAAGAAAAAGAAAAGTTTACGATTACAACAGAATTCACAGCGTAAAATAAAGTGAAAGTGTTGCTTTGTTGCTTTCCACCGTGATTTGCACAATTTGTTTTTTTTTCATTTTTTATTTACAGCTCATAATTTTGTATAAAATTTTTAATATAACGGTTTTTCCTAGATAAAGCGTCACAAACTGGAAATGAATTTTCGAGGCGGAAGCAAAGAAAATCGCCATTAAAATTAGATTTTATAACTTAATACCAAAAGCTGCATTGGCTTCGTGAAAGCTTTTTACAGGTGTGTGTGTGTGGTCATGTCAAAAAGCCGTTTGGAATAAAATAGAAGATATGAAATAAGCTCTTAAGCTGATAAAGTAAATAAAAAAGATGATAGTCATGAAAAATAAAATTAGCGTTTTGGGACATACGACGGTTTCCTTTTAAGTCTGGCGCCTCATAATGAAAAAACAACGGTTTATCAGTGAAAATACTTTTATTGTTTTTTAAAGTATTCTCCAAGAGGATCAATACTCACATACTTTTGCATTCGTTTGAAACAATTTTCAAATCAGTTTTTCCACTCTGAAGTTGATAAATCCGCAACCAGGTTTTTGAAGGCTTCAACGGCCTGTTCGGGCGTATAAAAACGCTCGACACCCATTTTTTTCTTAATGTGACTGAACAAGAAGAAGTTATTGGGAGTAAAGTTGGGACTGTAAGGCAAATGATCCATCAATTCCTCGTTTTAGGTGCTCAAAACCTCTTTTTTTTGAGCTGATGTGTGACATTGTTGTCACGGAAGATGATCTTCATTCGGTGGTTGGTTTTCCTCAATTCTCCGAAGACTTCCGGCAAGCAAATAGTTGCGTTATATTCAACATTAACAGTTCTCCGTTGCTCAAGTGGTACAGTTGAGACATGACCATTTTTTCTGAAAAAAATGGCAACCATTTGTTTGGATGTGCTACGTCCGCGGACAAATTTTGTTTAGTTTTGCTCACTTTGAAAGACCCAAACAAAGGGATCCATAAGGGATCTTATGGATAAAGGAATGAATAAATGGATCAGAAGCGTAGATCCACGATTCATGACTTATGGCGATATCGTAGATGTGTATTGAAACACCCCCTCCCCCCCCCCGCCCCCGTTGTATTTTTTCAACGTTTCCTTGCAATTAAGCATTTTTTTGAGCAACCGTCAAATTATGGTGTCCAACGTTATCCAATGGGTTATGCAACGGGAAACCTAGCGCCAAAATCTTCCTGACGCCTAAATGCTCTTGTAAAATCGAATGTATGCTAGTCCCACTAATGTCCAAGGATGACTCCATCTCACGGTTTGTCACATGCCAGTCTGCTTACACGCACATCATCAATGTTTTCAGCCACAAAAGTCGTTCTTGGACGACTTTCACGGATTTCGTCTTGGAGAGAACAACGACCACACTCTAACTTATTAAGGCAGCATTTTACAGTCGCTGAGTGTGGTGTTTCTTTACCAAAAGTCGAACTAGATTGATCGATGCATTCCATTCTTGTCTATCCAAGTCGAAAATCGTAAAACATCATTACCCGAAATTGTTCACGTGGTAATTCCATTACTTTGCTAAAATACCTAGGGTAGGCTCAGTGGCGGATCTACATACGGGCTGAAAAGGCTTCAGCACTCCCCTACCCCCTTGCAGAATTTTTTGTATGGGAAAAAAAGAAAAAAGGCCAAAAAGACATTTCAGCTCCCCCTTGGCATACAAAACAGTAGTTTCAGCCCCCCTCCCCTTTAGCGAATCCTATATCCGCTACTGGGTGGACTGGGTACTAGACCGTCCCGTACGTTTTGCAAAAAAATTAAAAAAATTTTTAAAATATTTCTAATGGAAATACCGAAAAATTTCTCAAGTAAGAGTCTTGTGATTTTTTACAGGGTTTTCATTTCTGAAATCAAAATGGTACCTCAAGATGGTAGAAACTGAGGTCCGGTGGGTCACTACTATAAGGGGTCAACTGAAGTCAATGAGTCCTGGCGCCAAAAAATAGGTCTCCCTGAGAAAACAACGTAAATATATTATTTTTTAAAGTCGAACAGCAAATACCGAAGTTATGAAGAAATATATCAATACGCGACACCTACGTTCGGTCAAAAAAAAAATTTTTTTTTTCTATAATGTCTTGACTTCGACTTTCTTTCAATTATGCTTCAGATTAGCTGGTGTGCGTGCGACGAAATTTATTTTTTCGAGACGGTCTACTGAATACGGTTGAAACATTTTAGGGTTTAGTTACAAGACCATATATCAGTCTACTAATGAGCAATGTTATTTGAGATCACTGTATTGTATTTTATGTGTAAAATCAGATTTTAAAAAAAAAAATTAATTTGTTTCAACCGTCCAGGTATAAAACTGGTCGGTTGAAACAGTACCTGAGGTCAATTGAAACACATGCAAATAATTCAAAATACAGTAAATGAACATGTTTTAATCAGCGTTTAATAATATTTTATGACTCGTAATGGCACAGTTGAACTTCACAAACATTTTCTTATTAATATTCAAGTCGTTCATGGTACTTATAATCATAAATTATTTTTAATCACACATAACAAAAAGTACCCTATAAATTAGAAGAAAGTCAAAATGATTTCTCTATAGTTCTTACCCAAGAATATATCCTCATAATAATAAGGTGAAAATCTTTTTAATAAAACCAAGATGAAATCTGCGAATGTTAGGAAGATTGTCTTCTTAATAATATCAAGATGCTATCTTTGAACAACAAGATAAAATCTTCTTAATTAAGTCATTGTGAATAATTGAGGTATTAAGAAGAAATTTATTGAAATCTTCTTAGAAATTAGAAATCTTCTTAGTAAAATATACTAATAAAAAAGAGGAAATATTTTTAATCAAATCAAGAAGAAGTCTATTAAAACAAAGACAAAATATTTTTAATAATGTCAAAATGAAATCTACTAAAAAATAAAAAGAAACCTTAACAAAATCAAGATGAAATCTATTCAAAATAAGAGGAAATCTTCTTAGTAAAATAAGATGAAATCTTCACAGTAAAATCAAGATGAAATCTATTCAAATTAAGAAGAATTCTTCTTTGTAAAATCAAGATGAAATCAATTCAAAATAGATGAAATCATCACAATAAAATCAAGATGAAATCTATTCAAAATAAGAGGAGCTCTTCCTAATAAAATCAAGAAGAAATCTATTAAAACCAAGAGAAAATATTTTTAATAAAGTCAAAATGAAATCTACTCAAAATAAAAGGAAACCTTAACAAAATCAAGATGAAATCTATTTAAAATAAGAGGAAATCTTCTTAGTAAAATCAAGATGAAATCTATTCCAAATAAGAGGAAATCTTCTTAGTAAAATCAAGATGAAATCTTTTCAAAATAAGAAGAAATCTTTTTAGTAAAATCAAGATGACATCTATTCACATTAAAAGTAAATCTTAGTAAAATCAAGATGAAATCTATTCCAAATAGGAGGAAATCTTCTTAGTAAAATCAAGATGAAATCTATTCCAAATAAGAGGAAATCTTCTTAGTAAGTTCAAGATGATATCTATTCAAAATAAAAGGGAATCTTCTTAGTAAATTCAAGATGAAATCTATTGAAAATAAAAAGAAATCTTCTTAATAAAATCAAGTCAAAATCTTAGAATATTTAGAAGATTGTCTTCTTAATAAAATTCAGCAGGTTTTCCCTATAAAAAATACAATAATAAGACTACTTTTTTGTTAAATTGATTTTTTATTTACAAAAAAAAAGTTCTCATAATTTAAGGTAATATTCTCTTTTAATAAATTTAATAAGGCAAAATAGTAATATTAAGAAGATTGTCTTCTAAATAAAATTCAATAGGATTTCCTATAAAAAGATAAGATAGGAAAATTTTTTTATTCTAACCCTTAAATGCACCGTGTATCTTTAAAGATACAACCATTCAAAAAATTCCTACGGCTATATTTTTGGCTTGATTTTTTTCAAATTGGTTCTATATTACTTAGAATATTACAAGTCTTAAATAAAAAAATTTTTACTTTTATTTGTCATACTTTTTAAAAAAATTATGTACAAAGTCAAAAAAAAATTTTATTTTTTTTTAATTAACAATATTTTAAACAGTTTAACTTCTAGGAACATATAAATAATTTTGATTAAGAAAAAATACTGACTGCTTTCAAAACATGTCCTTTAGTGATTTTAAGTGGTTCGAAAAAATTTCGATCATTTAGCACCTCACTGGGTCACTTTAAAAACTAAAAACGCAGTTTTTATTTTTACTCAATTTTACATAAAATATATTTTTTCGGTAAAAATCGGGGGCCTTGTGCATTTAAGGGTTAAATCGATTTTTTGATAAAAAGAAAAACAAAACATCGAATAGAAGCGATCCTCTTGTTTTTAAGGTGATTTCTTTTAAATAAATTTAAGATGATTTACAACATATTAATAAGAAGATGTTCATCTTGAAATTTCTTCTTTTGTGGCTTTCTATATACAGTTTGTCAAAAAAGTGTTTTGACAATGGAAAATATTTCTTTACATAAATACTCCATTTTGAGATTTTTATTGAGACTTTCTTATTGCATTTCAATAAATAAAGTGTTTTTAAGCCAACAGAAACAAAACTATAACATTTCTAAAAGTTTTAACAAAAAACATTAACAAAAACAACAGGTATTCATAAAGTTATTTGACAAGAAAGTGTTTTAACATGTAATTTTTCAAAATTAAAAGTAATCAAACATTAGGAAAAATTACAATATTAATATTTTGGGTGACCACCTTTGGCATCTATAACAGCTTGCAGTCTTCTTTTCATTGATTAAACTAACTCCTTCACATTATATTCTTTTTGTATTTTATGCCATTCATCAATTATTGGTCTTTTAAGCTGCTCACGGTTTTTCGGGAGTCTTTTCACCACTTTTTTTTTTAATGAGCCCATAAATTTTCAATCGGGTTCAAGTTGGAACTTTTTGCAGGAGTGTTCAGTACCTTGCTGCAATTATATAAAAGCCACATTCTCACTACATGCGATTTGTGCTTTGGGTCATTGTCCTGATAAAACTTAAAATTTGGTTTGTTATCAGCAATGAACTTAAATTGTTGCTCACTGTTTATCCAATTATATTTCAAAACTTGTAAATACTGTTGAGCATCCATGATATTTTCAATAAATGCTAACTTTCCTACTGCTTTACTTGAAATACATCCCCATACCATGACTGATAATTCACCAAATTTCACTGTTGAAATTATATTACAATTTTCCAATGCTTTTAAAGGTTGCCGTCATACTTTATTGGGGCCATCGTTGTAGCACATCATAATTTTGGTTTCGTCGCAGAATATAACATCATCCCAATATTCATTTGGTTTGGAAATGTGAATCGTTGCAAAAGATAGCCTTTCAATATGCTGCACTGAAAGCAGTGGGTTTTTTCTAGCAACTCTTGAAGTGTACTTGTTTTTATTTAAAACCTGTCTTATTGCTTCGTGGGATATATCAACACCATATACTTCCTTAAGTTCTCATGCAAGATTCTTTGTCGAAATTCGTGGATTATCGTTGACTTTTCAAATTAAAAACCGCTCTGCCCTCTTCGATAATTTACGTGGATGACAGCCCGATGATTTTGTCTCTAATTTTTCCTCTTTTTCCGCGCGGTTTAAAATATTATAAACTATCTGTCTAGTTAAAGAAAACATCTCTGCAAACTCCCGAACACTTTTTCCAATGTTATGGTTGTAATAAACCAACTGAGCTACTTCAAATGTCGTTCTTTTACCAGGCATTTCAAGTTTATTAGCATAAGATCAGAACTGCTGCATTTGAATAACTCATTAGAACTTAGAACTTTCATTAGAATTCAAATGAAATTGATAAACAAAATATCAACAATGCATGCAGAGAATCGAACCTATAACGGTACAATGGCACAGCGCGAGACAATAAGGCTTCTACTGTGCAAAAGAGGATATGTAAAAACATTTTGTTGACAAGCAAATTTTTGACATCTTCTTGTTTTTTTTTTTCCTGCGTTTTCATTTTCTTGCAAATGCATTTTTTAATATTGTTCGCTTAAGAATACATCAAATAAATGTTACGAACGAGAAAATTCAATAACAATTGTTACCAAGTGGTATTTGACACATTAAAAAAAATAAAAAAGGAAAAATAAAAACTAATAAACTTTCTTGACAAACTGTTTATAATATAAACGTGCAAATGTTTATATTAACTACAATTTAAGTTTTATAATAATCAGAATAAAACCATAATAACTGCAAAAATGTACGAACAAAAAATGATAACTTTTCCGTCAAAAAACACAATTGGGCCTCCTATACACAAAGACAGCGAGCGAAGAGCGACGCAAGAAAAAAAATCCTTTTTTCGACTTGTCGCCCACTTTGTTCTTCCCTTGTACCCCTCAACTCATCACGCACGGTGTAGAGATATTAGCTTTATTTCAACCGTCACCTGTTTCAACCGTCACCTGTTTCGACCGTACACAGACTACCCTACAATTTTCAAACCACTAAAAATAACACTGTAAGAGCACATACACCAAAGTGTTGTGAGTATGTTTAGGCTAGAAATTTTCTATTAATATAGAACTGTTCATGTCTGGCAACGTTTAATGTTGCCAAGTCGCAAAACTTAAGAAACAGCTCTCGTAAAGGGTCTTTCAAGAGAGGTGTCACTGTTTTTTTTTTTTCTTTTTTTCACTGTTTTAATGCTTTGTGCGAGTATGTACCCATCTATATCTTAAAATGTCCTAATTTTTCTTTGTCAAACGTCATCGAATAACAGTTGTAGGTTGCCACCTGATAAAATGGTATGAAATTTGAAATGACACCTTTTGTTGAAAGACCCTTTATATGAGTCCTAATTCCAAAATTAGCTGGAAACAGATATCGTTAGATACAATTTGCTTTTTAAGATTAAATTGTGAAACAAGCCATTCGGAAATATCTACTAATATTAAAAGGAAACAGTAGCCCATGGCCTACCTCGTGCGCTCTTCAAGAATGAAGGCAAAGCTCTATTTAAATGAATTCATGAACTTCTATTCAGAATATGGTCCAAAGATTGCATTCCCAAAGATGAAAACCTCGGTGTTCTCTGCCCAATCCACAAAAAATACAATTTGACCAATTGCGTCAAGTACCTACTCAATCTTTTGAGCCCCAAGGTTCGGTATGGGCAACTTCAGAATTTTTTAAAAAAACACATTTCTTTTGTATATTGTTCGCTCTTAGCTGATTTAATTTGATTTTATCTGAATTTTTAATAACATTTATTAAAAATTGCATCAACTTCCTGTAAGAAAAATAATTTATGATCATCATAAATTCATCACTTCTGTGTCTTAAGCTAATGTGATAACTGACACAATAGCTGATACCTAAAAGCATTACTAATTCTAAATTCAGGTTGAACACGCTACAATTAAAAAACGCAAGCCAAAAAGAAAACAAAACAATCAGGCAATTCTTTAAAAACTTATAAATTATGGAAAAAAACCAAGTAATGCAAAAATAGTGGCCACCAGCAGGATATGTCAGAAGCAGCATTTGCGAATGGTGTGTCGATAAAAAAAGAAAGGACACGCAATTTTGCTCTGGCTTTTATAAATAGCTAATCCTGTTGAAGCTAACAGCAAAGCTACTACCGCGTGGCCTTTAATATTACACTTAAGTTGCAACAAGGTGGCAACTCATTCCCCAAGTATGTCATGCGTGCGACTTTCAGTACAAATCAGTGAGTTATATCCATACTGCAGCAACATTTGATTAATTATCAAAACTATGAAATATTGCAACATTTCTTTTATCTACGCCAAAGCCTTGAGTAGTGAAAGATAATAGCAACAACGTAAAAATTGCTACTGGCCATGCAGATAAGTTGCAGCAACTAACTGTAGTTACATAATAATTTCATTAATTATATGAGTTGTAGTAGTTTTTATCTCTAACATTATGCATAAAACAAAAAAAAAAAAAACTACCTCGTAAGATTTTTCAATAAGACGAGAAAAGAGGAAATACTAAAAATATAACGCGTGCGCGCCCAGTGTTGCCCACGGCTGATCAAATTAAGTAATAAATTTATAATAAAACAAGAGGGCAGAAAATTGAAGTTTTGCGTGTGCTTGGAAAATTACGCATGCAAATCTTATAGATGTTGTTGCTGTTATTCTTGTAGTTGTTGTGTTCTTTGTAGCTGCTGTTCGCATGCAAGTTGTTAGCTTTTATGGAAAATTTCAGTTTGGGCGACCAATGTTGCCATGTTTTTGTAGTATTTTGTTGTAATATTTTTTTATTGTGTTTCTGTTGCTGTTGCAGGCAAGTGTTGCTTTTAATAACCTTTTAACTTTAATACGTCAATTGAGCGTATTTGTAGCAAAACGGTCATTTCATTGAATCATATTTATAGCGTTTCAGTGGTGCTTGTGAGTTGAAGTTCTTAGTTAGAAATTATTTTTCTTTTTATGCAGAGAACTTTTTTAAATAACTAAGGCAGATGGGAAGTAATTGTACTCTTTCTACCAGAGTGGAGGAAACACACATATCTTTTTGTTTTTTTTTTTATATCTAACAAAAACAAATTGTCATTACTTTGTTTAGTAGAGTCGGGGTTTCAATTACTTTTAAGTTTCTGATTTAATTCTTTATATAGGTATACAAATTTATATTTTTGTTTTTAATATATTTTGTTCTTGTTGTTTTTTGATTTTTTTTTTTTTTTTTTTGTTATCGGTAATGTTAATATTTTGAATATCACCTTTTTTATAACATATAATAATAACACTGTACAACAAAATTGAAGTTTTTGAAAATCCCAAGGGGTTTCTCAAAGGTTTCTTAAGGTTTTGGGTCCGCTGAATTCGAATCTGAAGTCAGAATTTTCGGGTCACCCTAGGTTTTCGTGCTACAATGAAATCAATATTTCCTACTCAAGGGGGATCGGAGAGGGTTAATATGTACGACCGACCCCCCATTACTTTTTCAAGAGAAACATTTTTTGCCTTGGAACCCATCCCATTCGGCTCCTTCTTATGGGGGCTCCCATACAAATTTAATCATTTTTGTACATTTTTTATATAAAATATATTTTATATAAATTTATTTTTTTAATTTTCTTTGGCAACCTCGATAGTCGAATAGGTAGCGTACTTGACTGCCACCCCAAAGGTCAAATCCTGGCCAGGCCAAGGTACTTACGCTTTAACCTATTTAAATTTCATTCCTCATTTCCAATCAAGTGAAAACTAAAATGCAAAATTTCATATAAAAAATGTACAAAAATCATTTGTATGGGAGCCCCCAATAGGAGGGGCCAGATGGGATGGATTGTAAGGCAAAAAATGTTTCTTTTGAAAAAGTAAAACATTTTTTAAAAAAGTAAAGTCGGTCATACATATTAATCCTCTCCGGTCCCCCCTTACGTAATTAATATATTAATAATGATTTCATTGTAGCACGAAAACCTAGGGTGATCCGAAAATTCTGACTTCAGATTCGGATTCAGCGGACCCAAAATCTTTAGAAACCATCGAGAAACTCCTTGGGATTTTTTGAGTGTTGTACCGTGTAATATTTTTACATTTCATTATGAGTCTAAATATTTCTTTTTTTATTTTAGCTCCATATAATTTTGTTATTGTTATTACTTTCATTCTCATTTTTAATGTCATGTGATTTTTATTTTTGCACTTGTATTTTCTTTTTAATTTTTATTTTCATTTATTTGTATATTATTGTAATTTTTATTTAAATCTTTTTTATTTTAATCTATACATTACACATATTTATACAATATTGTAATTTAATTTATTGTAATTTACTTTATTTTAATCTACTTTTTCTATATATTTTTTAATTGTATTTTAAAATTTTCAATTTATATTTTCATTTATATATTTTTATTATTTTTTAATGTTTAAATATATTTCTAGTTCTGCATTTTTAGCCATTTCTTTTATACAGTTTGGTTCTTTGTAAAGTTTTAATGTTTTTTATTTTTTACTCTTATTTATTTTTAATTTAATTTTTATTTATAATTTACTTTCCATTTGTTTTTGTAAATTTTTATTTTTATCTGAATTTGATTTTAAGATTTTTTAATATACTTAATATACTTTCATTTTTGCTTATCTTTTTAAATATTTTTTATTTTTATTTGTAGTCTTATTTTTATATTTTGTAATGTGGTTTTCACATTTAAATAATAATCTTCCTGATTTAATTTCTATAGAATTTTTTATTGCTCTTATTTTTATGATATATTTTTTTTTTAATTTATTTTTATTTATCTTATGTTGTTTCAACACTCATTTCGTTATTGATTTTAAATTTTATTTTTATATTTGTTTTTGCATTAGTTTTTAATATTTTTTTTAACTCTAATTTAAATTTTTCTTTTTTCATTGTTTTCTTATCTCAATTTTCTTATTTATTTATTTATTTATAATTTATTTATATATTTACTATATTTTTCCCGGTGCACTTTGCTGCACCTTATCTAGATAAGTACCGGAAAATGATGCAATGCCTTCAGCGTTATTATTTCTAAACCATCTCGTACTCGAAACATAGGGGTCGTTCATAAATTACGTGACCGATTTTCAGTTTTTTTTTACCCTCCTCCGGTACTCTTTGTAGTGCATTTCAAAAACACTCCCCTCCACCCCCATAAAGTAACGTAGTATATCAAATAAAAAAAATAAATTGTTTAAAAAATATATGAAAATAGAAAAAAAAAACTGTCGAAAAGCAAGCAAAGAAAAATAATACCCTTACTACACTTGCCAATAGTTAACAGTCAATTTAGACGGTCAAACATGAAGATGTAAGGATGAAATGGGTTGTATTAATTTCCATTTTTTGGAGTTTTTTTTATTTTTGGTCACTTTACTATATATGAGACCCCCATTCGCTATTAATCGTAGTATATTTTAAAACCTCTCTCTCTCTACTAAATTGGTAACGTAATTTATGAATGACCCCATTGTTACTGCGCAAGTTTGAGCTCAATCGGCTCAGTAGTTTTGGAGTCTATAGCGGCGTTCTCTATTGTAAATTTTTTAAATTTTTATTTCCCAGTAGCAGGATATTACCAAGTAGTAACTTTATTCTTACCTCTATGTTCTTTGTCTTTTACTTCCATAGCTTTTCTGTGTCATAAATTTGGCTTGTATGGGTGGAGACACACCCCCTTGTCCAATGCATGTCACCTTTTCTAGTAGAAGGACATCATCAAATGGTATCTACATTCTGAGTTTCAATGTCCTGTGACTTTTACTTCTATAGCTATTCTGTATCGTAAATTTGGCTTATATAGGTGGAGCCACGCCTCGTTTTCGAATGCCTGTGCCAGTTATTCAGTAATTATTATACGAAATTTAGTTCCAAAGCAATTCGATATCATAAATTTGGCCTGTGTGACCAAATTCCCCCTGTCTAATATTCGCTCAAATATATAGTAACTGCCTCTTGGGCCCATAGCATCTACATATCAAGTTTCACTATCAAAACATGTACAACTCAGGAATAATAATGATTTCTAAAAAGTGGGCGTATATATATAGTTAGACCACACCCAGTTTAAGTATAGTTGGCGACAGTAACCATACTAACTTACTTACCAAATTTTAGTCTAATACCACCAAAAAAGTCTTAAATATAGCATTTTTATTGATTTGTAGGCTGTAAAACGGGGTATGGAAAAAAAGGGGTATGGAAAATTTTTACAATGCCTATATTTTTCGCGCAAATGCAAACTAAAGTGAGAATTGCCAAATTATTCCAATATTCCATTTATTTCCAATTTCCCTTGCAAATATTTCCCCATATATTACAACATATGTCCGCACCTGTATTTTTTCACACCTGTATTGTTGATAAGTTCACTAAAATGCCTATAATTCATGAACCAATACACATACAAAGACTATTTATACAAAAAAACCTTCGTATTGACGTCACCTTTCATGGGACATCAATTTCATACACAATGCAACTTATTTTTAAATATATAGTTTATATTTAACTTAATATCTGTTAAAAAAATAAGCAGTTAATAAAATAAACAACTAACCTCTCTTTTTATCTTTTCTTCTTACAGGTATGTACAGCAAATAAAAAAATACATGTAAAATGTCCTGGTAATGTATTATTGTATATTATTATATTATCGTTAGAGCTGTTTTTTTAGAAGAGTTACATAGTTTAAAAATTAAGTTAAGTTTTAATGATTTTCATGAATTCTTTGACAAATTTTTGATATATACAGGATGGTTAAAAAGAATTGAAAGCAAAAATGATAGAATGTGAATTTTTAAATGATATTAGTTTTTTATTCAATATAATATTTGATGACTTCAATACACTTATTCCAATGACCCTCCAATAATTCTATACATCTCTGTAATGATTTTCCGGAAACTCTACAAAATACTGTTCGACTGTTGCAATAGCTTTTTTTCATTTGACGAATAACGCTTTCCACTAAGGAATTCTTTCAAGTTTCTGAAGAGGTAGTAGTCGCTGTGGGCCAAATCTGGTGAATATGGGGGGTGTTCAAGTAATTGGTGTTTTAAGGACACTTTCTTATGAATAATATTAAAAAAATAAATTTATTTTTTAACCGACTTCAAAGAGGATGAGGAGGTTCTCAAGTTCGTTGGTTTGTCCGTTTTTTTTTTTTTTTGTTAAATGTATGTACATCGATAACTCCTAAAGCACTTGCCCGATTTCCGTAATTTTTTGTCAACAGATAGATACCATGAACGCGGAGGTCCTTTTTTAAAAAAAACTGGGTGATATTCGACAAAGGGGCGTGTCAATATTAGAAAAACACTGTATTTCAGTTTATATTGACAATAGGGTACTGAGATTTACAGTAAAAATACTGGGGTAGGCAGAATTATTACAAATTACGGTCAATAAAGTGGGCGTTATTTGACAAAGGGGAGTGGGGTGTGGTCATATTAGAAAAACACTGTATCTCGAATAGTATTGACACTAGGGTACTGAAAGTTAGTACAGGGGTAGACACAATTTTAAAAATTACTGTAAAGAAAGTGGCCGTTATTCGACAAAGGGGTGTGGCAATATTAGAAACACACTATAAATCAAATAATATTGACACTAGGGTATTGAAACTTATTACATAGGCAGGCACAGTTACTAAAAATTACGGTAACAAAAGTGGGCGTTATGCATCAAAGGGGTGTGGCAATATTATATCTCTATAATCAATATATCTCTATTACAAATACTATATCTCAGTTAATATTGACACTATGGTTCTAATATTTTGTATGAAGGTAGGTGGGTAGGTAGAATCATTACATTACATTACATTACATTAAGTGGGCGGGATTGTACATAGAGTGTGGCACTTTAAGGAAAGTACTATATATCTGTTAATATTGATACTTGGGAAGTGAAATTTGGCACAGGGCTAGGTAGAATCATCATAAAGTACGGTAAATAAAGTGGGCGGTATTAGAGAAAGGGCGTGCCACGTTAATAAAAATTGTAAAGAGACAGAAATGGAAAATACCCAATTAACTTTCAGGAATTAATAAAACAAATTTTTTAAGAACAAAGTGTCATGTTTGAAATTTTACTCAAGAATACTATTATTTAAAATTTTTCATCTTCTCTAAAAAGTAAGAAATAAAAACTTTTTAACAAAAAAAAAAACCGACTTCAAAATCACTACAAAGTAGAAAATAATTCTTAATAACTTTTCCCATTAATTTCTTGGTCAAATTTTAAAAGTTATTTATATGTATTATAATATTGGAAATTGGAAATAATTTTCATTTTTTCTATTTTGTTTTATCATCAATTTATTAATTGCTTTATGAACATAAAAGCTTTGAAGCCGGCGCTAATCTTTGACACACAATCATGATCTTTTACCATCCCTGCACTATTTTAAACTTTTTTATTTAATGCTATGCTGCCTTGGTGACACAGTAGTAATTTTAAAAGCTTTGTTCACATAAACATTCTCACTTAACTGGTTTAGGTGAGCTTGTAAAGCTCTTATTGAATATGACATAGTAGGTGTGTTTCCGTACACAATGTCGAGTAAAAGTCGAGTAAAGTTCGAGCTGGGAGCGTAAAATGAAATTTGAGAATAGTGTCAAAAGTACGGAAACGACGGAAAGTACGGAGCTAGTTTCCAGCTCAAAAACAGCTGATTGCCTATAAAACGTAAACAGTGCCAAATTTAAAAAAAAAATTATCGATTATCAACTTTCAAATTAATTTATTTATATTTATTTGCAATTTGTATTTCACTATTTGTAAATTTATTTCCCGCCACACAACGTAAATAAAGAAAAAAATCAATTTGACAGTTTCTTGTTCTTCTTCATGCTTGTTCTTATAATGCTCGAAGTAATTTCTTCCAGCACACTTCGAGCTACTTTCGAGCTCGAGAGAGCGCTTTTATGCTTGTTCTTCTTCTCTCTTTTGAGCTAGAAAAAGTACGGAAACACGTTCTAGCACATTGCAAGTTACTACAATCGAGTACGGAAATAGACCTAGTGTGTAACAGCTGCACAAATAATGCATGGAACACATTGGCTACATTCAGCGTACTCAACAATTGCCAACTGAAAGAAAAAAATCGCTAATAACCTTTTATATTCATAAAGTTAGTAATATTTTTATGATAATTATGATTAAAATCAATATGCCGAGAAAGTTACCCGGAATTTTATATGTAGAACATAAGTAGCTTGAGTGGATCCCAGTCTAAAGTCATACAAAGGCTCCTGATGAGTTGGTGTAGCGGCCAATGAAACAGTCTGTATAGTCAAGCTGTGTGATTTGCTCTACACAGAGCCGTTGTTGTTGTTGTTGGTTGTTGCCTTCTTTGTTCTTCATGTCGTCTTGTTGTCAACATGCTTGGCCTAAAGCTCAATAATTTGTTTTCAATATAACTTAAAATTTGGCCAAGAAATTAATGGGAAAAGTTATTTAAAATTATTTTTTACTTTGTAGTGATTTTGAAGTCGATAATTTTTTTTTTTTTTAAAAAGTCTTTTATACCATATAATAATAATTGTTTTTTATATTTGCTTCATTATGGGTCTAAATATTTTTTTTTGTTTGTTTCAGTTCCATATAATTTTGTTATTGTTATTACTTTCATTCTTCTTTTTAATGTCATGTTTTTTTTATTTTTGCACTTGTATTTTCATTTTTAATTTTATTTATTTTTTTATTATTTATAATTTTATTATTATTGTAATTTTATTTTTTATTTATTTGTTTTAAACAACTTTTTCTTTATATTTTTTAATTTGTTTTTTAAATTGTTATTTGAATAACTCTTTCAATTTATATTTTTATTTTATTTTTAATGTTTAAATTTACTTCTATTTCTGCATCTATAGCTATTACTTTTATGCTTTGGTTCAATATAAATTTTTATTTGGTTATTTTTTATTTGTAAAACTTATTTAATTTTATTGTAACTTTTATTTAAAAATAAATTTTTGATTTAAATTTATTTTCTCTTTATGTTTGTAAATTTTTATTTTTATCTGAATTTGATTTTAAGTTTTTTCTTTTGTTTTTTATTCTTAATATACTTTAATTTTTGCTTATATTTTTAAATATTTTTTATTTTTATTTATAGTCTTATTTGTATTTTTTTTTTGTAGTCTTTATTTTTTTATTTGTAGTCTTATTTTAATTTATTTTTTAATAAATTTTATACACAAATAAAAATCTTCCTGTTTTAAAATCTATAGAATTTTTTATTTCTTATATTTGTATTTTTTTTAATTTTTATTTTAATCTATCTTATGTTGATTAAACACTCATTTTGTTATTGACTATTAATTTTATTTTTATTTTTGTTTTTGCATTAGTTTTTAATTATTTTTTTGGTTCTAATTCAAATTTTTCTCCTTTCATTGTTTTTTACTTATTTTTCTTATATATTTATTTTTAATTTATTTATATATTAATTATCTTATGTAAAATAATGTGGCAGTATTTATGTGTGTATATTTATTTTTATTATTTTATTTTTTTTTATTATATCACTACAATTTTTCTAACTTTCCAAAATTAAATTGGCCATCCCTTGAAAGGATTTTGACCGAACTTCTTATTTTGATTTTGATTTTGATTTTGATTTTGATTTTGATTTTGATTTTGATTTTGATTTTGATTTTGATTTTGATTTTGATTTTGATTTTGATTTTGATTTTGATTTTGATTTTGATTTTGATTTTGATTTTGATTTTGATTTTGATTTTGATTTTGATTTTGATTTTGATTTTGATTTTGATTTTGATTTTGATTTTGATTTTGATTTTGATTTTGAGGTTTAATATTGATTTTGATTAAAAAAAATTAAAATATTTAATATATACATTATTTAATTTATACATTAAATATTTTACAACGGTGCATTAGATTGTTGTTGTCTTCATTGTCAACATTGTCATTATTGTTGTTATTGCTATAATTGTGTTTATTGTTGTGAACATAACCATAGTCTTGTTGTGTTTTTCTTTTTATTTATTTTATTTTTATTTTTTTTGTTTTTGTTGCTGCTTGTTGTTTACGGAAGTGATGCAACTAGATAGTTTTGTTCTCGTGCCTTACGGCGTCTCCATTTCACGCTTGACGTTACACAGCGTAACGTTCTTCTGTATTACTTTATTATTATATGTATTTTTGTTTTTCTTTTTTTTCTCTATTTTATTCTTTTTTATTTTTCAATGATTCTTATCTCTGTTGCTGTTGCCAACAAATTGAAAACATGTTGCATGGAAATTGAAGAAATTCACACCATACGTAATTTATCATCATCACCAACAACAACAACAACAACAACAAAAAGAATCACAGCACCAAATCATATAAAAAAAAAAAAAACAAAAGCAACAAAAACTTCATGAAAATCATTTGCAGCCGCCAACAACAACAATGCAACGTAATGCTTGCAAGGCACGCTTGTAGGCAGCTTATATTGTTGAACACTACGTTGTATTGTTATTGTTGCTGTTGTTAGTTTTTTTTTTTTTATTTATTTTTTTTTATTTTTGTTACAGATCATCAATTTATGCTCTAGCTATTATTCAGCAGCTTATTTTACATAAGCTTGAGTTATTATAATGCTTTTGCTTTAAAAACAGCTACAGACGTCATTTGTTTTTTCTAAAAATAAAGGACATAATATTTTGAAAAAGCCTACAAAGTTACCATTCTCTTGGTAACTAGCTGCTTTCAAGGTCATCTGCTATTGAGAATTCAGCTGTGAAAGTGAAATGTTCCTAGTCTATTTTTCGCATGCTTACTAGGGTTGATCTAGTCTGATTTTATAGCGTATACCAACAAGAAGTGTAGGATTGCAAAGGCGTATTATTTAACAGCTGGCTGATTGGCAGTTCTAAACTTTTGACATTGTTCCTTATAAAGGCGGAAAATTACCCATTGAACGCTAAATAGTGAAAAAATTAACAGAATACGTTAAATATTATAGCGAAAATTTACGTTCAATCGCAGTTACGTTGCGCAAAATTCGACTACATTTTTTTTTGTAATTATGTGCCGTCTGAGACGTCTGTGAGCAACATAAAAAAAATAAAAAAAAAAATATATAAGTGAGCAACATACTAATCAAAAAATTCCAAGAGACCGGCTCAGTGTGAGATGTGAAGACAGAAAAAAGACTTCGCCCCCGTACGTTCAACCGAAAATATCGACGCAGTGAGGGTTGAAAATGACCCAAGCAACTGAATTCGTCACCATGCTCAAGAACTCTAACTCTTCACGTCTACACTGCAACAAAGATTTGACTCTGCATGCCTATAAGGTCCAATTGACACAAGAAATGCAGCCAGTGCACCACTGGCAGCACCGTACGTTCTCTCATGGGGGCTTAGAACACATGAATGGAGACGGTGTTTTTGCATGCAATTTTGCGTGTTTTCTGATGAAGTGCAATTTCATATTGGCGGCTACGTTAATAAGCAAAATTTTCGCATTTGGGTACCGAAATCATACGACTGCTCCAGGAGATGACAATACCCAAGTGACTGGTGCCAATTGTATTCCGGAGACGCCATTGGGCCGTACTTTTACGAAAATGATGACAAAAGAGCTTTTACTGTCGATTCCTTGAGTGCGTTACAGACACATGATAAAAAAATTTTTCAGTCGGGGGTAGTTTTCAAAGTTATATGGATTGTCTCTTTAACTAAATTCGTACACAAATTATTGGGAACTGAACCAAACAGTTTTATTCCGACTCCAAACGGATAACATTCATGTCTTAAAGAGGCTTTACAAGGCATTCTTACTCTCTAAAGCTCGTCAAAGTCATGGGAGAAGAAACAAGGTTGACTCGCGGCTGAGAGCCAAAAGTCAGAATTGTCAAAAACAAAAAACACCGAACCACAAATAACAGCAAAAAGAAGCAGAAAATTGTTTGTATTGATTTTGACAGTATCGACTCAGAACGAAAAAGGATTTTCAGCCTCGATACTACCTTGTTCATGATCGGGTATGGGCACCACTACATTTAAAGCTTCTGTGTTGTTTCTGTGTTTGGCTTTTGTCTTTGATTTTTTTGTTGCGTCTTGTATTGCTACATAAACCCTTGCTCTCAATTCTTACTATCAACGCTCCCAAGTCTTCTTCTTACCTCACAAATGTTACAATTGTCATTTGCCTGTATATTTTACTTTCTCTTTACTTTTTTCGTTCTCTAATTTTTACTATTTGTGACAGTTGGTGCAAGACGAAAGAACTGTCACTCCTACATGGTATAATTGTATCATGACCTTGTTTATTCTACTATGTTCAATGCCTGGTATTGATCAATTTTTGTGTGTAAGTTGAGATTTTAACCCTTGACATCTACCGGTTCTTTGGTATAGAATTGTTCATGCGGGGCCACGGTCACTTCAAATTTTGCATGGAATGCTTTATCAAATATTTTAATATTCAATAGGCAGGAGAGTCCAATAATTTCAACTATTGCGTCAAAATAATAAAAAAAAAAAATTGTTGCTCACCACTTAAATGTCTTAATTTTTAGCATTCATGCATTTGATAGACACAAAATGTACAAAATTAAATTCAGTTGCTCTAAATTTAAATAACATTTTATTCAAATTTAATTCGAACACCTTGGACTAGTTTACAAATCAAGCACACATCCATATCCATATCCACAGCCAATGATAACAACAACAACAACAACAACAACAACAAAGAGACGATAAAATTGTCACCCGCGTCTACGCAGCAACAGTGCAATGTGGAAGAGCGACACACACACGCACTGGCGCATTTTTGACGCCAGTGGCGTGGTTGCAAAAAAAAACTGTAAGAAAATAAAAAAAGAAAAAATTCAAAAATATCTTAAAGTGGCACAAGCAACGGTAAGAACCGGTTTTATTCGATTTTGTTGCCACTTGCATTTAATTCATTTTGATTCTGTGCAAAGTGTAAATTTATTAGCATAAATTAAAATTGCAACAACAACACGTTGCTGTCACTGCGCCAGTGCGTAAGTGTGTGTATTTGTTTTGCCTTTTGCGCCGATCTTGTACTCAATATTTTTTTGCTTTTATACATTTTTTTTTTTTTTTTGTTATGAATTTTTATATGTTATTGAATTGTTCCTACTTGCTTTTCCTGCCCCGGTATGTTTACAAAAAAATTAAAAAAAAAAAAATACTTGCATTGCATTGAATACACATTTTTTGCCGGTTGGTGTGGCGGCATTACGTTGTGCGCCGCCTGAACGCATACCTAGTGCGTTGGCTACGCGCCCAACCGGCCGGCAAATATATTTAATTTATACGCAGTCACTTGGCTGCAATATCAACAATAACAACAACAACAACAACAAACATTATGGCAAAAACCAGTGCAGCAACAATAATTTATTTGTCGAGTACAAATTATTTTGCTATTTATAAGATTTTTTTTGTCGTTTTTATTTTGTTCTGTGGTGTAGGCTACAGTTGTTGCTCTTGTTTTTGATTTATTTTGTTGTTGTTGTTTTATTTTTATGCACCTGCCTTCAGTTGAAGTGCAGATTTTTCCTTATATTTGTTGTTGTTGTTGCTATTGTTGTTGCTGTTGTTCCTGTACTTGCTACAAAATACACGAGCAGGTTGAGTAAAGTTTTGTTTATTTTAAATATTTATTTTGTTGTTTATCTTTATTTTCTTTTTTTTTTTTTTCTTTTTTCTGTTGGGGTTATAATTTTGTATATATATCAAAAATTTTACTTCCGCATCGTTACAATGTGAATAAACTGTGATTTAAGTCGATATTTTTGCAAAATTTTTCTTACAAATAGACAAAAATAGGTAAAATTTTAAATTTTTTCAGCTGGCTTCTAAAGATAACATTTTATTGTTTGCATTTACATAAATGAATGAATGATTTTCAAAAACCAGTATAATAGTAAAGCCTCTTGTGTCGTTAAGTTAATGATCGTTATCGAAAAATTTATCGGTTTTTAATTTAATGAAATTCTTAAAGTTCTCTTCTTCTAACTTTGAATTTTAAAGTTCTTAGCAAAATACATAAATGCATTACTTCAAAAATATATTTGAAATTTTATTTTTTGCCCTTTTAGCAGATCAAAATTAAAGCTAATCGAATTTGACAATTTTTTAACAATTTCGTTTTTAAATTAAATTTAATGTGACCATTCATTTATTATATTGAAACAAATTTGAGCTTTAGGCCAAGTATATTGACAACAAGACAACATGAAGACAATGAAGGCAACAACCAACAACAACAAAGGTTAACCTTGCCACTGTGCATCAAAAGACGATAAGAACTCAGTTACTAATGTAAAAGCGTTCTCTCCGCCAAAAAAACTTCCGGCTAACTTTCGGAATAACTGGCAGTCTAAGTAGGACCTAAGTAGCTTGAGTGGATAATAGTGAAAAGTCATGCAAGACTACTGATGAGTTGATGTAGCGGCCAACGAAAGAGTCTGTCTATTCTGCTGTTTGATTTTCTCTATACAGAGCTGTTGTTGTTGTTGTTGTTGGTTGTTGCCTTCATTGTCTTGTTGTCAACAAACTTGACCTAAAGCTCAAATTTGTTTCAATATTTCTTATTTTTTTCTGAATAAATTTAATTTTATTAAAAATTTATAGATAATTTTAAAAATTTTGCGGAATTTTTTTTTTATAAAGTTATCGTTAAATTTTAAAAAATTTTTCGATGCCTTTTTACAAGTACGTCGATAAATTTTTCAAAAATTTATAAATTTTTCAAAAATTTATCGGTACATTTTCCAAAGTTTTCGAGAATTTTTCAGAAATTATCGACTTTTATAAAAATTTATCGATAATTTGAAAAAATTCATCATCGAAAATTTTTCACAAAGTATCGAAATTTTCTCAAATTATCCATTGTTTTGAATAACGTTAATTTTCCAAAATTTTTCGGTACCTTTCCCAAAAGTTTTCGAGAACATTTTCAGAAATTATCGATTTTTTCACAGATTTATCGATTATTTCAGAAATTTATCTATAATTTTTCTTATATTTATCGAAATTTTCTCAAATTATCGATAATTTTTCTTATATTTATCGACGTTTTCTCAAATTATCGATAATTTTTCACAAATGTATCGAAATTTTCTGAAATTATCGATAACTATTCACAAAATTTATAAAAATTTTCTCAAATTATCGATAGTTTCTAACAAATTTTTCGGAGTTTCCTCAAATTATTGATAAATTTGTTAATTTATCGGTGTACTTTTAAAAAATTTGTCAGTACCTTTCCCCAAAGTTGTCGAGAATCTTTTCGGAAATGATCGGTTTTTCACAAATTTGCCGATAATTTCAGAAATTGATCGACTATTTTTCTTGTATTTATCGAAGTTTTCCAAAACTATCGATAATTTTTTACAAATGTATCGAAATTTTCTCAAAATATCGATAGTTTTCACAAATTTATCGAAATTTTTTCAAATTAACGATAGTTTTTCACAAATGTATCGAAATTTTTTTAAATTATCGATTATTTTTCACAATTTTATTGAAATTTTCTCAAATTACCGATAGTTTTTTACGAATTTATCGAAATTTTTTTTAAATTATCGATTATTTTTCACAAATTTATTGAAATTTTCTCAAATTATTATTAATTTTCCAAAATTTTTCGAAGTTTCCTCAAATTATCGACACTTTTTCAAAAGTTTATCGGAGTATTTTTCAATAAGTTTGTAGGTACCCTTGCCAAAAGTTTTCGAGAATCTTTACAGAAATATCGATATTTTTCACCAATTTAACGATCATTTCAGAAAATTATAGATAATTTTTCTTATATTTATCGAAATTTTTTCAAATTATCGATACTTTTCACAAGTTTATCGGTATATTTTTTAAAAATTTCCCTCCCCAAAAGTTTTCGAGAATCTTTTCAGAAATTATCGATTTGTTCACAAATTTTCTAACGTTTCATAAAGTTATCTATAATTTTTCTTATATTTAACGAAATTTTCTCAAATTATCGATTTTTTACAAATATATTGAAATTTTCTCAAATTATCGATAATTTTTCACGAATTTCTATAAGAAAGTTTCTCAAAGTACCGATAGTTTTTCACAAATTTATCGAAACTTTCTTGAATAATCGATAATTTTTCACAAACTTATTGAAATTTATCATATTATGATTAATTTTTCAAAAAGTTTCCTCAAATTATCGATATTTTTTTTTTTATTATTTTTTTAAAATGTATAAAAATTTTCTCAAATTATCGTAAATTTTTTATAAATTTATATGGAAATTTTCTCAAATTATTCTTAATTTTTCAAAAATTTATCGAAATTTTCTCAAATAATCGATAATTTTTCACAAATTTATCGACATTTTATCAAATTATCGAAATTTTTCATATTTTCAACTATGATTTTAATAAGTTCTCAATTTTTATTACATATTCCTATCCTGACATTTTCCAATCACCTTCGGATCAAAATAATTTAATTCATAATAACAAAGTGCAACACCAAAAGTGTGAACAGAAAACTCATAACTGTTAGTAATTAATTACTAAGCTTTTGATAACGAATCTTTAAACTAAATGTTTCCATTAAGTTTTCATAAAGGCCCAAAGCTAAGAGGAATTTTTGGTATGAATAATATTTTTCAAGATTTTCTAGATAATTTATCAAAAATTTAATGAGAATTTTTTTCAGAAATTGATCGGAAGTATTACAAAAATTATCGATCCTTTTTCACAAGTCGATCGATGAATTTTTAAAAGTTTTTCTGCTTCTTTTCCAAAAGTAATCGAAAATCCTTTCAAAATTTATCGATATTTTCACAAATTTATAAAAAATTTCATAAATTTATCAATATTTTCACAAATTTATCGATACTTTTCTCAAATTAATCGAAATTTTTACAAATTATCGATATTTTGTTTCATATTTTCAACTATGATTTTAAGAAGTTTTAAATTTTTCATGTAGTATCTTCCTATCCTGACATTTTCCAACTACCTTTTGATCAAAATAATTATATTCAAAATAATATAGTGCAGCACCAAAAATGTGAAAAGGAAACTCATAACTGTCAGTAATTTATTCAAGGCTTCTGTTTACGAATATTACAAATAAATTTTTCCATTAAGTCATGCAGACCCGTATTCAATGAGACTTTTTGTTTTAAATATTTATGAATTTATTCTTGTTTGTTTATAAATAATGGGTGACCCTATAGCAATGATAGTTTTTCAAAATGTTATTTTTCCACTTGCTCAGCAGCTGTCAAAATTACCAACAACATCCAGCTCTCAAAGTATTCAGTAAGGTTAACCATTTTATCATGTATCGTTTCACTCTGACCGAACGTGTGGAAATTATTAAAAAATATTGGACTGAAATCCAAATTTTGGCCAAAAAATCATCTTCTCAGACGAGAACCATTTTTGGCTCAGTGAATGGAAACAAAACTGCCTAAATACAAAAATGCATTTACAATGATTGACTGTTTGGTGCGGTTTATGGCACGGTGACATCATCGGACCTTATTTCTTTCAAAATGAGGAAAGAGACGCCGTTACCGTCAATGGCCATCGGTATAGAGCGATGTTAACCGACATCATCGATATATTCGAGTTGTGGTTCCAACAAGATGGCTCGAAGTGATGAAGTAGAAATTTGGTGACTCGGTTTTCTGGCCGAGCGTTGGGTTTTTTTTTTTTCTTTATTGTTCTATCTATCTATTGTTAATCTAACCTCAAAATAAACAAGTTGCATTTAATTATTCATACTTGAAATTCAGTTTTTTTTTTGCTTGGCAGCATGTTCCTATTGCTGCTGTTTTTGTTTTTAATTTTCTTAGTTAAATTTTTTTTTTTATTTATTCAGAGTTTCATTTTTGTTATTGTTAACTTTTAATAATATGCTTGGAAATTCACTTCATTTGAATGTCAATGACGTAAAATTATGTGTTGATTACGTTGTTATAATGTGAATGTTGTTGTTGATGTTGTTATAATTCTTTTTGTTGTACATAGTTGTGGTTGATGTTGTTATTGCTCAATTTGCGTAACGTGTTGCATTTATTCTAATCGAAAAAAAAGTTATTTTTGCGTCTGTTATTTGCGTGTGATATACCTATTACGTACATAAATACTTAACTTTTGCTGTTTTATGCAAAGCAGTTGATAAAGTGCAATAAAATATTTTACATAAAGAACTTATTTTTACGTTTTAATGACCAGATTAAAAAACTTCTTGTTTTTAATGCAACTATTACGAGGATTGCCTTTTAAGTCTTGCGTTTTACAATAAACAACAGTGGTTTATAAGTAAAAATTATTCTTAATGCTTTTCAAAGTATCTATTCTCCAAGATGATTATTACACTTTTGCATTCATTTGAACCAATTTTTGAAACAGTTTTGAGGCACCCCTCTGAAATTGGTACGTACGAAACCAGGTTTTTAAATGCCTCAACGGCCTGTTCGGGCATTGAAAAACACTCGCCACGCATTTTTTTCTTAGCGTGAGGGAACAAGATAAAGTTATTGGGTGTCAAGTCACGACTGTAAGGCGGATGACCCATCAATTTCACGTTTTGAATGTTCTAAAACTATTTTGTTCGAGCTGATGCGTGGGAAATCGTATTGTCGTGATCTAGTATGATCTTCTTTCTGCTTAGTTTTCCTCAATTATCTAAAGAGTTTCAGAAAATAAATGGTTGTGTACCCTTCAGTATTAACAGTTTTCCGTTGCTCAAGTAGTACAGTTGCGACATGACCTGTTTTTCTGAAAAAAATTACAACGATTTGATTGTTTGTACTCTGTCTGCGGATAACTTTTGTCGGAATTTGCTCACTTTGAAAGCCCCAAACAGTGGATCCGAGCATCCGAGGCCAAAATAACCGACCCAAAAACATACGAGGCCAGAAATAAGCACCTCAGACATAAGCACTTCGGACAGAAAGGACCCCATTCGAGATGTCCTGTACAGACACCTGTTTGTGATCCCTTCAAAAACTGCTGAAGAGAAAGGCCAAAACTAGAGAACTTTTAGGTAGCGAAACACTAAAACTTTTAATACCTAATACGAATAATGAACTTTATATTGAAAAGGTCACAAAAGAAAGCGATAAAGACGATTATTTTAAAGCTTTCTTGATTTAAATTAATACAAGAAATAAAAATCTTAGATAAAAACTTCACATTATGTACAAATAGAAAATAATGAAAACTTTGTGATATTATACAAAAACAGTTTTTAAAATTTTTGTGTTTTTCTTAAGGGGGGAAACTAAATAAAATTTTAAAAAGTCAGATTTTTTGTTTTTGCTCAAAAGATGCTTTAGGGTCTTAAAAATAACATACCAAGAGATATAATCCGTCAAAAGTGTCTAAATGCTCAAATTTTTCCATTCTGCGCGACGCATCCCAGATATGTCCCGAGTGCACTTACAGATATGTCCCGAGTGCCGAACACATAACTCGAGTAAATCTTCACTGATCGATTTGAAAGTTTGACAGTATATTCCAAATATTTTTATCTATCGAAACACGTAGAATCTTTTACATTGCTTACTTTTTGTTTTATCAACAATTTTGTGACTTTTTTTTTGTGATGGTGAGACTGTTCACGCACCATTTCGCGAAAAATCAATATATCCAAGAAATCCTACGTGTGTCAATAGCTGTTGATGTACAACAAATGACCAAATTTTGTTGTTTGTTCCAGATCAAAAATTAAGGTCGTTAGGAGTCCGTTCATTGGCCCCTTCAAAAGATAGGCGCCTGCACAACCGCCATTTTGTATTGAGATTTTCTAAAAAAAAAAAATTTTATATATCAATATTTCAAATTTCAATTATAAAATTTACTTTACAGGTTTTTGATTGACCTTTCCCAAAAAAATTCCGAAAAATACGCCTATTTTTCGCCCTTATGCAAAAACAGTACAAATATTCCTTGGAATGTCAATTATCTGTATTTTTCGTTCAGTTGTTTAGATGTAATCGAAAAATAAACCACACAGGAAAAAGTCATGTCCGCGTTTTTGGGTCGAATACTCCACTGTGAGGCGTATAACAGTCGCTGAGAGTGGAACTTCATCACCAAAATTCGAACCAAGTCGATCGAAGCATTCTTTTCTTGTCAATCCACGTCGAAAATCGTAAAAAATCATCACCCAAAAATGTTCACGTGTTAATTACATTTTTTTACTGAAATGCAATTTTCAAACCGAATTCGTTTTGAAACATTTTTAAATTCGAAAAAAATGAATGCTAAGACAATGCTTTTAAAATGTTTTACTTTGAAATAAGATTCAAAGTCGTATTCAGACAAAATTGCCGCGGTTCGAAATGGGATGATAGATTAGTTAAAAGGATGGGGCAATCAAGTGAAACATGTGTGACGAATTCTACTGTTCTGAATATTCTAAGCATGGTTGAAAGCCTCGTAGAAACATGTGAATTAGAATCTAAGGCAAGTCTCAAGATTACTTACCTCAGTCCTTTACCAGGGCTTTTTTCTCAGTCAATTCAAGTCATAAGGCATTCTCATCCACAAACCACCCACTATAACATCAAGTCGTAAATATTGATGAATTTTCAATTTCAGTTGATCATAATCAATAAAAAAAGAAATGTAGAAAGGTTAAAGTGTATAGCCAGAGAGTGGCCGGGATTCGAACCTGGGACCCCTGGGATTGCAGCCGAGCATTCTACCTACTCGACTACCAAGAACGCCCACTGGATGTGTATTAAACCGGACAGAAAAGAATGGTTCGAACTCATACAAAAATGTGTTCGAAAATTAAGACGAATATTTCGAAAAGCAATAAAGCTTTTTTCAATGAACAAAAAAGTAGGACTTTTTATATTTATTCCCGATATACACGGTGGGCCAAATACAAGTTTTTTTTAAAATGCAATAAAATGAAAAAAAAAATTAAAATTTTTCCATGTATTATGGTTTTATTAGTAAAAGCAAACATTCCCATTAATTATGGAATGCAACGTCGTTCAAGTGGCTTGCTCGGCTGGCTTCGCAGTTCTGCGAATTCTGTCACTCCAATTTCCCAAGGCCTTGTTGATGATTTCGAGCTGTAACTCACGGATTGCTTGGATGATATTGGCCTTAAGTGCCTGAATCGTTTCCGAATTGTTGGCATAACATCGATTCTTCACGGTTCCCCACAAAAAACAAAAGTTCAAAGGGGTCAAATCGCAGCTCCGAGGCGGCCAATTGTCAACGCCAAGACGGCTGATAACACGATTTGGTAATTTGGTGCGCAAAAGATCGATTGTGTCATGGGCTGTGTGGCATGGCGCGGCATTCTGCATGAACCAGAGGTCGTCCAAATTCACGTCTTCAATTTCAATAAAAAAAAAAATCGGTTAAAATGGCTCTGTAACGCCCTAAGTTGACCGAAACATTGTTCCCAGCCTGATTTTCAAAAAAAAAAATGGTCCAATGATGCCACCGGTCCACAATCCACACCAAACTGTCACTCCCTGTGGATGCATAGGTTTCTCGACAATAACGTGTGGGTTTTCCGAGCCCCAGATAAGGCAGGGGTACAGCAGGCGCGGTGGGTGCTTCATTTCGGCCAAAACTTATTTTCAAATAACGCACTGTTTGAGCTAAACAGCACTCACTTTAGAGATAAGTTTCCAATATTTCCTAACGTTGTTCAAGCTTAAAGCGACTCATTTCTTTCCGCGGAGGTGTGCTACTGACTTTATGTTAAGATTTCGAGCGGGAAACAGTTGTAAGTTTCAAAATAACCTATGATTTTAAAAGACACCATCAGATGGCCCACTCTGTATATGTAGCAACTCTCGTATAGACTCTCATTTAAAAACTATGTTAAAACTGTTAAAACTTTTAACAGCTTCACGCTCATTTAGCCAAGATTTAGATGCAAAGATTACATTTAATGTTGGTTGCCATGCAACACAATTGATAACATTTAAAATATTTGTGGTTAGTATTTGAATTGAAAGGAAAAAAAAAAAAAAAAAAAAACAAAAAGATAAAAGATTATACTATACATGTCATTTAAAATCATGTCAACCCACAACAAGCCAGCAAAAACATGCCAGCAGCTATGTTAATAAGCGGCAACATTTATGCGCAACAACACAACATCAAGCGATTGCAAAACAATTTGTTCTCGAGCAGCAATAAAGTTGCCATGGATTTTGAGTTTTTTTCCCTCTTTTTTTCTTACCTTGTATTTTTTAATGTCAGCTGATTTTTGCTATAACATTAATTTTCTGCAATTACTTAACCTTGAAACTATTTAAAGGCAGGCTGTCAAAATGGCAGCAATCATAACAAAAGCAGCGAACCAAAATCATTAGCCACGTTAAGAACGAGTGAGCGAGCGACTTGAAAATTGAAGCATTGAAGTGTTGATTTGCAAGTTTTTGAAAAAATTAATAAATAAATTTAAAAAAAAATATAAAAAAAAAATATAAAAATAAAATATAAAAATAATAACAAATGCAATTTTTAAAACATAGGATAAAGAAAAATCGAAAAAAATAATAGCTTTTAAATTAGCAACAATAACTAACAGACAGTCAAATCGAACGTTAGACAAAATAGCAGCATGATTTAACAGAGTTTGCACGCGGAACCAATTTGAAAAAAAATTAAAAAAAAAAAAACATGTATTGGCGGTTATGAAAAAAGCAACAATGCCAAAGATTTGTGGTTGCTGTTAATAATATTTTTTATTTTTGTTGTTGTTGTTATTGCAGTTACCTTGCACACACATATACCTACATATAGCCAACAATAACGCATGACTATGAAAGCAAAAAATGGAAGTAAGACAAGGACGAGCTCAAATGGAAAAACTAAAAGAAAAACTAAGCAACACGTTTAAAGCCACAATAACAACTAACAACAATTGCTAGTTGCACCTGTTGCCGTTGCCTTAAAATATATATGTAATCAGCAGCATAGCGCTATAAAAAAACAAAAAAAAATAAATAAAATAAAAGAGAAAGGTGGCAACATTAAAAGCTTAAAAGCTGTCTTGGGCTCATTAAACTAAATTTAATGCAAATAGTAAACGATGCAGCATGCGCCAACAGCACTGTTAAGACATTATAGCCATTATGTTAACAAGCCAGCGTTTTGAAATTGTGCCTAGCCCTAGCCAAAAAAAAAAGCGCTTTAAAATTGATCATTAAAAGTTGCACACTTCGGCGCTGTTTAAATAGTAAAAACGCGGTGCTTAACTTGCATTAACTAACAGCTATGTTAATGAAATATCATAAGACTGTTAAGTCTATAACTTGCTAACTAACAAAGCTAACCAAAAAAAACTAAGTATTTTTAAAGACTTCCCATATTGAGTATCATTATGTTGAAAAAAATTTTGCTTAAAATCTTTTTTACTTATGCAAAAATGCTTAACAGTGTGAGACTTGAGCATGAAAAAAAAAAATATTTTACTTTTATGTTCCCACATAGCTCATCAGGCAGCTCATAAAAACGCCCATAAATGCCTTTATGCTGTCTTGAAAAGATATTACAACAACAACAACAACAACAACAACAACAACAACAACAACAACAACAACAACAACAACAACAACAATAACAACAACAAACTAACAATATTGCTTATAACTTTCTTCGTTTGTTGGCTTGCAACAAAAGCCATCCTACAAAATATGGGTTAGCGCAGCCGCAAAGACGCCTTTACACCCGCCCTGATGTTTTTAAACACGTTAAGAAAAAGCGTAAAAAAAAAACAAAACAACAACCTTAGCTTGGCCCACAGCTATGAGCTGGCTTGATACGCTTGACCGCAAGTGCCAGGCCAAACGAAATTCAAAGCAAGGTTCAAACCCTGGCTTGTTATTGTTTAGCAACAACAACAACCAGCCAGAACATGCAGCGTATGCTGCTTTTCTATAGTGGTTGCAGTTGTTTTTGGTTATTGCTGTTGTTGTTGTTGTTATTGCTTGAATACTTGCCGCTTATCTATTAGTTGAGGTTTCTAAGTACGTGTTTTACAAACGCCTTCCTTGAAATATTGTACAATTTGCTATTTTTCTCCATTAGTAGTTGAAGTTGTTGTTGTTATTATTTTTGTTGTTGTTTTGCATTGCATTGCTACAAGTGCAACTCTAATCATGAGAGTGTTAATTTATATTTTTATTTGTCAATAATTTTTTTTTTTTTTTTTTCTTGCATTTCAATGTTTTTTGTTTTATTTTCTATAAATTTTTAACCATGGCGGAAGAAGCTTTAACCACCACAACAACGCAGGCGGAAGCATTGGAAGGTCTTTTAAGCGTGCGCAAAACAAATGTTTTGTCTGCCATCATGACGTGATTACGTGTTGATTCACTAACTTCTTGTCAGAGAACAGATATTTTTTTTTCCAACTCAAGATGGTTTCATCAATTTATCATTTAACATGAACGACTTATTGTTGTGAACGACAAGTTGTTATTGTTGTTGTTGTTGTTGTTTGGTTTTGTGTTTTTTTAATCGCACTATTTTTATTAGTTTTCAAGGTCAGTGTAGCGGTAAAACAATAGATAGCAAATTCATTTCCTGAAGATTATGCTTGAGTTGTTTTTTTAGTTTGTTTTAAAATAGACTGGTACGAGTAACGGGGAGTAACTCAAGAGTTCACTTCAAATTAAATAATGAAGCTCGATTTTAAACTGATCAAACTCAAACTTAACTCCCTGTATAAAACATGATTTGGAAAGAAGCTTTTATCAAAAAAAAAAAAAAATTGTTCCATCTAAACTTGAATAGATTTCTTAGGCTTAGTTTAAATTCTTTTCTTTGGAAAGACTATTTCTGCTGATTTTTTAATGAACAATTCTATATAAATTTTTAACTCAAAAATTAATATGTTCTTTGAAAGACCCTAGTCAGCCAAGAGTGTCTTTAAAGCTTTCATTTATGTACCTTTCGAGTACAAAAGCAAGTTTTTTGCACTCACAAATGCATTACTTTGTATCATGCGTCTGCCTTAAGTGACTCGTAGGTAAGTAGGGTGGTTGATAGTGCACAGGTGTCGGTATTTATATAACTTTTTGAGCCTTTGGTGGGCCTAAAGTACTGATCGTACAATGTTGATGTTAGCACTTGTTGGTCTGCTTGATCCTCAATGTGGCAAAAATTCATGTTAGAACTCTCTAACTTATATAAATTTTACACAATTACATGAAATATAAAGCCAACATTTGATGTTTTTGTTTGCTTAAACTTGCTACCTATTTATCGACAGTTTCCGGTTTTATCGACAAAACCATAAAATTTGTATGGGAGCCCCCCTAAGGAGTGGTTGGAGAGAATAGTTGTCAAAGGCAAAAATGTTCCTTTTGCAAAAGTAATGGGGGTCGGTGATACATATTAACCCTTTCTGGCACTCTTTTAAAGGTCATATGCTCAGGTGTATAGAATAAATAAACAAAAACCATAAAATTTGTATGGGAGCCCCCCTAAGGAGTGGTCGGAGGAAAAAGGTGTCAAAAGCAAAAATGTTCCTTTTACAAAATTAATGTGGGTCGGTGATAGATATTAACCCTTTCCGGCACAAAAACCATAAAATTTGTCTGGGAGCCCCCCTAAGGAGTGATCGGAGGGAATAGATGTCAAAGGCAAAAATGTTTCTTTGGCAAAAGTAATGGGGGTCAGTCATACATATTAACCCTCTACGGCACTCTCTTAAAGGTCATATGCTCAGGTGTATGGAATAAATAAACAAAAACCATAAGATTTGTATAGGAGCCCCCCTAAGGAGTGGTCGGAGGGAATAGGTGTCAAAAGCAAAAATGTTCCTTTTGCAAAAGTAATGAGGGTCGGTGATGCATATTAACCCTCTCCGGCACTCTCTTAAAGGTAATATGCTCAGGTGTATGGAATAAATAAACAAAAACCATAAAATTTGTATAGGAGCCCCCCTAAGGAGTGGTCGGAGGGAATAGGTGTCAAAAGCAAAAATGTTCCTTTTGCAAAAGTAATGTGGGTTGGTCATACATATTAACCCTTTCCGGCACAAAAACCATAATATATGTATGGGAGCCCCCCTAAGGAGTGGTCGGAGGGAATAGGTGTCAAATGCAAAAATGTTCCCTTTGCAAAAATAATGGAGGTCGGTAATACATATTTACCCTCTCCGGCACTCTCTTAAAGGTCATATGCTCAGGTGTATGGAATAAATATACAAAAACCATAATATCTGTAAGGGAGCCCCCCTAAGGAGTGGTCGGAGGGAATAGGTGTCAAAGAAAAAAATGTTCCTTTTGCCAAAGTAATTGGGGTCAATCATACATATTAACCCTCTCCGGCACTCTTTTAAAGGTCATATGCTCAGGTGTATGTAATAAATATTTTGCTCAATAGTTTTTAAAAAAGATGTCATTAAAAGCGAATTGAATAATTCTACGTCTTGTGTTACGACATAGTCGAAACTGCTGTATCTTTTTTTTATTAGTCAATGATTTCTTCAGAAAGGAATAAAAAATTATAGTAGTTTTGTTCACTTGTGAAGATAAAAAGTATCCTGCTCTTCTTCGCAATAATAGGAAGTATTTATTTTAAAAATTATCGATTTTTTTTAATATTGGCTAGTATCACTTCTTGGTAGAATTGACTTCCTTCATATTTTTTAAAGTGCTTATGAAGATAAAAAGCTATCGGCCTTTTCTAAGGCGTAATCTTTAACTGCTACACACAATCTCTTCCTTTAACAAGCCAAAAGAGCTTTTCGTCTTCGCCACCCTGGTATAAAGATTTCTCTGACAAATTAAATTAAAGGGTCAATTATAGAATAGAAGAAACAAACTTTGGCGCATATATTTAATTTCTAGGTCTTCTGGGGCCTCACGAGATACCTTCACGATTACAACTATTTTTTTATCTTTGTGAACATCTTTATGAGTCTTATCTAGCCCATATCCCAACCAAACTTATCTCTGACCCAAACAAGTTTTACCAGTTCATTAATATTAAGAGAAAATCAGACAATTACCCGTCCACCCTTAAATTTTCAAAAAAATCTTAGGACGATCCTGAAATAATTGGAAATCTTTTTGCGAGTTTTTTTTCAGTCAGTCATTTACCAGTCATAATGATGAACTGGACCTTGAATGCTTCTCGTCTTTAAAACTTATGCCCAAATTGTGCCCAAATGTCTTTCGTTTCGGTTATTATAACACAAATTTAAAGGACGATTACTCTCCTGGACCCGATGGGCGAACTGCTATTGTTTTAAAAAAACCCGTTAATACTTAAGCTCTTCCTCTTTTCGTTCTTTTCCAGCTCTCTATCTTTCAATCAATTTTTCCTAAGTTCTGGAAGAATTGGTTCATCATACCTCATACCTCAAAAAAAGGGCAAAAAAAAATATATTTCAAACTATACATCAAAAAATATTTAAAAGTACACACTACGTTTTTTCACTATAAGTCTATCTTCTCCCCTAACCAACATGACTTTTTCAAGGGAAGATGATCGACTTCTACCAACAGGACAGAATTTGTTTCAAATACTCTATGTTCTTTGGAACTTGTAAAGTTGACGCAGTCTCTACTGACTTTAGCAAAGCATGCGACAAAACCTCCCACACTGTTAGACTTCTGAAGCTAAAAGCTTTCGACTTTTAACCCCCGTTTATTGCTTGGATTAAATCTTACCTTGAAAAACGTTAATATAATATCATCTTTAGATTTTCAAAATCCGAATTTTTTACAGCATTTTCTGGTGTCCCTTAAGGCAGCTACCTTGGTCCTCTGTTTTTCGTTATAAAAATAACCCATGTCGATGATGTGATCAAATACTCAAATCTTTCTGATTATGCTGACGATATGAAAATCTATCAACACTGACTCTTACCGTCTTCAATATAACCTTATCAGTTTTTCTACTTGGTGCCAAAAAAACTTCCTTGAACTCAATATCAGTAAATACCAAGCGGAAGAGACTCCAACCTCCATCACGAACTTATTACATTTTTGGCGAGCCTGTTATCTCCGTAAGTTCTTTGTGGGACTTGGGTATAAGTTGTGATAAGGAACTTAATTTTCGGTCCCTTATTGATAATTTCATTAGAAGAGCCAATTCTATACTTGGTTTTGTGAAACATTGGTCTAAGGAGTTCTCGTTACAAAATCCCTCTACCTAACCTTTGTAAGGCCCATACTTAAATATGTTAGCCAGGTTTGATCACCTCTCTATGTCTGTCATTCGCTGCGTATCGAAGCTGTACAACGTAGATTCATTCGATTCGCGTTACGTGGCCTTCCCGCTTCCGACAGCTTCAATTTACCTTCTTATGCTTATCGCTTGATGTTGATTAACATGTAAACTCTTGAAATAGGCAGGATAGTTGCCGATGTTCTCTTTATCCATCAACTACTGGGCGGAACCATTAACTGCCCAACACCACTTCAATTGATATCCCTTAATACTAACCCACGCAACCTCAGATCCGTACCTCTCTTCCATCTCAGCTTTCATCGCACCGGCTATGGATGTGGCGAACCTATAACTAGGATGCTTCGTCTGACCATTATCATGATCAATGAATTCGACTTTCATCTCAGCAGATCCGAACTTCGAAATAACCTTCTTAGCTCCAACCCCAACTCCGCCCTCTCTATATTCTCTAGATATAATTAAGACTTGGTAAATATCTATCTCTTCTTAAAAAAAATTTATAAATAAAATTAATTTTGAACACCCTGTTATACAAAAAAGATTTTAAAAAAATAAGAATTTGTTATGACCCTTTCAACTTTTCAACTGCATATTTTTTTTTTTTGTTCTTGGTTTGGGTCCCTATTAAATTCTTTCGACCAGGGATTCAAAAAATTCGTGCTAACGGGGAGTACACTGTAAAAAAAGACAGTTTTTTTTATTTTTTCGACCTAAACTCCTATTTCTGACACCGGCACGTGAACTTTTTTTTCGATCCGGTCTAGGTACACTATTAAAGTACTGTGAATAAATGTTTTTGTTTTTGTGGCCTACACGGACACTGGAGGCAATTCCGCAAAATAAGCTAGAGCACGCATTTGAATCACTATTAAATCACTATGATAAATGTATTGAAGTGGAAGAAATATTTTAAATAAAAACACCGACAAATAAATATAAATCGATATTTAATTATGTTTTCTAGAGACTCTCTGGGATATTATTCGACACACGTGTATCACAACAAAAGTAATTTAAAAAAAAAAATTAATCGTATAGTTTTTACCAAAATTTATTGGTAAATTAATTGGAATAACAAAAAAAAAAAAATGTTATATGGTGTAGACCAGGGTTGCCCAAAACTTTCTTATGGAAGTGCTAACACCTATACACATCAAATCCAACAAACCTTCTTAAACGAAATCATACGTTAGACAACAACAAAATCTACGTTGAAGATCACTGTCACCAAAATGTATGAAGAAAGCATACTAGCATACTTGCTTTGCAAGAAAGTCTTGTTGCTTGCACTTCGGTATAGACAACAAAAAATAAATACAATATAATAAAAAACGAAAAATACAAATTTGTTTGTGTATTTTGTATTGCCTCCCTGCAAACATTTTCTGAGTACCTCAAAAAATTGACTCTAAAAAGAGTATTTTTTATGCGTGTTTTATGAGTACGCAAAAAAAAGACTCATAAAGGAGTCTTTGATATGATTCTAAAATGATTGCTCAAAAGAAAAAATAAGACTCTAAATAGAGTATTTCTTATGCGTGTTTTATGAGTACGCAATAAAAAGACTCATAAAGAAGTCTTTTATTTGATTGTTAAATGATTGCTCAGAAATAAGACTCTAAATAGAGTATTTCTTATGCGTGTTTTATGAGTACGCAATTAAGAGACTCATACAGAAGTCTTTTATATGATTGTAAAATCCCTACGGAGAAAGCAGAGTCAATTGCTCTTAAGAGACTGGTCCCGTAACAGCTCAAATATAACCTATCACAGGACAGATCTAATATAACTTGTCACCGAACAGATTCTTTGTGCTTGATACGGGGCGGGTTTTATTTTACTCAGCACGGGACCAATTTTATACGATACAAAAAATAGGGCCGGTCACGGGATAGGTTCAAGGTGACGCAGCACTGGCAATTGACCCCTGTCAATGACAAACCCGTGTTAAAGAGACCGGTTGGGTTCATATGTTGGTGGCAGAATTGGGACTGATCCATCTCCCTTGGGGACCTATCACGTGATAGGTTCAGAACTGGTTCTATTATCCGTAGGGATGACTTTAAATTTTTCTACTATTACTTTTTATTTGAAATATTTAAAAAAAGATATTGTTGTCATTTTTTTTTTATTTTTCAACTATCAAATATTTTAAATAAATTTGAATCTAAAAATATATTTCAGTCTAAATGGATCATAATTACCTCTATGAGTTCTGAAAGAATCATCAGTATGAGTCTTTAAAATTCCATTCCATGATTCTTAAATATGACTGTCAAAAGTGTCTTAATTTTGAGTCCAAAAGACATTTACATATATGAGTTCTAAAAAAGTATTTATTTAAAGTCTTTATTATGAATCTTAAAAAAGTATTTAAAATGAGTCTTAAAATAGTCTTCATTTTGAGTCCAAAACGACTCATTTATATGAGTTATAAAAGAGTCTTTATTATGAGTCTTTAAAGAGTCATTATTATGAGTCTTAAAAGAGTATTTAAAATCAGTCTTAAAGGAGTCTTAATTTTGAGTCCAAAAAGACTAATTTATATGAGTTCTAAAAGAATCACTATTATGAGTCTTAAAAGAGTATTAAAAATGAGTCTTAAAAGAGTATTATATATGAGTCTTAAAAGAGTCTTAATTTTGAGTATTAAATGAGGCATAAAACAGTCATTATTATGAATCATATTTTGAGGCCCACAACGAAAATGTACTCATAAAAGAGTCTTTTTTGAGCGCATTATGACGATAAACTCTCATTTATATGAGTCTTAAAAGACTCTTTTAAGAGTCATAATGTTTGCTGGTTTAGTGCGGAGTGCTGTGTGTGTATATTGGAAGGCACAGCCTATGCCCAAGTGTTTTTACAAAAACTCTAGTGTAGACCCTCATTTAGCCTTTATAACAGCCGTTAACTTGGACGACATGGAATTGACAGGAACTGTTCATCCCAAAATTTATTTCAAAATCTAGGAAGCTACTTTTTATTCGCTTTATTCTTTTTTTTTACACTTTTTTAGAATCAAAAATCAATTTATTTCTACCAGTTTTGAACGATGTCCCGGAGCAAATTATATCTGGCAATTTCGGCGTCAATGGGAGATAGTTAGCTTGTTAGTTTATTGGATAATGATAGATAACCCATGTGCACCGGTATCGGTGCTAAGACGTATTTCATCTAAGAATGATATATTGTACATGACCTCCATTAGTTTTTCAAGCTTAAGCTTTCAGTTAATTTGAGTGCTATTGAAAGAATTTTCTCAGATGGAAGGCAATCACACACACGCGCTCGCACAAGGCTGCCACTACGAATTCATTTATAAAAAAAAAAGAATTTAAAATTTATAAATCAATTCCAAGCATATTTTTGAAAAAAAACTCGTTTATGATTCCGTTACAATCTTATTTATAAACAATACAAACAAAGACTAATATAAGTCTAGTCGTTAACACTAAACCTACCACGACGGTTCAAATGACCCATTTTAAAATTTTCTATTATTTTTATGGGTTTTAAATTTACAGTTTAAATAAACAGTTTTAAATCGTTACTTGCAAAAAAATTATTTTATTCATGTATCAAATTGTGGTAAATGATATATTTTTCTCTAAACATAGTAATATATGTATATGTAAGAACATTTATTACTATGACCTATGATTAACATTTTAAAGACTGGTCATTTGACCCTATGTAGTAGGAAGTATCCACATACATGAAATATCGGTAGGTTTAGTGTTAATAAAGTAAGGTTAAATTTTGATTCGGATGTTTCTTTTTCTATATATTTTGAATATTCTAATTTTTTTATGCAACACAAGTAATTCGAAATTCGAATATAAAAATTTATTTAAGAAAAACTCTTAGCCTAAAAATGTGCGCAAAGCGCTCACTTTCCATAAAACCTACTCTTGTGTTTCAGTGGGATAATGTTCGAATCGAGCTCAAGGTTTTGTTGCTGCCTGTTATTGAAGTAAATGGTAACATTTACGCGTCACTTTTTCTATTTATTTGGTTGCTGTTGCTGTACTGATGTTGTTGTTGTTATTGTTAATTTGCTGCTTTAAAAAGATTTTCACAAAAAAACTTAAAATCTACATAATTTTGCAGACAAAACGACAGGCCACTCCCGAAAAATCAAACAAATGCTTGAATAGCCCAGCGCAAATAGATAGACAGCAGCAGCAACAGCAGCAGCAAAAACTTACAACAATACAAATGGCAATTTTAATTTTATGCCATGCAGACAAAAAGGTTACAACATTTTATTATTGTTGCTACAACTTTTGGCTGCTCTAGCTGTTGCCAATCACAATTTATAATGTATGCTATAAAACTGTTGGTTGGCAACACCGACGTGCAGCTTAAAGTTCAATTAACAATAACGTCAACAATGAGTGAGGCAACACGTTTGGGCTTGACGCGGCGGCATCTATAATTTTAACACTTGTGGCGCCACCGCGTGGCACCAATTAATTTATTATTAGCTAGTTCATTTAGCTGGCCTACACGTTTTTAAATTTTTATTTTTAATTTATATTCTATTTTATTATTATTGCTGCATTACAGTGTTGCCAACAGTTTATGTAAGCAATCAAATGTGCATATAAATTATATAAGAAATAAATAAATAAATAAATTTTTGATTAAATTGCTTGTTTTAAAGCAATAAAGATGGTAAGTCAACAACATGCAGCCGCCTTGAATCTTAATTAAAAGATTGTTACTTGTTGCTTGTTGCTGCCGTTTGTTGTTGATTGGCATTTAACTCTTACTTTTGACTTAATTTCTTAGCACCAACAGCAGCAGCAACAACTTTAAGAAGCCACTGCTGTTATTGTTGTTGCTGTTGCTCGAATACATGAGGAAGACTTTCACTTGTTTGTTGTTTATTTGTTTTGAAAAATTGCCGTTGCTGTTGTTATTGCTTCTGCTGTTAAGAGCTGCTTTTAACAACAAGCTTAAATTTTTTTATTTATTTTTTTATTATTTCATAAAATGTCTGTTAAAGAGTCTTTAATTTAATTTTTTATTAAATAAAAAACTGCATTTAATTGAAAATAGCTGTTATTACAAGTGAGTTATGCTAGTTTAAATAGCCAAGAGGCAGACAGCATATTTAATTTGTGGCTTGTTGGCGGCTTCATTGTTGCTTTTGAAAATTTATAAAAATGCGGAAAGTGGTAAAAAATTCCTCATATGCCGCATTGTGTTTGTATATGAAAAACTTGAATTTTTAATTTTTATTATTTGGCTTAATTCGATGTGTTAATTTGATGAAAAGTGAAATTTTAATGTATATTAACGTGATTTTTATATTTTGGCTCGAAAAACACACAAAACTCTCGTTAATACGTAATAATTCCCTTAACAGTGTCTTAACAGTGCAATACCACAATGAATGTTAATAGAGGTTTAGGCACTGTTAAGCGCTGCAATCAAAAACTAACAAAGCAAGAGAGCTAAATTTTTGGGTGGTGTTCAATAAGGGGATGAACTTGAGGTATATACTTCAAGTATTAGTTGGAATGATGTGCAATGATTTTTTCAAAAGCAATAAATCCAGCATGTCAAAAAACTGTTAATTGCTGGCAGAATAGCATATGTTATTAGACATTTGGGCTTAAACCATTTAGTAAGAAAACCTCCAAAATGTTGATTTAATAGAATTTTGCTAGAAAAGGTGACGCTTTCTTTCTTCCCTGCTAAAGAACGAAGCCATCGTAGATATTTTAACCCTCGCTGGCTCGTCCGTCAAACTGTTAGGTGGTTTTCTCAACGAATGAAGTAAAAGTCAGCTGCGCCAGTATCCTTCACACTCCCCCAAACCTTTACAAAATGACATGATTTTCAATATTTAAGTATACTATGTATATTTTAAGCATTTTTTAAGCAATTTTTAATATTTTGTTCATCCTTTTAGTCCTAGACAACAACGATTTGACGTTCGTATGTATAAGCTTCCATCCTTTTTTTTATTTTTAGCTTTGAACCAAGGATTTCAGGTAGTATACCTACTTAGTCAAATTTGTCTTAGCTCGAAATGGACTTATATATAAATTAGAAAGAAGGGACAATCAAGTGAAGCATGTATAAGATGTTCTAAGAGTGCTAAAAAGTCGTAAAATCATGTGAATTTGAATCTGAGGCAAATTTGATGTCTTTATCTCAGTCAGTTCTAGCTATAAAGCAATGCCATCCACAAATTTCTCTAAAATCAACTCCAAATTTTGAGTCATAAATACCTATAGACACTGGGCAAGAATGATAAAAACAAGATTACGCGTTCCCCAAATGAGAGAGAGACTCCTTTTACATTCGTCAAGACTTGAATTCAATTCTTTGCTATTCCCTTTTAAATTTACCCTCTCTCACGTTGATATCCGCGTCTTTCATCAACAAACTCACAGACTTTATTTCAAGTCTTGACCAATGTTCAAGTGGTCAGAGCATGACGTCATCCAGCGCTATTGTCAGACTTTGGAATAATTGTACTTTGGGCTCCACGCCTAAATATTTTTTTCTTATTTTTATAAAATGTTTATGAACCTCCTCAACCTAATGGTGCAATAAAATATTGTCGATCTCGAATGGTTCAGGAGATAAATATCGTGAATGCTTTTATACAAAATCAATATTTTTATACAAAAGAGTATTTCTACCTTACTTTTCCGTAAGAATTTATTTTCAATTTCGTCAATTTGCATAAGCGATCGCACATTTGATTCGTTTTTGTTAAGCTGAAGCGCTGCGTGACGTCATGCACTCAATTGAGAAAGAGAGCATTAGATAACGGGCTGTAGAACGCGTAATCTTGTTTCTGTTATTCTTGGGCACTGAGCAAGCTTTGGAGCCAGCTGAGAGCAATTGAGAGCAATAGCTTATGTAGCAACACAAAACGCAACAACAAAACAAAGCACAAAAGACAAACACAGAAAAAACACAGAAACTTTAAATGTAGTGGTGCTTATACTCGCTCATCAATATTGATGAATTTCCAATTTCAGTCGATTTAAAATGAGTAAAGAAATTAAGAAAGATTTTCTTCCTTTTTTTAAAGAAAGTGACAATTTTTTTATCTTGCACCAACTGTCAAAAATCGTATAAATTAGAGAACGAAAAAATAATAAAGAAAATAGGAAGTAAAATATACAGGCAAATGACAGTTGGTGCAAAATTTTCGTGAGAAATAGCCAGTTGTCACTCCTACCTTGTAAAATTGTATCATTAATTGTAGGACGATGGTTTAGCTAGGATTTAAGCTACTGGACTTTTTAAGCCGCTTTTTTGACTAGCGAATTTGCAAAAGTATCTAGTCCGCAAGTTACGAGTCCGCAATCTGCGAAAAATTGTAAAAAGTTAAACTTTATAAAGAACACAACATTTTTCGAATTATGCCTCTGGACCAAAATCCGCACTAAACAGTGACTAGTTTTGGCTGCATCGGCTTTTCAATATATGCGTGCGGGTATTCTGTGCCCCAAATGCGACAATTTTGCTTGTGTACATACCCGCCAAGATTAAAATGAGCTTCATCTGAAAAGATGATTTTTTTGGCAAAATCGGCATCATCTGTAAGTCGATCGCAGGCCCACTTCCCAGCGTTGTTCAAGCGTATACACAACCATGTTCGTTCAGCGGAAGGATAAAACTAATTATCTGTCAAATCAGACATGTGCTAAGTGTTACCATGCACGAAATAAGCACTAGTGGAAAAAAAACGTTAGATGGCGGACCCGTTACAATGTATTAAGACTTAAAGGTTGTCCCTTTATCTTCAGCTGGGAAAAAAGCCAGACGTTGACAAAAAGGCATCCAAGACACAACGCGTTCGAGCCATCCCATAACATGTCACATCTCAACGTCTTAAATTTGTTTTAATGTGAACATACTGCGAATTATAATGATACTGGACCCGCTAAAATAAATCTGGCTTAATACTGGTGATGGATAGTTTTTGTGATTGTGATATTGATAAGTCAGCACCTGGTACAGTGAATTAGGAGCTTTATCTCCCTGATTAAGGATCTATTAGAACCTTAAGATTGACCCTTTGTATTCAGCAGGGACAAAAAAACACTGAAGGCACAAGGCTAGATGGAAGTAAGCGATATATGTTTAGTTTGGTTATTGTACAACACTCGGAGAGCAATATTATTTATGTTCAATATAAAATGTAACGGACGTGACGATAATATTTCTAGCTATTATTAAGTCAGAAATCGACAAATGCGACAAATTTTGTAACAGCTGTCAGAGTGAAAAAAAAGAATTACTACTGAATGCCAATAACTCGGTTTGCTCTGTGATATTTTTAACGTATTGCAGCACTGTACAGCTGTTGACGCACTTGGCAGCAAAACAGCTGCATAATGCTCTCTTCTACAGTCATTCACATTAAAATTGACAACAATGACTTATTTTACGTAATATATAATAAATTTTTTATTTTGATTTTTCGATTTTCACACCTTTTTCCACAACAGTTGTTATCGCTTGCGACATTTTGCGACAATTGCGCATAAAATACATTTAAATGATTCATCCAGTTGTTAGCCTTGCACTCAACTCATTCGAATGGCAACTGAATTTTTTTCCTTTATGATAATTATTGTTATTGTTGTCTGTGTTTTAAGCACGCATCTAAAGCAAGGATCAATTAATGCGCATTTAAAATAAAAAAAAAAAAAAAATAAAAAATAATTTTCTTATTTTTGCAATTCTTTGCCTGCAATAAAATTCACAATAACGCATTTTAATTTTTATGATTCACTAGTGAATAATGTGTTTTAAGTGAATAAGTAGCAATAATAAATGTCGACATAATTTGTAACAGAACAATGAACGCTATTAAATGAGCGCTTTAGTGGCGCACATGTGAGTTAAGACACAAAATAAAATGTCACAATTTGAGTGTCGTTCTTGCTGTAGATATATTTAATATTTAATTAAAAAATTTATAGAGTATTATTAACAAGATAATTATTGGCAAATATGCAAAAGTTTACAATAATATACTGCAGAGTTTAGCTGATACAAGCTTAACAGTGACAGCTGTTGCTTTGCACAGCTCAGCTGTTAAGGCACTGTTAACGCTATTGCAACGCTTTTAAGCAATTTTCCAGCGCTTTCGTGCCACAAAAAAATTTTTGTTTAACTTCATGGTTGCCATGCATACATTTCAGCCAATTTAATTCAAGCGCACACAAACGTGACGAAGCTTTTAAGTCTCAACAAAATTATGCATTGTTTCAATTAAAACTACATTAAATTGTTTATTTTGTATTATTTTTTTTTCTTCTATTTTCTTTTTGTGTTAATTTAATATAATTTATCAAAGCAAGCAGCAGCTTATCGATGTTTGCTGTTTCTTTTCACTTCGCTCGCAACTCATGTGAAAAAATGTCATTTTATTTTTTATTCCTACTCAGCGACATTTTTCACGACTGACTTCAAGGTGCGCCGCACAAAAGCAAATATATAGTTTTTATGGAAATGAAAAACATTTACAAAAACAAAAAAAACAAAAAAAAAAAAACAAAAAAAAACAACAACAACAACAACTGAACTGAATCATGAATGCCAAATAGTCTGGACGAATAAGCAAAACACAAACGTTTTCAAATGAAATTTTTCCATTTTTGGCAAACATACAATTTAGTTTATGTCGCGTGTACTCTTAAGGAAACTCGTTAATGTGTGGCAACCACAAAAGTCGTTAGAGTGACTCCAGCTTAATTTTTTACTTTTGTTGAAAATCGTAAATGCCTTAAATCTAAATAAAATTGATGTAAAGAAAATTAAAAGAAAAAACTCCATTTTGACGTCATCAAAATCTTTAGAGTTCAAATTTGTAAAAATTAAGATTAAACGTAATGGCAATATAGGCTTTTATGTTGAGCTGGCAATCTTTTTTGTTTTCCTACAGCACAGTTGACGGAAATTTTAACAGCTCTGTAAGCTGTAAACAGTTAACAGAGCTGAGTTCAAAAAGCGCCCATTGATTAACATAACCGATGGCTATTTATTGCCACATTTTAAAGATTTATTAATAATTTTGTGATGGAAATAGTAAATAATGCATCAGAAAAATTGAAAATTTAAAAAAGAAATATTTTTGTTAAAAATACGTCATAAGAATCGAGTTTAAACTTTTTTACATTGATCGTAATGAGCATTGAACACTTTGAAGTTTACCTGGCAATTCTGTGTACAGCGCAGTTGACCTAAATTTTTACAGCTCTGTAAGCTGTAAAAAGTTAACAGAGCTGAGGAAGAAAAGCTCCCAGTAATAAACATAATCGAAGGTTATTTGCTAGATTTTTTATTAATTTTAAAAAATATTTTTTTTTTTTAATATTGTATTTAGAAAATTTTTCAATATTTATTTATGCTTTTTTATTTTTTACATTTAAAGTAATTTATGTATATTTTTTAATTAAATATTTAAATATATCTTTAATTAAATAATTTTTATCCAAAATGACTTACATCGAATGAAGCTTTCTATGTGGTTGCTTCTAAATATTTTTTTTTGTTTTTTTTTTTAAGAATTTTACAAGAATTTTTAAATTTTATGTTTTCTTGAATATATTAAAAATTTTTTTTTTTTGTTTTTTTATATTTTCTGTTCAAGCAGAACATATTTCGGCCGCTGCTGTTTAGCCAGCTAAACGCAGAACGCCGACATCAACACGCGCAAGCTCAAATTTCGCTTGCACTCAATATGCGCGCTTTCAGTGCAAGGCCAAGCAATGCCTTGGAATGCAGGTGCAAGCGCTGGGAAAATAATTTCACGAAATATGCTTCCTCATCAATAACCATTCAAATAAAATAAATCAAAATAAACTTATTGTGAGAAATATTTTTATATACTCACACATGTAACTTCACCTTATGTATAGAATATTTTTAAGTTACTCATACATATCCATTAAGTTCAATTTATGTAAATATATTTGATATAAATAGGAGCAATTAGCTCATTAGTTTTTTAAGATTTGTCAAATAAAGACCTTAAGCTTCCCCCACCAGTGGTAAGAAGCTAAAAGGAAAAATCTTCGTTTTACTAAAAGAAGTAAATCAACATTGGTGACCCCGACAAAAGTCAAATCTTTTTCAAAATCAGTGAAAACATAAGGCGTTGATTAGGCCATAACATAATCACAAATCCTTTTTTCAAAATCAGTGAAAACATAAGGCGTTGATTAGGCCATAACATAATCACAAATCCTTTTTTCAAAATCAGTGAAAACATAAGGCGTTGATTAGGCCATAACATAATCACAAATCCTTTTTTCAAAATCAGTGAAAACATAAGGCGTTGATTAGGCCATAACATAATCACAAATCCTTTTTTCAAAATCAGTGAAAACATAAGGCGTTGATTAGGCCATAACATAATCACAAAACCTTTTTTCAAAATCAGTGAAAACTTAAGGCGTTGACTAGGCCACAACATAGTCAAAAAATTGTTTTTGATACAATCAGTGTCAAATAAGACGTTGACTGGGCCATAACAAAGTCAAAGTGTAAAAATAAGTGCACAAATATAAAAAAATTGTTCCGCAACTTCAACTTGAACTTCAAACATGAGCATAACAGAGCTTGTAAATAACCAATCTGATATTGGCAAGGAGATTGAGCGGCAATACGACAACTTCAAAAAAGCAAACAAGCTAAGGAAGGAGAAACCTTCTTATGGCAAGGGGTGTTACAATGCCCTTTCAGAACTATGGGATGAATTCGAAGAGAACCACAAAACATTGGAAAGAATCATCCCAGAAGAGAAACGCAAGGACCACACCTATTTCTCTAACAATTTTTTTACACAAGTCAAAACTGTTAGAGATAAATACCTCACAAAAATGCAAGAAATTTACAAAGTGCCGGCAGAAAAATTAGAGGTTATTGATGACAAACCGGAACTAACAAGAGTTCCGGGCTTAGTTCGCCTTCAAAAAATTGCAGTAAAACAATTAAAGTTAACACTGGAAAAAATTAACTCCGCATTGCTAGAAGCACCAACAGAAGATTTTGCCAGAGTAATGCTGGAAGTTATAGCCACACAATGGGCAGCCTTTTCCAAACGCCATGATACCATTTGCTTGGATGCCGATGACAACGAGTTAGAAGCCTACAATTTCGACACATTCATCGAATTAGAAGACTCCATTCAAAAGGCAACAATCGACTTACATCATGTTATTAGAGAAAACACCCAAAACTACAAAAGCATAAACGCAGGGGCCCAAGGCGTAAATCTCCCAAAAATAGAGATACCCAAATTCGGTGGCTCATATATTGAATGGCAGTCTTTTCATGATCTATTTTGTCAAATGATTCATGAAACAAGTCTTGGGAATGTTCAAAAATTGTGGTACTTAAAAGGCGCACTAACTGGCGAAGCAGCAAAAATGATTTCACACATATCCTTGTCTAGTGATAACTATATTATGGCCTGGAACACCATAAAGGCTAGATATTCAAACCATCGCTTGATCATGACTGGATTCTTAGATAAGCTGTTCAACCTGCCAACCATTCGTGATGACTCTTCGGCTGACCTTAGATCTCTTTATGACAACACTAATAAATATCTTCTGAGCATTGAAGCTATGAAAATAGATATTAAGGGCTGGGATCCTCTTCTAGTTTACATGATAATCAAAAAACTAGACAAAACAACTCATTCATTGTTCGAGCAGTCTCTTGCAAATCCACGAGAGTTTCCTAAGCTAAAAAATCTTCTCAAATTTATTGAAAAAAGGTCTCAGGCGTTAGAACTCTTAACCAATAAACCGATTTCAGAAGGCAAGAAAAGAGTAACATCATTAATGACAAAGGGTTCTTGTCCCTTGTGCAACAAAGCCCATGCCTTATATGCATGTGAAAGGCTTTTAAAGATGTCACCAAAAACTAGATTCATCGAGGTCAAAAAATTAAGACTATGTATAAATTGTCTTAAATCAGATCACACATCCGTGGTTGAATGCAGTTCGAGAGGGTGCACTCAATGTGGCAAAAAACACAACACGTTATTGCATTTCGAGCAAAATAGCAAGAACGAAGCAGCAACAACCAATTCGAGACTTCCAAAATCAATGCTGGCATCAACATCGGAGCTACAAGAACACCAAATTGCAACTGCTATTGCACATTCAAACAATGCATCGTTAGCAGCATCATCAAGAGGCTCATACGTCTTCCTGGCAACAACAATAGTCAAGGTCAAAAACAGCAGTGGCAACTTCATCAACTGTAAGGCAATCCTGGATTCCGGAAGCCAGTTAAACCTTATTACAACACGTTTAGCCAACAAGCTCGCGCTTGAAACAACAAAACACTCTCTCAATATAACCGGCATTGGAAACAACACATCAAGCTCAGGAAAACGCACTAATTTTGTCATCGCATCAACTAATTCTGGTTTCACTGCAAATATTGAAGGTTACGTTATTGACCAAATAACCAACAATCAACCAAGCAGTAGCATCGACATAAGCAAATGGAACATTCCGAAAAATATCAAATTAGCAGATCCGACGTTCCATCAATCTTCTAAAATAGATCTTCTAATCGGAGCTGAACTTTATTCGTCGTTAATGTCAATTGGTCAAATAAAAATTAACAAAAATTTGCCCACGTTACAAAATACTGTATTTGGTTGGGTAATAATTGGTAAAACTACTGCAAGGGATCCTGATCAAGCTTTCTGCGGCATTGGACGTGAGGACGACGATCTAAATGAACAAGTTTCCCGTTTTTGGGAAATGGAAGAAGTCCAAACCGAAACGAAACTTTTAACGGAAGAGGAAGAAACTTGTGAGCAAATTTTCAAAAACACTACAACTCGTGATTACGACGGGCGCTACGTGGTTCAGTTGCCATTAAAATTGGATCCAATAACACTTGGAAATTCAGGCAGCATGGCCATTCAACGCTTTAGGTCATTGGAAGCTCGATTCAAAAAAAGTCCAGAGTTAAAAGAAGCATATGCAGCGTTCATCAACGAGTATGAAAATCTTGGACACATGGAAGAGATTGAATACAAGGACATCAAAAAAAGACAATACTTTCTCCCTCATCACTGTGTGCTCAAGCCTGACAGTTCAACTACAAAATTGAGGGTCGTATTTGATGCATCAGCAAAAACATCAAATAACATCTCTCTAAACGATATTCTACTTGGAGGACCTGCCATTCAAGATGAACTGTTTTCAATTCTACTTCGATTTAGGCAACATCCATACGCAATGACAGCGGACATTGCAAAAATGTACAGGCAATTTCTGGTTACTGAAAATGACTCTCATTTACAAATAATTATTTGGAGAGAGTCCGAAGGTCATCCATTCAAGTTTTATCGGCTCAAAACTGTTACATATGGCACCAAGAGCGCCGCATATTTAGCAACCAGATGCCTCAAGCAATTAGCAGAAGACGAATGTGCAACTTTTCCATTAGCTGCTGCAGTAACTCTTAAGGATTTTTACGTGGATGACTTCATGAGCTCCTTTAAAACCTTAAATGAAGCACTGAATACACAAACCGAATTAACCCAAATGATGCAACGAGGAGGATTGCAGCTTCGGAAGTGGTGCTCAAATCACAAGGAGCCACTACAAAATATAAAACCAGACGAGCGCGGAATTAATCTTAATATTCCAACGGACAATGGGCAGTTCACTAGAACTCTTGGATTAATTTGGCATCCACAATCGGACATATTCTTCATAAAATCAACATGGCCTCCACCAAAAAGGTTCACAAAACGTTCAATTTTAGCAGACATTTCACAGCTCTTCGACCCGCTTGGGTTTGTAAATCCAGTGATTGTGGTGGGAAAAATATTCCTACAAGATCTTTGGGACATGAAACTGGATTGGGATGCAGCTCTACCCCAAGAAACTTATTCAAGATGGCTCGAGTTCAGGAACCAACTTCCCAAGCTGGCCAAATTAAGCTTACCAAGACAAGTGCTCGTGTCTGATGCCGTTTTAATACAACTGCACGGATTCTCAGACGCTAGTGAAAAGGCTTATGGAGCCTGCATCTACTTGAGGTCTGAGGATTGTGAAGGAAAAATTGCATCACATTTACTATGCGCAAAGTCTAGAGTAGCCCCAAGGAAAAATCTGTCTATAGCCAGATTAGAGCTTTGTGCAGCAAAGCTTCTCGTACAACTTATCAAAAAGGTTCAAAGGGCATTAACAATCACAATCGATGAAATTGTTTGTTGGACAGATTCGACCATAGTCTTATCATGGATTGCATCGCCATCCTCCAACATGAATACCTTCGTGGCAAATAGAGTAGCAAGCATTCAACGCTCTACAACAGCAAGACAATGGAAACACATAGCTGGAGACAACAATCCAGCTGACGTACTTTCCAGAGGACTTCTTCCAGAACAAATTTTGAAGTCCCATTTATGGTTTTATGGACCCACATCTTTTGAGTCTAATGAAAGAGATTGGCCCATTCAACCAGCTATCGTCCAAAACTGGTCTGAAGAACGAAGAAGGCAGAAAACAATACTGACAACCACAGAAAATCATGCAACCATTGAACGAATTAACTCTCACAATAAATTCAGACGTTTACAACGAGTTGTCGCCTTCATGCAGAGGTTCATCAGCAATTGCCGGAAGAAAAAACAGAATAGGATCACATCCAAACATCCAACTACCGAAGAACTCGAAGATGCATTAGCAATAATTGTCAAACATATTCAACGACAAGCTTTTCCATCAGAATTAAATAATCTCAGCAAGGGCAAGGCAGTTACAAATACTAGTCCATTAGCATCATTCACCCCGTACATCAAAGATGGAATTATTAGAGTAGGAGGAAGATTGCAAATGTCAAGACTTCCATTTAACGCACAGCATCAAATCTTACTTCCTCACTCAAATGCCATCGTAGCCTTACTCGTCAAACAATATCATGAGGACAGGCTACACATAGGTCAAATGGCCTTATTAGCAGCATTAAGGGAAAAATTTTGGATATTGAGAGCAAATGATGTAACAAAATCAGTTTGCAAAAATTGTCGAAGATGTTTCATGGCACGACCCTCTGGAATCTCTCAGCTCATGGGAAATTTACCTGCAGAACGGGTGCAGCCATCAAAACCATTTGCAAATGTAGGAATTGACTACTGTGGACCATTCCAAATACACTACAGTATTCGGGGAAAGCGTCCCACAAAGGCCTACATTGCGGTGTTCATTTGCCTATCAACAAAATGCATTCACTTGGAAATAGTCTCCGACCTCACTACAGCTGCCTTCATCAACGCTCTTAAAAGATTTTCTTCTCGCAGAGGCCTTCCAGCAAAAATATTTAGCGACAATGCCACAAATTTCAAGGGAGCGCAATCATGTTTGCAAGAATTGCATGTTCTACTCAAGGACGATAACAACGAAATTGAGAAGTACGCGACGGAAAGGTCTATTAAATGGATCAACATCCCAGCACGCTCACCTCACGTTGGAGGACTGTGGGAAGCAGCGGTAAAGTCACTCAAATACCACCTGAAGAGAGCAGTCGACGCCAATAATTTAACATACGAACAATTGCTAACAGTAGTAGTGGAAATTGAAGGCATTTTAAATTCGAGGCCTTTAACACCAATGTCATCCAGTCCGGATGATCTAAGAGCTCTCTCTCCAAATAGCTTCCTCGGACTTGAACCAGCAACTGGATATACATCTCGACCTCCTGGTGAAGGTTTGCTCTCACAATGGAAAAACCTAAATAATATAATTCAAGAGTTTTGGGAGCGATGGTCCAAGGAATATCTTCAAACCTTACAAGCAAGGACTAAATGGACGAAAAAATCAGGAAATATCTCTGAGGGAACATTGGTACTGCTAAAGGATAACTTACCTCCTAGGCAATGGCAAATGGGGAGAGTTGTCAAAACCAACGTGGGAAGCGACGGCTTGGTACGATCCGTAGATCTTAAGGTTAGATCCGGTACCACCAGCAGATCAATTCATCAAATCTGTCCACTGCCGGAAGATTGCCAACCAATTACTCCACCTGATTTACCAATCTCATCATCCAACGAAAAGAAACTATCGCAGACACCACGACAACCAGTTGCACTATGCACAACGCATCAGCCGGTCCAGTCACCCAAATAGCCAAAAACACGCAAACGCTCATCAAACAGGACTGAAAATTCCCAAGGCGCGAAAAAGACGAGAACTATCAGGCAGCGGGATCATCAACCTTGCTCCAGGATGTATCATCCGACACCGGACAATGACGATGCACCAAGCAACCTTGAAACTTCTTCAAACAAGACCATCACCATATCCAGCAATTTAACGGCAATGATGTCGAAGCAACCACAAATACAGCCTCACAACATCTCACCTCACTCTTTATCAGAATTCGATACACAAAACATTAGGGAAAATAAAATTTTATTGAATATGGGACTGAACCAGCACACTTCATATGAAACCTATCACCATATTCATCACTACATTTCAGTATATCTCATCATAGCCGCCGTTATCCTTATATCACTATACATTTATCGACGCAACAAATTCACCTTAAGAAGTCTTGAACTGCCCCTCGACACCCTTAGGAGGGGGGAAGATGTTCAAGCAGAACATATTTCGGCCGCTGCTGTTTAGCCAGCTAAACGCAGAACGCCGACATCAACACGCGCAAGCTCAAATTTCGCTTGCACTCAATATGCGCGCTTTCAGTGCAAGGCCAAGCAATGCCTTGGAATGCAGGTGCAAGCGCTGGGAAAATAATTTCACGAAATATGCTTCCTCATCAATAACCATTCAAATAAAATAAATCAAAATAAACTTATTGTGAGAAATATTTTTATATACTCACACATGTAACTTCACCTTATGTATAGAATATTTTTAAGTTACTCATACATATCCATTAAGTTCAATTTATGTAAATATATTTGATATAAATAGGAGCAATTAGCTCATTAGTTTTTTAAGATTTGTCAAATAAAGACCTTAAGCTTCCCCCACCAGTGGTAAGAAGCTAAAAGGAAAAATCTTCGTTTTACTAAAAGAAGTAAATCAACATTTTCAACGAACGAAATTGGATAGTTTTCGCAAAAAACTTGATTTAAAAGAAATACGAATTTAATTTATAATATCATTTCATTTTATTTTGATTTTAATTTAATTTCTTATAACTTTTTAAGTTTAATTTATATTTTTTTTAATTACCAGTTGTGTTTTAAATGATGTTATTCATAATTTTAATAATTTTTTATTTAATTAATAAACGTGATCAAAATCGTTAGAATACAAATTTATTAACTTTAATATTGAACGTAATGAACATTGAATACTTTAAAATTGAGCTGGCATTTAAATTTAAATTTTTCCTACAGCGCAGTTGACGGAAATTTGAACAGCTCTGTAAGCTGTAAAAAGTTAACAGAGCTGAGGAAAAAAAGCGTCCCTTAATTAACATAACCGATGGATTATTTGTTGCCACCTTTTAAAGATTTATTAATAATTCTGCGATGGAAACAGTAAAAAAAAAAATGCAACAGATAAGTTGTAAATTTAAAAAAAAAAATATATATTTTTTATGTTGCTTCGCTCTTCGTGCAATGTGGTTCTGTATAGGAGGCTCCTATACAGGTGATTTTTAAAGGAAAATAAGGTATTTTTTGTTCGTACATTTTTTCAATTATTATGGTTTTATTAAAATAAGAGCATTGAGAGTTTTATATCGTTTTCATTCAGGTTTATAGAATATGACTTTATGATTAGTTTTTTAGTTCAAATTTATTTCAAATTATCAGTCTTACTGTGAACCACTTTATACCTGGTTGGTGGTTGGGGATAGTTAAAACAGTTGAAAAAAATCAACTTTATAATTAATGGTGTTGAATTTTGAGCAATACAATAGCAAGCAGTACACAAACGCTATAAAAAAAAATAATAATCGTCATCAATAACCGATTATTTAATAATTTAAGTTATGCTTAATATAAACCTTTGAAGGCTGATTAAAAATAATGTAAGATTATAAGTATCGTGAAAGACTTCAGTATTAATAAAAAAATATTTTTTATGTTCAACTGTGCCATTACCAGTCGTAAACGATGAATAAATCACGTTAATTTATTATATTTTGTATAATTTGCATGTGTTTCAACTGACCCCAGGCACTGTTTCAACCAACACTTGTATGGGGACGGTTGAAACAAATGAAATTTTTTTTAAAAATGATTTTACACATAAAATACAATACAGTATTCTCAAATAACATTGCCCATTAGTAGACCAATATATGATTTTTAATTTAATATATATCCGTCATTGCTCGCATTACTAATTCCAATGCAATAGACGATAAATGCTAAAATGTTTCAACCGTAGCCATTCTACCCTATATAATTATCGAAGGGTTATGTGTAAGTGTTTTGTCTTACGTTGAATTTAAAGTTTAAAAAGTTGAATTTGTATGTTGCTTAATTTTAAGTGAAAAACCTTTTAAAATATTTCATTTTTTTTTTAATTTTCAGTGAAATTCTCTGAATTCTTAATTGTTATGAAATTTCAAAAAAATCATTCCAAAATCCAGCCCATTTAATGATTCCCAGCATTGTCAGATCTGCTTTTTATTTCTGCCGTTTTGCATTTTAAATCTTGGACTCTTGATTCGTAAATAGCGTTCTTAATTTAGGACTCTAGAGCAGTGATGTTCACGTAGTATCCAAGAATGACAAAAACCAGATTACGCGTTCCGCAAATGAGAGAGAGAGAGAGCATGACGTCACAAGCGATATTGTCAGTCTTTGAAATAATTTTACTCCCACACCCACGCCTAAATATTTTTTTTCTTTTTAAATTTTCTTTCTAAAATTTTGTCAGTCTTGAATAGTTTGGAAGATAAAAATATTGAAAGTTTAAAAAATTCATATTTTTTCATACACGATAATATCAATATTTTTATACAGAAGAAGAGTTATTTTTACTTTACTTTTTCGAAAGAATTTATTTTCAATTTCGTCAATTTGCCTAAGCGATCGCTCATTGGCATACGTTTTTGTCAAGCAAACGTACTGTGTGACGTCATGCACTCAGTTGAGAAAGAGAGCATTAGATAACGGGACTGCGGAACGCGTAATCTTGTTTCTATCATTCTTGCGTAGTATTAAGCGTGGTGAGACTGGAAAGCTTTATTTGAGAATCAAAACACGTACACGATCGAATGCACGAAGTTCTCTCAATCAGTTGGCGCTGAAACTTCAAGCAATAAGGTTCGCGCCTCTTGGTTGTGTGGTTTGCACTGCACGAAATGTTTGAGGCTTATGAAAAAGCGTTATTTGCAGAATAATAGCAATAATAATGATAATAATAGTGACAATGGTAATGACGGTGATAATGAGAGTGATAATGGTAATGATACTGATAAAGATAATGATGATGACAATGATAATAATAACACAATTCTTGCTTAATACCTGCACAACAATTTTTTTCAGTGCAGAGAGTGTGAGAGCTACTAACACAAGTACAAAAGTTGAAAATTGAAGTAGTATGCGTGTGGACACCACTGCTCTAGATCAGTGGTCATCAAACTCTATACAAGCATATTTTGTTGATGTATAAAAGCTCTTTGAAAGCTTTGCACTGAAAAAAATACTACTTGTGTCTCAGTCCAGCTTTCATGCAAGACGATGGTTCGCTTGTTTGATTATTCAGTGGCGCCGGAAAAAATTTTCATCTGGTGTATTACAAATCTATGGGAGAGGCGTGAGGGCGAAATTTTCATCAACCGTTCTAATATTAATAATTCACTGGCATACGTCATTGATGTCTGTGCTCTCATCTAAACATAAAGAATAAAATATGCATTCAGATATTTTTGATTTAAGTTCTGAATGTAAATAGCTACTTATTATATTTGTGCGTCGTGCTATTATTGAAGGTGACAGAGGGATCATTTTAATAATTTCAACAAATTCCTTCCCTTTTTCGCCATAACAATTCATAACATCTTGCGTCAATTCCTTAAAAAATAAATCATCTTGGTAAGGCCGGCAATGTTTTGCCAGAGCTAAACTAACTATATATGATGCTTTCTGAACATTTGAATGCACAAACATTGGATAACTCTGCATTGGCTTGGTAGCCAGTTTGATATTTTTTTCAATAAACGCTTTTTTAAACGAATCGCTAGTTCTTTACGATCAGTTTCACTCAAACTTTTGTATGTTAAACTATGACAAGCATTATAATGCCGTTCAATGTTATTTTCTTACGAGCAGAAACAGTCCGGTAGCACGCCATACATTGAGGTTCAGAAAAAATATTTTCTGCAAAAAAGAATGGCAACTCACATTCAAGTAAAGACATTTTGCATAGAAATAGCAAAAACTGATATTTTTATGAGTGTAGCATAAGTTGCGTATGAGCAGCAAAAATAACAATCTAATAAGCATGCATGTGCCGCAGATCTGTTGTGCATGAAATTTCAATAGATACTGACGCAGTTCAGTGCTCTTCGGTGAGTTAATATGTATACAGAAAGCTTTTAAGCCCAGAAGCTTAAATGCCCGCGGGCATAGGCTTTGATGATCACTGCTCTAGATACATACAATAGATACAATTACAAAAATGTTGCACTTGCATTGGAAGGTCTGCCAACACTGTGCACCACTGCTCTAGAATCGTAAATAGCTTCTTTAAAAATGTGTGGTAAACATTCTGAATCCGTCAATATGAATTCAAAATTTTTTAACTCTTGAGTTATGATCAATAAACCTGAATTTACCTTTCCTCCTGATTAGTTTTTAACATTTTTTTGCTTTCTATGCCAATTAAGAAAACAATTTAACAGAAGAAACTATCTTAAGGGGACTGCGAAATTTTTGCCAGCGGCTGGAAAGTTTAGAGTAGTTAAAAAGTTGGCCTAAAGCAGAGAAATGCAGCTTCTAAAAATATTCCAAAATACTAGACATTTAAATATATCCATCTACTCACTAGAAAATTTTACACGCTTCACTCTACCGTATTTCACACACGCATCTAACTAAGCCGCTTTCAACATTCAACTATCTATCAGCCAATTTTATTATAACTACAACAACATGCCATGTTATCTGTCAATTTTCAACTTTCAAAGTCAATGCTTACGCATTATTTGCTTACTTAAGACATTACCGCGCAAGAGCTGCATCTGTGCTTTAAGCTTTTTTGTTTTTTTTTTCAACTTATTAAGACTTGTTGTTTGTTTTGAAACCTTTTTTTATGCGGTCGCCTCACAATCGCCTTTGATGGTCAAAACAGTAGCTAAATACATTTTGTTTATTGACTGTCCATCTGAACATTCGAAAAAGGTTCGCTGATAAATAAACAGCTTAGCTCAATTAGCAAAGGCAAACAAAACTGTTTTGTATGTTGTTGTTTTTTTTTTTTGTTTGCAGTGCAAATTTTGACAAAATAAATATTTTTGCTATTTATGTTTTTCAATATCATTTCCGCAACATTTCGACAAATAAGCAAGACTTCTCAAGATTTGTGACTTATCTCGTTGTATAAAAGTGGTTTTAATCATATGCAATCAACATCGTGATACAAACTTGCTAAATGCACATTGACCTTAAAGGCTGCCTCGGTAGTCGAGAAGGAAGCGTGCTTGACTGACACCCCAGAGGTCGCAGGTTCCAATCCCGGCCAGGCCAAGATCCTACGCTTTAAACTTTCTGCTTTTTTTCCACATTTATAATCAACTGGAATTGAAAAGGCATCAATATTCACGACTTGCAATTGCAGTTGAAAGAGAAGTTTGTGGATGAGATTGCCTTATGAGTTGTATCGACTGAGATCAAGGCATAACACTTGCCTCAGATTCAAATTCACATGTTTGTACAACTTTCCAACACGCTTGGTTCCTAGTTCCTCCCACAATTCTATCACCCCATTTCGAATTAAGGCAGACTTGACTGTGACTTGAAACACCTAAAATCCTTGGTTCAAAACAAAACAAAAAAACAAAAAATTCGATACAAAAATAATGTGAAAAACCTGTTTTTCCATACAAATTTTGCATTACTTTTACTTTGCTAATGAATTCGCCACCAGTTCTATTGCTCAGAAGAGAGCACAATGTGAGTGGCAAACTGAAAACAGAAAAAGAGACTATTATGGCTTCAAATGGCGAGATTTCTTTCTCTTCACTTTTTACGGATCGTTTATATGGAATTTCCTTTGTGTGTACGTTCTGCGGCCATAATGATTTTTTACACTAATATTTTTTTAATTAGAAGAAATAGGTAAAAACAAATATTATTCTTGAGGTGAGCGTAGTTTTGTTAACAGCTCATCATTAAAAAAAAAAAATTAAAATTCCAGTTTAACTTTTTTCCCTCTAGCAGTCCGTTTCGTTCACATTGCAATGCGCGCATGCGTCTCAGCGTTACTTTCACTTTTTTCATATTGATTTTTTTTTATAAGCATAAAATAAATGCTTCTATGCTGTTGGCTTGCAGCTAATTGGCATTGCATAATTGATTGTTCGTTATAGTCATTGTTGTTGTTGTTGTTGTTGTTGTTGTTGTTGTTATTGTTGTTGTGATAGTTGCTTGTCTATGCAAAAACAAAAGCCAGAGATTTGATGTTGGCAATATTGGCTCGTCTTTTGAAAGTGGCCCACAGTGGAGCGTTTTAGCTGCACAGCATATTTTTGCTGAGGCGAAAGAAGCAGCCAATCTTTTTTTTTAAAAAAAGTTATTAAAAATGGCTCTTAAGGCAAAAATTTCATATAATTAGAGATCAAACTATTTAGGAAATATAAAAAGACTAGAAAATATAGAATACAGCCGTGGACCCATAAATAGCACAAAAATACATGCAGGGTGTTTCACATGAATTTAAATAAATTACATAGAGGAAAAAAAGAATTTATTTCATGGTATTTGAGTTTAAAAATACTTTAAATCAGTAGTAACTTAATAATTACGAATTAAAAATTAGAAAATTAATAAAAAATCTGAAATTGTTCCTTAGCTGGGGTGGACACATAAATAGCACAATTTGGATTCTGAAAAAAGTCATAGTAATTTATTTTTATTTTACAATGAGATATTATGAGATATTAGATATTATGAATATGCTTACTAGTACTTGGTACTGTATCCCGAATTGTCCAAAACAGCCCGACATCTTCGTCCCATACTCTCCACAAGTTTCCTGACCTTACCCTTCGGAATAGAGTACCAAGCCTTCACAATTCCACTCCATAACTCATCTAAATTTTGAAATTTTGGTTGCTTATGGTGACCTTCACATCATTCCATAAATTTTCTATGGGATTGAGGTCTGGGCTTTGAGCCGGCAAATTCAAAATATTTATTTTTTTCCTTTTTTAGTCAATCAATCACAACCTTTGCCGTGTGTTTTGGATCATTATCGAGCAAAAAATTCCACCTAATAGGCATGTTCTCAGGCATGCAAATGGTTCCATCTGGTTATTAAGAATATCTAAATACATATTTTTGTCCATTATTAATGATATACGAAAAATTGGCCCAACGCCGTGCCAGGAAAAAGCTCCCCAAGCCATTAAATTCCCTCCTCCATGCTTTCATGATTTTTTGTATGCTTAGGATTCAAGTCTTGGCCACCGAGCAAAAGTTTTTCCATCTGTTTCAACCCTATTAAATTTAGTTTCGTCAGTCCAGAGTACGGTCTTCTAAAATTGGTCTTCTTTATTCACATTGGCCCTTGCAAACGTTAAACAATCCTTTAAATTTTTTTTGTTAAGAGCGGCTTTCTTTGGCTAATGCGTCCATAAAGATTTACTTCATGTAGTCTCCTAGATACTAGTCTTCTTGAAACATTAAGGTTATTTTCTTCATTTTATCCCTCATTATTTGCTTTGCTGACTTGAAAGCAACAATCTTACTTGCGAACTATAAGTCTATCAGTAGAAGCGGTGGTTTTACGCGGCCTAGGATTGCGACGCTTATTCTCGAAATTATTTGAACCATTTGATTTAACCAGCTTGAGTGCATTATTGATTACTTTTTGCGAAATTTTTAGAATATCCGCGATTTCAGATGGTTTTTTACCTTTTCGACTTAGTTCGTGAATTATAGACCTTTTTTCCGGAGTGCAATGTTTGCCACGACCCATTTTATTTAGAATCGGCGAAATTATCTAAATACAACTCTAAAATTTTATACAAACATTCGATCTTGTTAACTTTTATTCACCAACTAACATGTGTGCTATTTATATGACCACAGCAGAGCGTACATGCCTATACAGCAGTGATGTTCACGTAGTACCACACGTGGTGAGACTCGAAAGCTTTATTCGAGAATCGAAACACGTACACTATCGAATGAGCGAAGTTCTCTCAATCAGTTGGCGCTGAAACTTCAAGTTGGGTAGTTCGCATGGTATAGTAATACAAGGTAGCATTGACAGTTGCTTGGTAAACCATCTCCTGTCAAAAAAAAATACTCAAAAAAAGAGCGCTCACAATCCGCCATTGAAAACACAAACAATGTTGAAAACGTTGAAGTGAAAAAAAAACAACAACCACAGAAGCTGCAGATGTATTTCCACAAAAAGCTGTTTTTGACAGTAGATGTTGTCTTGTAGAAGAGAAAATAAGCAGTTGTCAATGCTGCCTTGTATTATTATACCATGGGTAGTTCGTGCTGCTTGGTCGCGTTTTTTGCACAGCAAGAAATGTTTGAGTCATATAAAATGCGTTATTTGCGGAATTATAATAAAAATAATGATGATGATGGTGACAATGATAATGATAGAGATAATGATACTGATACTGATAATGATATTGATGATGACAATCGTAATTATAACACAATTTTTTCTTTATACCTGCACAACAATTTTTGTCAGTGCAGAGAGCGAGGAAGCTACAAATACAAGCACAAAAGTCGAAAATTGTAGTAGTATGCGTGTGAACACCACTGCTATACAGAAAGAGATGGCCTGAGCAAATTAAAGTAAGTAACGGCACATCTCTCTGGGAGTTTTAAACAACGTCACACTGGAGTCTCGAAAAATTATAACTACAGTTAATAAATGCATTATTAGGTTCAAACGAAACGTTTAAAACATAAGTTGACTTTTGTGCTATTTGTGTATCCATGGCTGTATATGTGACCTGGAATCAAGAAAGGAACCTAGTGTGTCAAAAACTCGATTTTCAGGTTTCGATTGATTTGGACATTGGAGAGTATGCCAAATCGACTGATGGGGGTTCGAGGCTCTCGGAATTTACGCCCGATGAACCTACACCCGAGAAATACAATGGCAAAAAGTCTGATTTTCCATAGCATTGAATTTTGGAAAAAAATCCCCGAATTAGAAATGGCAATTGAGCCCGAAAGAAGGAAATTTCGCTTGAAAAGTTTGGAAATGAAGCCCGAAAAAAATGAAAATTACACCCAAAATTATAGGGTTCAGCAGGTCCGAACCCCATTACTTCAATATTTTACTCAATATTAGGTGTAAACCTGAAAACAGATGGTGCAAAAGTTCTAAAGTAGGTAGGGAGAAAACTCAACAAATTTTTAAATTTAAAAACACGGCTAAGTGAATGACACAAAGACCCACTGTAGCGTAAAGTGTTAACATGAGCCGCCACAACAAGTGTTGCACGACGTTTGACTTCTTCGGCGGTGCTTTGTACTAAATAATTGCTACGATCAGGACGTTGTTTGACAAAGTCCGGTTTTAATTTGATCTTTAAACTCTAATAAAACTTTTAAAATAATAAAAAAAAGAAGAAAAAACTATCGCCTGTTTTTTCACACTCTATCACACACACACACACTCGCATGAGTCGGTACGTGTGTGTGAATGGCTATGACACGATGAACGCGGAAGCGCTACACAGTTTGCAGCAAATCCTACGCCATTAATTTTTACGCCATATGCACTGGCCAAGTGTCAACAAGAACAACGTGTGTGGCTGACCGACTGACTAACTGCTAGTGACTAGTGGCGGAGTGTGACATGATTACGTGACATTTCTGTGTCACGTTAATTGCTCTTTTACAACTGTTGCATGTAGTTGTCAGGCAGTCAACGTAAAACTACCACAAACAAGTTGGGAAAAAAATCTGACAAAAAATGTAACCAATCCATAGACAAGGCCTATAAAAGAGGCTTAAGTGTAAAACAATGCTTTTCTTTGTTATTTCAACCGGAAGTTATGGAAATTTTTCTTTAAAATTTTACCACAATTTTTGAAAAAAATTACATTAAGAGCAGATAAAAATCTTTATAATTGAAATAAATGGATTTTTTAATTGTTTTTCCTACTTCTATGATTACAAATATAATTATCTGTTTGTTTTTTGTTTTTTTCTTTTAAAAGTATCTAATAAATTTTCACAAATTAAGCAATTTTAACGCAGCACTTGTTTTGATGAGAAAGCAGGGGAGAAGAGACGCACTATTGCCGCTTTGTTTGATAAAATAAATTAGATAAAAAAAGAGAAAAAAAACAGGGTCATTCATATTAATTTATGTTGAAATAGGCAACAAATTGATGGAAACTAAAATCAGCGAAGCGTGTAGAAAGAAAGAAAACTAAGAGAAAATGCAGCACACGCACTTTTTGAAGCACCAAATGCGTAGCAGCAAGTTTTGAAGTTTTGACATTCAGTGCAGACAACAACAAAAATAACAACAATAGCAACAACAACAACAATTGCTGGAAAACTATAAAAAACCACTAACTGACACGCACGGCACAGCTTTGTGCGTTGTTGTTTAACGCTCATTAATTTTAGCCGCAATGCAACACTGTTGAATTTCTCCCATTTCTTGTGGCAAGCATAGAAATGCAAACAACAACAACAACAACAAGAACAACAGCAGCTTGACAGCCAAGCTGTTGCTGTCAAATTTATGCCATTCGCCAGTCTAAATTTAGACAAGAAAATTAGGCGTGGCTGCAAAGGTGTGGGAAGGGGTGAGTGACGCGGAAGCCACAAATTACACAAAATAACAGTTATTTTTGACATAATCTCTATGGCGCAAAATCAAAATTAACATAAAATGTAAACAAAGAAAACAATATAAAAGGGTTGAGTGAGGACAGAAGTAATGACAAAGGAGGCATTTTTAAGAAATAAATCATATCTGCCATTTTCGCTTAATTATAAGGAAAAACATATGTGCTGCAAAGTGTCCAATGTGTGCCATAATGTGCCACTTAGAAAAAATAAATTTGGTAATGATGCTTTTTTTATGGGAAATTAACTGTTCCATTCATTAGAACGTGGTAACCATTTTCTCCTTTGGAAAGTACAAATTAAAAAATACACTTAAAATGCTTATTTGGATAACATTTTTATTTCGTTATAATGTTTGGATTTCACCATTGCAGCGGAAGATAATACCATTCAAATGAACTCCACGGAAGTTTTTGGGGGACTCAATCCTTTTGAGGTAATTTTTAATGATTTTTGTGCACAACTCTGGTACTAGCTCGGACATGACTTGACGAATGTTGGTTTTTGTTTGCTCATAAGTTTGAGGTTTATTCACGGTAAGACAATCTTCTGCGTAGCCCCACAAAAAAAAAAGTCCAGAGGCGTCAAATCGCACGATCTCGGAGGCCAATTGGCAACGCCAAAGCTCGAAACAAGACTTCATGGAATTTTCTTTTGCAACAAAGCCCTAATTGGTGCTGTTCTGTGGCTTGTGCCCCATCATATAAAAATTTTGACCTTCGCACCTATATACACCATGTCCAGTATATTCTCATACAACTTTTTAACCATTAATATAAATGAAATGATACAAGTAGGTTTGGGCATTTTAGTTCACTAAAAAGATCGCTCTTTTTAGTTCAATCGTATGTAATCACCTAGTTTGTTCCAGAGGCGTTCCTATGGGGGGCGGGGGTGGGGGGTGGTCCGCCCCGGGTACCACCATTTTAGGGGTGACACCATTTCGATATTTTTTTAATTGCTCAAACAGACATTAACATTACGTTAAGAAAGTGTGTCCCATTTTGTCGCATGGAAATTATTTGTAACAATTTGTGTATCAGTAGCAAAAGGAGTTTTTCAAAACTAAAATAATTTAAAACTTATTTAAGGTCTTCCATGGGACAGGCAAGGCTTTGCGATCTTGCTATTTTATCCATTGAAAACGAGCTTGTAAGTAATATTGATTTCGATGAGGTTATATCAAATTTTGCAGCTCTAAAAGTAAGAAAAGTTAGTTTTTAAGACAACGTTAGTTTAATAAGATTTCTTTGTTTAACCTTATACCTACATATACAAATATGTACCTGAAAATTCAATGTTCCGTCAGTTTTTAAGATTGCGACGTTAATAAGCTTTCGAATGGCTCAGAAAAATCGAAACATCCACAATTTCCAAAATTTCTTTTTGGAAATGGATGGCACATGTCTTCGTAATACACAGTTAAAATTTGGTTCCCGTTACTCTTCAAAAACATTAAAAAAAAACTTTTTGTGCAATCATGTAACAATTATTGCTAGAAAGTTGTGTAGTGTACTCATAAAGTCACTATTACTCCCCAATACTTTTTACATAAAAAACCTTGTACTTGAAAATCATAATTTCCGATATGCATTTTTCATGCTTACCTTAATACTTTTCATCCCCTTCAGCTTGCGCCGCTAGTCTAATTTAACATAATCCAATGCTTGGCACAAGCGTAAACAACAACAACAACAACAACAACAATAAAATTATGAGTGTATTGTCCAAGAAGAATATTATGTTACAATAGTGCTAACGACACATTTTAATTCAAGGCCAAAATAAATGCACTTGTTGTTGTTGGTGTTTTGGATTAAAAATTTAAATATGTTAATATATAGAATATGTAAATATGTAAATAATTATGTGATCGACCAAAAATGAAATTGATTGGCGATCGATGATAAAGACAAAAATTAAGGGAGGAGTTTAGAAAATACTGGCACAATATTTTTAAGAATAATAGTGGTAAAAATTGTATATAAACTTTGATATTTCAAAAATAAAGACAGATTTTAAGAAATAGCCTATGTGGCTGTAAACCAAAATATCTCACTCTTTTAATTAGCCTTTGCGGCTTCACACAAAATAAAGCCTTGCGGCTGAATAAAAAGGCGTGTGCGCCTCTAATACACAAGACCAAGGCATTACACACAAACAGTTCAAGATACATTACTTGTCGACCATACACCTAAGTCCACTACATGGCGATCCTGCCATATTCCACTACAGTTGTATTAAAATAAATCTCAAAATTATGGAAAAAGCTCTTTTTAAAAAATTTCTTTCATACGTACACAGCAAATTATGTTCTTCGTCAACAGAACAAAACAATCACTGTCCTATCTCATCGGTAGCGGTTGCAAGCTCATTATTAGTGAAAAAATGTGCACATTGGTGTTTTTGACATAAAGGAAATTAACGATCCTGAAAATTGTGTGCATGCGACTCTATAAAAACTTTGATAATGAAGACAATTGCAAAAATCCTTCTGCGATTTATTTTTCAAAGCATTGTAAATGTCTTGAGCCAATAATTTCAGAAATTGACCTACTGACCTGGAAGTTACATGGAAAAAACTGAATGCATAACCAGAAAAATGCTATTTTTGAGATTAAAAAAGAAAACAAATTGGAAAATTTTATTAAATTCATTAATCGACGGTTATTTTTCTATTTTTGAAAAAAGGTGAGGGCAATGTATGGAGGAATTTTTAAATCCTAAAAATGTATCATTGCTGAGAGAAAAGTTAATTCTTAGCTGCTACAAAGTAGGAAGACCACTGATTTTCTTCTAAACATATTATTCTGATCGTATCCTCAAAAGAAAAATAAAAAAAAAAATTGTTTGCTAATATTGGAAATATTTAAAGTGAAAAAATGTGCACATTGGCGTTTTTGGCATGAAAAAATATCAGAAAATCACATAGATGGTTTTAGCATGGAATTTTATAATTTTTTCTACACCGAATTATATTTTCTTGTTTTGGGGGAATATTCTTTGCATTAAAATGCACCAGTTGCAATTAAAAACTCAAAACCCATGTGTTTTTACATTGGCGTTTTTGGCATAGAGGGGACGATATGTTGTTTGTTTATTTTCGGAAAACATAAAGATAATAATAAAAACACTTAATCTCATCGAATTGGTTTCTTTTTGCATTTAGAAATTTTTTATAGCGGTGACACCATGAGTATCCGCCCCGGGTGTCACCAAGCCTAGGAACGCCACTGGTTTGTTCATTAATTTTTTTAGTTCATTCGTTATTTTTGTTCGTTGCATGTTATAAATATTTCGTTCGTTTTTTTAGTTCATTAGTTTTTTTAGTTCTTCGTTACCTTAGTTCGCTATATCCTTTTGTTCGTTGCATGTTATTTTTCGTTCGTTCGTTTAGTTCATTCGTTTTTTTAGTTCGTTCGTTCTTTTAGTTCGGTAGGTCTTTTAGTTCGTTTGGACTAACCAAAGACTCAAACCATAGTAAATTTAGTTGGTAAATTTAGTTATTTTAGCTCTCGTTCGTTTTGTTCCTACTCGCTGAAAATTCAATTGAACTTAAATGAACGAGAAGGAGAAACGAAAATTAAACGAGAAACACTGAACTAGTTCACGTAGTTCATGAATGGGAATCGTTCAATTAAACTAGTTCGTTCATGAATTACCCAAGGCTAGATAGAAGTAAGCAACGTATTTTTTTTATAAAGCTTCCGTCATATATTGCAACGTGGAAATTCAAAGCGTTATGTGTTATTTCCTTTTTATTAGCTATCAACGATGAGTCAGTCAGAACAAAAGCGCTCATAAAAAGTGTAAAAGAACGAATAAATCGAAATCCTTAACGTTCAATCAGAAAATTGGCAGCCGATTCCAACATATCAAGAGGATCTCTTCATAACGTTCTGGTGTCAGACTTAAGCCGGGAATAGAATGATTGCGTATGCGTTTTTCATCCGTTTACTCGCTAGAGCAATTTACGCAAGAAAATTATGGTAGAGTTCAATGATTGCGTTTTACGTTCAGATTAAGCAGGGCTACAAAATTAGTTTTTTTTTGTATTTACACAAAAATACTTAAATTGTCTTCGTTTATTAGTAAAAAAATCTTAAATCCTGAGTATAAAAAAGTTCTTTTGAGAAATTAATAGTGAAAAAAATTATAGACATTTTTAATTTTTAAGATTTATTTACAAGAGTCATCCCTTAAAGTAATGAGCTTCTGACTCGTTTCTGTTATTTCTTCTCGATGTTCGTTATAAGTAACGAGCTGTCAAAAAACGCTAGTTACGCAAGAAAAGTTGATATATTTTCAACTTTCTTGCGTAACTAGCGTTTTGCCAGCGTAACGTTCACAACCATTGAACTCGCTCCCATAAGCTTTCACATACTTCGATTTTATAACGCCAGCGAGTAAACGGATGAAAAACGCATACGCAATCATTCTACTCCCGGCTTTAGGATGCAAGGCTTACAAGAAACGCAAAGAGTTTTGGAGTCTTGGTTGTTTGGCGCAGTAGTGATGAATTTGTTTTTCTAATGAGACACTTTTTGTCCTGCAGCAGTCACACAACGTTCAAAACGATCGAATATGGTCTGTTTCGAATATTGACATTCCTGCAAATCAGAAACATGTACCAAGGTTCCAGAGTGCAGCATCCGTTATGGCGTGGGGCGCTATTGGGATATATAGTGCAAAACGTCCGTTGGTTTTTATCGATAAAGGGGTCAAACAAACTCTGAATATAACAAAACTGAGGTTTTGGTAAAGGTCTTATATCCGAACCTGAAAGCTTGATACGGAAATGAATACTATGTATTCCAACAGGACGGTGCTCATGCTCATACCGTCAAAATCGTTCAAGACTGGTGTAGAATCAATTTATGTGATTTTATTACGAAGAATGAATGGCCTCCCAGTTCTCCTACTTTGAATCCTTTAGATTATTTTGTTTGGTCGCATATGATGTCACAAATTAACAATTATAACCTCACCGACTTGGAAAAGTTTAAAGATACCATTAAAAAAATATAGAAAGAAATGCCTTTAGATGCCGTGCATGCCGCGAATTGGGTTTGAAAATCGAATGAAGCTAGTAAATCGGCTGAAGGAAGCTGTCATATCAAAACATTTGTTTTAAACATTATGTTAGTCTTATGTTAGCCTAGGTTGCTCGACATAATTTATGACATCATCAGTTGTATGAGAATATATTGGACACAGTGTAAAGCGTGTTTTAAAATTTTCAAATTTTCAGTTGCGTTGCTTAGGTGACCTCCGCGCCCCAAACACATTAAAATTTTTGATTTTATTTTTGTCATAAAGTCAAAGAATTAACCTTTACTGTCATACCATTATTTTTGGCACAACACCTATGGTCAGCGAGTAACAACTCCATAAAACGCCGAAGCCTTTTTAAAAAAAATTACTTTTTCCACTTTTTTGGAAACCTACGCGATAAAATGTAAAGTGGTCACGTCAAAAAATAAACTTATAGAGTGATTTGGGCTTTAAAGTTCCAAGTGTAATAAATGTAATTTACTTTGTTTTCACAGATAAAATTAAATTGTAAACAAAATAAAATTTTTGTTTACATTTAAAAAGTTTAAATCAAGTCAAAATTTAAATCTGTTGAACATCACCTGAAATGTCAAAAAACTTGACTATTTTTGTTGTTGTTAATATTGTATTTTCTGTTTTCGTGATTATTGTTGTTATCTTTGTGAATGTTTTTGTAATTGTTGCTTATTTGTTTGCTTTCAATTTGTTTGGCATTTGCACCTGCGCACCTGTTAAAGTTGCGCTGCCGCCGTATAGTACACAGAAAAACTAAAGCCTAGACAAGCAAACAGCAAAAACTACCCAGCAAATAAATTTGCAATTCAGCTGTTGAATTGCACACAAAAAAAAAAACATTTAAAAAAAAATTCCAGAGTTCAACTAACCAGCTACTCCTCTACTCTAATGAAGATATATTTTCCTAGACACACTCAGCAACAAGCAGATACATGCGTGGATAGCACAGATACTCCTTTTGTTGCGATTTTTTTTCTCTCTCTTTTCTCGAAGACTCGATTGTTTTTGTAGATTTTGACCCTTACTAGCCTTTGCTGGATGGCCACAACTTTGCGGCAGTCATAGTATGCATTTGCTTTGCACTTGTGTCAAACTGGCTGGCAAAGAAAAAAAGATTTTAAAACTTTGTTGAAAAAACAATCAAAAATATCAAAACAATCAATTTTTTTTATTGTGTATTTCTTGTTAATTTAGTAAAGATGCAAGCAAGTCGCTGAATACATGTTGCTGTTCTCATATCTGATGTTTCTACCAACTGCTTGGTTGTGTCGCTTTTCGTTGACCCATGATTGGAGACTTTGACAGCATAATTGTTGTACTGTTGACCCGTGTTACTTTTGAGTGTTCGCTATTGTTTTCCGTTGTTGTTGTGAAAAATGAGGTTCAAATTAATAAAAAAAAAACAAAAACATTTTATGCCATATTGACGGCCCA